>PVIW01002216.1:0-221938 GCA_004026585.1 Noctilio leporinus
CTGTTCAGGTCCTTTGCCCATTTTTTAATTGGGCTGTCTGTCTCCCTGGTGTTGAGTCGCATTAGTTCTTTGTATATTTTGGAGATCAGACCCTTGTCTGAGGTATCATTGGCAATTATGTTTTCCCATACAGTTGGTTCCCTTTGAATTTTGTTGATATTTTCTTTAGCTGAACAGAAACTTTTCAATTTCATATAGTTCCATTTGTTGATTCGTTCTTTGATTTCCTTTGCCCTTGGTGAAGTATCAGTAAACATATTTTTGCGTAGGATATCTGAAAGTTTACTGCCTATATTTTTCTCCAGGACCTTTATGGTGGCACTGCTTATGTTTAAATCCTGTGTTTTCTTTTGATAAGAACATTCTTTCCAACCTTCACCCTACATTCACCTATTTCCCTTTTCTTCCCCCTTCAGATCACTCAGATCCCTGCTTTCCCTCACTTCCAGACTCCATCAGGTCCCCAGGCTGAACCCTTTTAAACAACCTTGTACTCTCTCTTCATAGTGCTTACAGGTGCTTGTGAGGTAATGCTGCTCGCTGTCTCTCCCACTTCACTTAGATCAGAGTAAGAGCAAGGTTCAACTGTATTATCCACTCTTGGGTCCCAGCTACCTGGCATCTAGTAGGCCCTTGATAAATACTTGTTGAATGATTAACGGATGAGAAAATTCAGCTTGAACTTTCTTCTGATTATATAATAAATGGACAGTTAACAACCATGTGTTAAGAGATCATTATAACCACATACAAAAATTAACTCAAAATGGAGGGAAGATCTAAGTATAAGAGCGAAAACTATAAAACTCTTAGGAGAAAATATAAAGGTAAATTTCATAACCTTGAATTTGACAGTGGAGTTTTGCAGTAGGACATCACAAGCACATGCAACAAAAAGGAAAAATAGAGTATTTGAATGTCATCAAATTTTAAAACTTTTGGGCCTGGCTGGTGTGGCTCAGTGGGTTGAGCTCTGGCCTGTGAACCAAAGGGTCACCTGTTTGGTTCCCGGTCAGGGCACATGTTTGCTTTTCGGGCCAGGTCCCCAGTTGGGAGTGTGTGAGAGGCAACCACACGTTTCTCTCTCTCACTTTCTCCCTCCCTTCCCCTCTCTTTAAAAATAAATAAAATAAAATCTTTAAAAAACTTTTAAAACTTGTGTGTGTCAAAGGATATTTATTATTAAGAAAGTAAAAAGACAACTCCTCAAAGATATTTGTGAATCATATATCTGATAAGAAACATAAAAAATTAAAAAACTACAATTCAACAATTAAAAAACACAAATAGGGCAAAGGATTGGAAAAGATATCTTTCCAAAGAAGATATACAAATGGCCACTAAACACATGAAAAGCTGCCCAACATCATTAGCTATCAGGAACTGTCACTCAAAACCACCAAGAGACACCACTTCACATTCACTAGGATGGCTAGAATCAAAAAGTCAGATCATTGTTGGCAAGAATGGGGAGAGATCAGAATTCTCATACATAGCTGATAGAAGGACAAAGCGGGGCAACCAGTTTGAAAAACAGGCTGACAGTTCCTCAAAAGGTTAAACATGGTTACCATTTGATCAGCAGTTCCACTCTAGAAATGTAGGTAAGAGAGGATCAAGGTCTGGGCCATTTTTACGAAATGCTATTCTTGCTAAATGTTAAAATATAGCACAGTAATATTTTGCAGACTAGCTGTAAACAGGACGGGCTTCACAGGAACTCAACCCAATAAGTGTATCCAACTGAAATCCATGAATAATTGACCAAACAGTGTATATAAGCAATAGCCGAGCCCCTCTTTTGTGAGACTGAGCTTTGAGTATGAACCCCCAGTATCCTTTATTTGTTGCAGGTAAATAAAGCTATCTGCAATAACCATTCTCATTTTGGGATAGAGAGTGCCAAGTAGTGAGTCTCTTGAATTTGGTAACAGCTAGAGACCCAAAAGAAATGAAAATAAGTGTCTACACAAAGACTTGCACGCAGATGTTTGTAGCAACATTATCCTAATAGCCAAGAAGTAAAAACAATCCAAATGTCCATTACCTGATAAATGAATAAATAAGCTGTTCCATAACTATGCAATTCGGCCATAAGAAGGAATGAAGTATTAATATTTGTTACAACAAATGAACCTTGAAAATATTATGCTACATGAAAGAAGCCAGACACAAAGGACCACATATTGTGTGGTTCCTATTATATGAAATGTCCACCAGAATAGGGAACTCCATAGAGACAGAAAATAGATTAGTAGTTTCCTATGGCTGGAAGGATTGGGAGTTAAAAACTAAAGGGTACATGTTTCTTCTGGGAGTGATGAAAATGTTCTAAAATTCATTGTGGTAATGGTTTCGCAACTCTGTGAATATACTAAGAAGCCACCGAAATGGATCCTTTAAATGGATGAATTGTATAGTATACACATTACATTTCAAGACAGAGAGAGAGATGATGAATGCCTATGAATTGTTAGAGATTAGGATGCACATTATTCTCTCCCACAAATTGGGAAAATAAGCATAGATGAGACAATATCATCAGCACAAGTGGGCTGAATCAAAGGCTACCTTGGGAAACAAACATTGCAGTCCCGAGAAGGCATAGGGCCTGGGGCATGGGAAATCCTGCACGGCAGGTACTTTAAATTCCAAGTACAGAAATTACATCCTATGACACTTGGTGGTAACACTATTTATTTTCTAGTATTGGTGTCTGATTTTTCACATGGTTTAGTCAGATCTGCCCAGCTAGATAGATTGTTACAGCTTTGTTTGTTTGTTTATTTTCTGTCCTAAACTGCAAGCTCGGAGCCTGACACCCAGCTTGGGGTGTCTGGGTTCTGTGACTGGGGATGGAGCCAGAGTCAGGATTTAGAGCTTCCTGTTTAAACTAACCTGTCCCTTTCAATCCTGCCTGCATGGCAGAGGGCTTCCTTTTTGCAATCTGCTTCCCCATGTTTTCATTTGTTCGCCTGCCTGCCGGCAGCAACAGCCTGGAAGGGACAAGGATGGCACTGAGTTACTGTCTCCAAGTAACTGGAGAACAGGAAGATGGGGAGGGTTGGTCTCCCTGGAAGGTCACCCAGGGGGCAAGCACCTGGGATTAGCATAGATGTTACCATTTTGCTAAACCCACAGAGCCAGTTTGTTTATCTCCAGCTGAGATAGGTTTATAGTCTTTTAAGGACCAGAACATATCAGTCTGAACTAATCTTTATTTTAGGACTAAAGTAAGTGTGTGTTGGGGGAGGGGAGGCACATCATGTCTTTTAAGAGAAAACAACAACAACAACATGTAAATAAATAATAAAGTTACCAAAAAGTGTTCATGATCCCCAATAGCCCTGAGCCCATTTAACATCTATGTCTTGAGAAGTGGAAGATTACCTTAAGCCAGGCTCAATGTTCCTTTGGCTAGTTTGTTCTATTTAATATATCGTTTAATGTACTTGTTCATTTAGGCCATGACTCATTGCTTCTCTGATCTCTATTTTTAGCTGTTGCTCTCAGTTGGATTTTTCCACATATCAGATGTTCAACTACGTGTCTAAGGGGCAATGTCTGACTTGGAGATGAAAACTGGCCATGCAATTTCATTATTTGTAACTGTAAAAATGTCTTTCATCTCCCCTAAAACTTGTTAGGGTTGGAGCACCATGCTACAGAGAGTATATGATGATGCACATTGGTTTAAGTATTTTATAAGGCATAATTCTGAGATGCCCAGAGGAAGGTGAGGGCTACCTACCTATATGTTGCTGTCCAATACTGGAGCATCTCACTCCTGGCCCCTCCTTGGACAGGAATCTGGTAGTGACATGAACAGGGAGAGGGCAATCAAATGCGATAGTATAGCAAGGGAGTGAGGCTATGAAAAGCTAAAAAGACTCCAGAGAGGCAGTGGCTCAGGTGGAGAGTGGCCAGGAGAAGAGATCCAGAGAAGGGCATTCAGGCCCTAAGAAGACAGAGTAGGAACTTGAACTGGGAGAGAAGGCACCTCAGGATAAAGGGATGAGAAAGGAGACTAACCAGGATGGTGAATCCGCCCTGGCCAGTGTGGCTCACTTACCTGGTTAGAAAGTTGTCTGGTAAACCAAAAGGTTGTGGGTTTGATTCCATGTCAGGACACATGCCTAGGTTGCAGCCTGGTCCCCAGTTTGAGGCAAGTATAAGAGGCGACCAGTTGATGCTTCTCCCCTTCTCTTTCCCCCTCTCTTTCCTTCTCTCTAAAATCAGTAAGTATATCCTCAGGTGAGGATAAAAAACCAACCAACAACAACAAAAAATGGTGAACAGCATGATTGTCAAGAAATAACCATTTCTTATCTTTATTTTTTTCCTGAGTTTATAATTGATGTGTGCATATATTTACAGTTAAATGCATAGAAAAGTTGTGGGATGATACACACCAACTGATAACAAATTCTGGAGCGGATAAATTGAATGGGGGTTAGGGGAAGTGGGATGATAGTTTTTTACTCTAAATATCTCTGTATCGTTTTTCTAAGTAATAAAAATGTATTCATATATACCTTAAGTAATTAAAGAAAAAGTAAATAAAAGACAAAGTGGAAATGACAACACTATGTATACTCATTGTTAAAAAATAAAATTAGAATCATGTGATTAGAAGAAAACAAAAACCATCTGTAACCCTTCCACTCAGATATAACTGCATTAGGGAAGCATTCCTCACCCAAACTCAGAAAGGTAGTTGTGAAGTCTAGGCAGAAAAAGTCTCCAGTGTTAGAGAAAAGGGACCACACCGTTAGGCCTAGGGACAAGAGGCCAAAAGTCATGCTAAGGTCTGAGCAGATACAACTAACCACCCAGCCAAGTCAGAAAGGAGCAGGCAGCTGGTCAGGCAGCAGGTTGAGGCCAGAGGTCAGAATGCAGGGGTTAGAGGGAACAGCACCAGCAAGAGGGGAATGGGGACTCAGATACTAGAGTCAGTCATCCATCCTTTGTCCTGTTTTCATTCTGTGGCCATAAGTAATAATGTCCTCAGCAAGGGGTCCAAGGTTATTATTGGACATTGCCCCAGCTGGATGCCAAAATTACACACAAGGTTAACACTACCACACAGGGAACGCACCCTAGGCCTCTGGTGGAAATGAGGCTGGGAGGGAGCTTTCTAAGAGAGGGGTCAATGGCCTTGGAGGTCAGTCTTAGATAAAGGAAGAGAGGCCTATGACTGAAAGAATAGTGGCTTACAGAGAGTCTAGGAGACTCCAGAGCAGTGGGGATGCTATTGGCATCGGGACAGCTGTTCACTGTGTGGACTGGCCATGCATTGCAGGAGGTGAGCCGCCCTTGGCCTTCTTTCACTTAAGATGCCCTGGTCAGGAGATGACCTGGAACACCACCACACACCCAATCAGCTCTACGGCCTCAGTACACACCCTTACTTGAGAAGCACTGGATCCAACGACCAACTGAAAAACATCATTGGGATGTAAACACCCCCTCCCCCAACCCTCTCCTACTTTTAAAGCTGAACTGTGACTTCAAATAATGTTACTTGGACCACAGAGATGGGTATGCTAGATGGGTTCTAAGTAGGAAGAGAGAACACGGAAAGGCATGAAACCAAGAAGCACAGTTGATAGGAGAAACACCCGCGACTCCACCTTCTGAGGGAGAGAGCTGAAAGCCCCTGCCTGAGCAGCGGCAGGAGCCCCCGCTGTGAAACAAGGCCTCCATGTCAGTCCTTTGGACTTTAGAACTTTAGCCTTAGATCTCACTCATGTTTTTAAGGAGGATGAAAAAGAGCCAGATGCTGGACTGCTGTGAACACTTAAAGGAGTGCTCTTAACCTAGCACAGCATTAAACACTTGAGATAGAGCCTGTCATGTCAGTAAGACATGAAACTCCTCAATCTCAACATCTCTCCAGATTTAACCACTTGAAGGGAAAGAAAACATTCATATTTACAAAGGCTATAGATAGTAATCACCCAATGCACTTGGTTCTAGCTTTAGAGGCCCATTTCTAAGCCTCCCAATAACTGGATAATAATGTAATGTTTGCAATTGTACAATCAAGAAATTAGTCTCATTTTAAGTGGAAAGTGCATTGCATTTCCGGGTTTGCTCATATCCATTTTCACAAGCCAGTTAATCACCTGGGACCATGAGTATGTATGGGTTCATTTCCCCCCTAAATGCTGCTCTATACAAAGCTGCTCAAAGAATAAATACCCAGCTCAAAACATAAAAAAAAATTTTTTTGAGGTATAAAACCGTAAAGCCTAACATGGCAGATTGTGAGTGTAAAACCTTGGGGGGTAAAGATACAAGATACTCCAGGCCTTGGAATCTGCTGGTCTAATTGAAAAGGAGCCCCCACATTCCCCCAATGCCTTACCGAGAAGCTGGGGGCAAATCAGCAAGGGTGTCTGAGAAGCTTGTACCTCCTCCATTCCCTGGGATCCCCGTCAGCTCTGATGCAATCCTGCACCATCAGCTCAGAGACCAAAGATCAAACCAGCAGTAACAGAGAACAATTTATGACTGGTAACCCCATGCCAGATATTACACTAAACTCTTTACAGACATTATTTTAGTTAATCATCACAACAACTCAATGAGGTTGAGTACATTTACAGATGGGGACACTGAGAGATACCAGTGGAGGTCTTCAGAATGCCTACCCTCCAAAATTTCCTGAAAGACAAAGATAGAAACACTGACAGCAACAACACAAACTTCCCCTGCAAGCTCTGCAGTAAGATGGACCAAATGCAGCGCCTGGGTCAGGGGCTGAAACTGTGGCCCTTGGTATGATACCCCACCCCCACCCCTGCACACACCCAAGGTGCTATCCAGCATTCTTTTTCCACTACTCTCCTTCAGGTAGGTTTGCTGTGCAATTTTTGTTGATGCTATTTGTTGAAGCCTCAAGTAAACAGGAAAAGACTGATCCCCTTCACCTGTTCCTTACTTGCTTCATCAGCATCTTCTCCTGGCTGCTGGGAGCAGCTGGGGTTAGTGAGCCGGAACCCAAGCTGATCAATACCATGTGCACTTGAGGACATCGTTAGCAGAGTACTAATGCTCGGTGCAGCAGATACATGCAGTATGTCAGTCGTGGTGCAGAGGTTAAGTAGACTTTGTCTGATGTCAAGAGGAGGTTCACATTATTAGAACATGGGGCATTTTTATGCATCGCTCACCCAATACAGCTTCAGAGATGGTCAAGTATGTTATTTAAAATTTGGAATAATGCTTCGTATGCAGTGTTTGCATAAATAATAAAAATGCCACCCCTCAATATATACATTAAACACATATATAACATACATAGAGTACATATATTAAAAACTTGAGGCAATATACCCTCCAATCACATTGAGTATAAAATATCTTTTAAAATTTTGAATGCAGTTTTCATTGTATAGGAAAAGCATAATGTAAGATACCCGGATGCCAAATTCTTTGGCAAAATGAAAAAAACAGTGGTAAGGTAATATGCACTTATATGTTTTGCAACATCAGTTTTTGTAATGAGATTTTTTTTATTTTGGTTTTCTTTTTGTCAGTTGAGGAAAGAGCACTGTTGCAATTAATAATGACCTAGGCAAAGTTGTTCCTCTTCCCGATGTTGTTGCCACCTCCCCACGCAGGTGGGGGCCTGTTGTGGTGGTGAACAGAGGTGGGGGCTATGCTACATATGCCATCTTCCCTCTAGACAGTGCTTCCCTTTCTTGAATTGTGTAGAGGGGCATGGTTCTTTGCTTGAGGCTAAATATTTTTGTGGCCCTTTAAGAGCCGTGAATAAAACAGGGACACGTGCTCACTAAAAGTGGAAAACTAATCTTTTTTTTTTTTTTTTCCTGCTGGAATGTTTGCAGGAATACCTCTCCTCAAAATTAGAGGTAGTTCACTAATTTTTGCTAGCTGAGGCCATTTGTGCAAAAATAATATACCGTAGGCTATAGATTCTGCCCCCCCTTAGAGGACATTTTTAAGAAAACTCCTACACAAATGCAAATGCACAAAGAGAGACATCTTGTCAGATGTCTAGTCGCACAGATAAAATTGTCCTGCTTGTCATTTTTCTCACCTACATCCTTGATATGGAAAGAGGACCGGATCAGTCCCTGTTGCCAAAGGCAACCCTAGGTCCTGGAGCACAACACCGAGGAAATGAAAATCCTTTCAAAGCCAACAAAGCAAGATGAATTCCAAACTATTGGGAAAGATTGCACTATCTGGCTACCCCAAGGCTAGAGACTTTACCCAAAGTCCCCATGAGCCAGAATGCTGGTGTCGGGGGGATTGTAGGAGATACTGATCCTTAAAAAGAGCCCACAATCTGAACTCCTTGCTGAGCTATTCAACAGAAAGTGCTGCAGAAAGCCGAAACACTGAAGTAGCCCTATGCAATACTGGGGCAAGTGGGTAGAACTAATGCTAGTGTGAAATGCTTATTTATGTAACTGTTATCTTTTGGGGGCATGGCTGATCAGAGGTAGACTGCAGTCTGTTTACCTTGTTATATTGGCTTTCTATTGTATTAATTTTAAACAGCTTTTCAAATAAACTATAAGACCCTTTAGACATCTTTAAACTGTGGCTATGCATATAAATCTTTAGGGTCAATAACACAGATAATGATATGCTTCTAAAGTCTTTCACAAATACATGTGAAGGTGCCTAGCTCATGATGAAAGATTAATAAGCTGTAAGATTAATATGATTATAATGTTATATATAACATGCAATAGAGATATATTTAAATATTTCTCTGTATATAGTACCTATTATACCTTATAATAATAAATAAGATGTAATAAGAAAGACTAATAAGATATTATTCTCCATCTTGATGCTCTTTACAAATGAAGGGGACTGTTCCGTGCAGGAGATTGATCACCCTGTTAGAGAAAGGTTGGTGTTGGAAGGAGTTCTGGAACAGAGAGATTTTTCCTAGGCAACAGAAAGGCAAAGAAGACGGTACCTGGATGATCCCAATCTAATTTGGACTCTTCTAGGGAATTCAGAAAATCTGGGGACCACACAAG
Source organism: Noctilio leporinus (assembly GCA_004026585.1). Classification (NCBI taxonomy): domain Eukaryota; kingdom Metazoa; phylum Chordata; class Mammalia; order Chiroptera; family Noctilionidae; genus Noctilio; species Noctilio leporinus. The sequence continues at coordinate 9,030 of PVIW01002216.1, forward strand.
CCAGTTAACCCTGTTTGAGCTGGTCTGCCTGTCTTCATAGTCCAGCTGAGACAGAGGTCCACCATGTTTACCTGGACACTAGGTTTCTGTGTCTGGGACCTAGACTTGGGGTGGCCTGCAGGATATCAATCCCATCATGCTAGGACAGCTGGGGTGCTCAAAATACCAAGTAGGTGTGGAAGAGCTGGTGATCATAAATTTACTGTCGGTTTTCTTAGATGATTTTTAAAAGGTCCAAACAACCTTCCCCACTCCTGGTCTGGTGCCCGTTTGCACGGGGGAGACCCATCCTTGGCCACCTCATTGTGTTCAGTCCTTACTTTTCTCAGGGGAAAAAGGAACCTGCAGCCCAGAAACCTGATAGCAGCAATCCCCTGTCTTTCAAGAAATGCTTGGACTACACTCCGTCCCGTTCTCATTGTGTGTGTTATATGGGTCCTTAAGTATTCTCCAGGTACAGTGCTCTGTTACACTGTTGTTACAAAGAGCATCCCTACCTCAGGCAAGTGCAGGCCTGCAGCCTCCGGGAAGGGGTGCAAGTCATTCAACACATGAAATGGTGGCACACGGCTTGAGTTTATGTGTTTTCCTATAACCTTTTTTTAAAAAAAAAATCAAGATGATTTATTCATATTATTTTCATTGAACATAATAGATCTTTAGCCCATCCTCACCTTCACGTGACTTTGGGTTTTATGATGTAATAACTGTGTCAATTACAGTCGTGTTGGATACAAATCAACTCTGGAATAACCTAGATGACAGCCTGTCAGGGAGCTTCCGACAAACAAGTGAGACATTCGGGGAGGGGCTCACACGGGAGTCACTGCCTGCATGGTGGGGCCTGACTTCCCGAGGGCTGAAGGGATGATCCGAGCTGCACAATCAAATCCTCCTCTTGCCAGCTTTTCCATTTGATCTCCAGGCCTGCACTTAGAAGAATAAAATGTGATTCCACCCCTGATCTAACTGGTTTCTCCCAAGGTAAGACTACAAGGAACTTGACACCTTGCTTCTTCCTTACCCTCCCCATATTCATCATGGCTCCCAGTTTTTGAGCATTTTCTCTGCGCCAGAAATGACTATGCTTTTTATAGGCATTGATTATCTCATTTAATCTTCACAACCTTCCAATGAAGTGGATTATTTTTACCTCCCTTTCACCAGTGAGCAGCCTGAAGTACAGAAATGGAATGATTTGCTCAAGAAGTGGCTGGGATACAAATAGAAGCTTGATGCTTGTGTTATTATGCAGGATATTGGAGCTTTGCTTTGTTCTTGCTTCTTCAACATTCATTTACCCCCTCAAGGCCTTGCCTTGATCTTCAGCCTTCTCAACTTCAATGTTTTAAGGCTGGTGCTTAAATTCTCCTTGAAAGAAATGACAAGCAACTAAGCATCATGAACATCAGTTTCTGCGTTGGTGTCAACATCTGGTGATCAGATGCCTGTCAGCAGCTGATGCTGGAGTGCTAAAAAATAAAAGGAGAAGGAATTGTTATTTTTTAATATTGCCCAACAAAGGCATCATGTTTGAGCCCCTGAGCAATCCCAAGATACACTGAAATGAGGGGACATTTAAAACAGCCTTGGGTCTGAGGGGCTCTTTAGAGAACCACCACCTCTAAGGTGTGTTTGGTCAAAGAATCCATTTCCTCCCACAAGCATAGAACTTTGAGCGCCCATTTCAGCTGTGGCTTCTAAGTATTTATTTTTTTTAAATAACTGTCCAATTATTGGTGAACCGAAATGTCTTTTATTTTCCATTGAGACTGTCATCTTTTGCTATTTATTTTAAGTAGATGAGAGGTCATGAAAACAAACTTTACCACCACATGGCTGATACACAACAGAAAAAAAATTATGAAGCTCTTCAATTTATCCTTAAGGAGACCCTCCTCTTCACTAATAAGATGGTTGCCATCAAAGATCTCAGGTATTATTTTGTTTTTTTAAGAGTTAATTTATTATTTCCAGAGTGAGGGATAGGGAGAGAGGCAGAGAGGGAGAGAGACATCAACGTGTGGTTACCTTTCACCTGTCTCTAGCTATGGACCTGACTGGAGACCTGGTTTGCACCCTGGTTATGTGCCCTGGCTGGGGAATCAAACCAGCGACCTTTGGGTTCACAGGCCGGCGCCTTATCCACTCTGCACCAGCCAGGGCTTCAGTTGTTTTTTGTTTGTTTTGTTTTTTTTAAGAGTTTGTCTTTGGATCTGCTGTGTGGAGATTTAAAATTTTTAACTATTTTGTTCAGCATCAGGGTTAGGTGAGCTACTGCAATTGAAAGTCCTTTTGTCCTGTCTCCTCAGAACAATGATTTCTTCCAGAAAGGGCTGCCCAGCCTCATTTATACGTTTAGACCATGTTGCTACTCAGCCCTTGCTGGAGGAGGTCAGAGAACACCTTTCTGAGCCCTCCCCTGCTCCTGCCCTCCCCAGGCTGCTGTGTGTGTGTGTGCGCACACGTGTGTGCACTCGCACACGTGTGTGCACTCGCACATGCGCACACAAACATGTATGTAAGGGTGGCTGCCAATCATCACAGCAATTCAGAAAGATGATTTGTGTATCTGGCTTGACTTCTCTTGCTGGTACCTTATAGTAACAAGTTGGCCAAAAAGTTCATAGCACTTGGTTGTCTTTAACTTCATTCAAAACAGTTTTGTTAGATTATATTGTGACAGCTGTCATATCAGTGTGCATTTAAAAAAGCTTATCAAAATTGGTGAATTTTTGTGCGGCCATTTTAATACTGAAGATGGAAGAAAATACACAACATTTTGGGCTTTTTATGCCTTATTACTTTAAGAAAGGTAAAAATGTAACTTACACACACATACAGAATCTGTGCTGTGTATGGAGAAGGTGCTGTGACTGAAAGTGTCAAAGGTGGTTTGTGAAGTTTCTTGGTACTATTGACATTTTGGCCAAATAATTCTTTTCTGTGGGGGTGTCTTATGCACTGGAAGATATTTAGCAGCACCCCTGGCCTCTACCCACTAGAAGCCAATAGCAGGAGATAGCCACCATACTCAAAATATCCAAATCAATAAAGTTATTGATACATGAAGCATGTATCAATTATGGGGAAAATAATCTGAACTTTTTGGCCAACCCAGTAAGTCCCTGAGGTGCATTAACCATCTTCCCTTCTTCAAGGAAAACTGAAAATGATCCAGAAAACAAAGGTTCTCTTTTCAAGGATCCAGACACTAGGCACCCTAAATTCCCTTTCTATTAATTTTGCTACCAGAGAGAAAGTTCTCAAAGGCCATCTTTGTAAAGGGAACTCAGGAGGGAATGTTGTACCATTAGTCTGTTTCTCTAAGGGAAGGCAAGAAAACTTATAGAAGCACCGACTTTTAAGCTCAGAAACCAGAATTATAGCATATGAAATGTAGATTCTCTATAGGTGATGATTAATTATACTTTCATTTTAAGTTAACTCTTGAACAAGGAATACAGTCACATGGGCCAAATGTAGACAGTGAAAAGTCTCCCCCATCCCGATCCTTAGCTCCTGTGTATGCTTCCAGAGATATTTTATGCATATAGGAACAAATAGACATCCATTCCCATGTTCTCCACAAATAGTAGCACATTATATTCAGTACATTGCTTTTTGTTGTTTTATAGTGTATTTTAGAGATCTTTCAATATCAGTCTGTAAAGTGCCTTCTCTCTTGTAGGGCTGTATAGTATTCTATTAGTGGATGCACCATTATTTCTTTTAAGATTGCTTCTAATGTTGGCCAATACTTTCCTAAGGTTTGTCTATTGAAACGAGGACTAGCCGTTGAGAGTATCTGAAAATTTGTCTATTTGGAGGTAAGTTCTCATTCTATGAGATGAGTTCTCATCATGTGGCAGTTTGAATAATACCCATGAGGCAGGTTCCCTGAGACTCAGTTCCTTTTGAATAGTGGCAGCTGAAGACGGCTGAGAACCTGGACCCCAGGTCCTCCTCAGGGGCCATAACACACTGACTGGGTGGCGGCCAAGAAGGCTTTACCTTACGTTTCCGGCACTTTAAAAAATGTATGTGAAACATTTATAACTAATAAATGGTACTTGGTAATAACTTAGATATGTGTGCTTAAATGAGGGTAATTTTAACACTTGCTTTTCAAGCACTACAGTTAATGCATTAAAAGAGAAAACGTGTCTGACATCTGCTCTGTTCTGCCCCTGACTTGACCAGGGCAATGCTCCCTTTGCCTGGTGGTGTGCATTTCAAACGCAGTAGAAAAGGATGAATTGCCTTCTAATTCAGACCTTAAAAGGTTCAAATTGAAGCTATAGTGATTTGCTTTCAACACTATTTGAACTGTATTTGATTAGAGCTTTCAAATCCATTTGCTCCCTTTTGAAGCTACATTATTTATATCACTGACATAAATAATAACATCTATTTTTGATAGACCTCAGGACCATGCTCCACCAGCCATGTGGTGAGAACAAAGGCTCTCGGAACCTGTGCTCTAGGGGAAAAGGGGAATGTGACTGTGGGAAGTGGCAGCAGGTGGGACTACTTATCTTCCTGAAACACAGTGTAGAGAGTTCAACTGGGAATACATGATCAGGATGAGTTGTTGTGTTGGATTCTAAGTGAGCACTTGCTGTGTGGTGGTCCTCACAGGACTGGCTTTCAGGCGCTTGTGAAGTAACTGGGATTGTGCGCAGGCCATTGGGACACACCAGCCAAGAGGCAGCGTTGCCTGTCTGCCAGGATTTCTCTGCAGAGAGGCGCGGAGGCCATCCACCTGACTTCCTTGCATTGTAATCCTACCATCAGGCACATGCTAGGTGTTCAATGTGCACTTATTGAACTGAGCTAGTCTTGATGGTCTCACTGGGGATATGAGAAAGCAGTTTATGGCTATTTACCAGGTATTGTCAAGTGAGGGGAAAGCAATCAAACCAGGCATACAGAAGGGAATTTATTGAGCTTAAACTTCGAGACTTCACTTATGGGGCCCCTTCCAAGACCCTGTACAGAGGTTTGTATTCATAATTTTGAAACATTTTATTAAAGAAGGCCTCCAAATTTTATAAGCTTCAGATTCATAAAATCTATCTCCAGTATAGCATATAAACATGATTCTATTTTCAAAATGGAAAATTCTATTTAAAAATAGAATAATAAATAGAATGCAGCGTGCTCTAACACACAAATTAGTGAGGATATATATCAAAAATATTAACACTGGTTTTCTCTGAAAGTGGTTATTTCCTATATTCTATTTCACTGAAGTGACCAAGTGAATTCATGCCATGTTAAAACTTACACTTTTTATTCCCATGTAAGAAATATTCCTTAGAATTCACTAACCTTTTCTCAACTTTTACTTCTAATCATTATCATATTTCTCCCTATCCAGCACTGGAAATAAATGTCTTTGTGGATTTCCTGTAACATAACTCTAATTTGGGGAAGTAAAATAAAAATATATGTGCAGAACTGGCTCCCTGTGAGTTAAAATTCTCATATTCATGGAAGGATGCATGCCCGAAGTTGGGTAGGTTTTTGTAGGAAGTTGAAAAAAGAGTGGTTCCATCTCTAAGCCCTTCTGGTCCCCTCACCACACGGTCACAACTCTGCCTTCAACCCCAAGTGTCTTGAGCCATGCTGACTCCCATCTCTCATTGTTACCTGGTAAAACACTTGAAATCTGAAACTCTGGGGTTGGTTATAAAGCAGAGAGAGGCTTTTAGGCCTCTGTCCATGAAACCCAGGCAGCAAAGTCTGAATCCACTGAGTTCAAGTCTCCATTAGATAGAGTGTCTTAGAATCAGGACCTTAGAATTATCTTCAGCCTCAAGAGCTGGAGTTCATGTCAAGCACTAACTAGTCTTTCTCCTTTTTCCCACCTCCTCCCTGTCAGAGCCTGTTCTATGGGGCATTTCGCCTGTCCCACCATCAACCCCTGGCATGGAAGGCTAGGCACCGAGATGAGGCAGCAGCACTAATGTGGTCCTGGGGTCACTACTCTTGTCCTATCATAGTCTCAAAGATGATCTCAGGAGAAAAGACTGCACTTAGTGTGGGAAGCTGTGGTCTTGGTGTGGTTGAAGATGAAAGAAAAAGAGGCAGACCTAAAGGGAGGAGCTGATTTGGGAACCACAGCATAATTCCACAGATATTTCATTAATTTGTTAAGTCCCTCACTCCTTCAGCTTTTTAAGCATTCAACAGATGTAGTACACTCTTACTCTGTGCCAGGCACTGTTTTGTGTGCTGTGGATATAGACAAAGGTGAACAAAATAGACAATGACAAGGCATTTAGGTATTCATAGTGAGGTGAGATCATTTCCTGGTCACTTTTAGTATTGTTGTAATTCCTCTAAAAATAGGCAGACGCAGAAACATGCACCCAAAAATACAGAATAGTAGCCTTTTAACTTTCTAATAAAATTCCATCACAATAAACTGGACCCCTCCAAAATATTAGCATGGCCAGAAATTCCATTCTTTCCAACTCAATTTTGGCACCAGCATTTCAGTGGAAGGTAAGAGAAGGCATAGCATCGTCCAAAACATAAAGACTTCTCTAGAAAAGAAAATGCTTAAACTGGTGACAGGCACATAGTAAGCATTGTGTAAGTGCCAGCTAGCATGACCATCAGCGTATTCATCATTATTTTAGGGGAAGGGGGCAGAAAAAGAGCACAGGTTTGGAGGTGAGAGAGAGCGTCACATGTTTATGGAGCATACATTTTTTTTTCATTGTTGTTGTATTACATCCATCCCCTTTTTGAGGAGCATACATTTTTAAGGAGGAAAATAATAATGAGATATTGGGCTGGAGAGGCAGGTAGCAGACAAACCACGAAGAACCTTGGGCCTAGGGAGCCACTGATGGATTATTAGTGGCCTCTACGTAGGGCCTCATTACCATTTTCTTTGACTTCTACTCCAATAAAATATTACTTGGCATCCTTCTTCCCCTTCGTCTGGTCTGCCATACCCTCATCAGAGCTGTCACAGCTTCCCATCAGCCCTTCAGCAGGGCTCCCATGAAATCACTCTCTTACTCAAAAACCTTTGTGGCTGCCCACTAAGCACAGAATTCAGCCAACTGTCTCAGCCTGGCATGTAAGCATCGCTGTGCTGGGGCTGCAGCTGCTACATCCATGGTCTCCTTCCACTGTCCCCTGCATGACCTCTACATCTAGCCTCTGCAGGTGGCTGTTTGTTTCCAAAAGTCCCTGTGCCTTCAACACCCTCCCTGAAGGCCCCATCTCAATCTTTCAAAAATGTGTACCTCTCAAAGCTCTTCCCAATGCTGCCTTTTCGTAGACTCCCAATAGATTGCACCTTCTTGCACCTCCGAATCCCCACTTTGTATTTCCTCCAAGGTGTTTTTAATTACCCTGTGCACAAGTCTGTTTCTCGGCACAGGATCATTAGCTCTCTGAAGACTTCCTTTCATGGAGAACCTTTTGGGATAAGTGTTCTGTGAAATATACTTTAGGAAACACAACAGAAAGGAATGAAACCGGATCCCAGGGTGGGTTCTCCCACATCTCCACTGCTCTTAGTCTGTTTATTTTCTGGTGGGGAAAGCCTGGGGTCCTCTGTGGAGAGTGAAGCAGAAGATGAACAGCCAGGGAAAGCCGGCAGCCACAGTCACACTATTCCACCTGCTTGATCACTGAGCCCAAGGAAATGGCCAGCCCAGGATGTCTTTCAATGTAATGAAAGCTAAGCCAGTCATTAAGGCCTTGGTTGAAGACAAGATGGGTGAAAAGAGATAACTCCATGGCTGGAGGCAAATCAAATTATTCTCCATTCCATTTCCTTCCCTCCTTCCCTCCACTGAAAAATGCCTCTGGGGGGTGGTTGAATGCACTCAGCCCAATGCCTCCCAGCTTCCCCAGACGCTCTGATTTGTCACGTTTCCCTGCTTAATTACTGTTATCAGCTTTCTAAATTTTTGTAAACTCAACATACTGAATAATAAAGTTAATGAAACTGGTGAACTCCCTTGCCATGTGCACAGGCTATTTCTATAAAAACATCAAATGTATTACTAACTCCAATTGAATCATCTTTTCTTGAGTCTTATACATTTTTCCTAATGAATCTATCAGCTTCCCAGTGGGGAATTTACTTCCTCAGTGTTAGATTTTTAACTCCTCTGGACTTGCATATTTATAGTTTCTAACATTTCTGCACTGAATAATCTTACCAGTGAATATGCATCTGGAATTCAGCAAATCAAATGAGCATGACACACCCGGCAGAAGCATGGGCTCTCTCTAGCCAGTCCTGGACTTTAGGACAGCCACTTCACCTAAAAAAATTTTTTTTTCCTGTTTACTCTTAGTTCATAGGGCTGTCAGAGTGCTCAGTAATAAAACTATTCAAGTAGGGGATTTTTGAAAATAGAAGGATAAGCCTTTACCATTGCACCTACCCATTCAACATGCACTTATTGAGAGCCTCCTCTGAGCAAGACTGCATCCAAGCACCAGGGATGCACACTGAATTAGCTAGACATGCTCTCAGACCCTCCCCCTCTTCTGCTCCACCCACCTGAAGCTTGCCCAGGCTTTTAAGTAGCTTTTCATACTGTTTTCAGGAGCCTAGAAAAATCAGCAATAGGTAAGGTTATTTTAAACAGAACATACAGGTTCAATCGGAAGACATTTTCTGAAAATGGAGTTCTATTTAGGGTATAAATAAACCCCTGAGGCAAAAGATACTTTTTTTGCTTTTCTTTGGGGTGCAAATTGTCCCCCAAAATAACAAATCCTTTGGATCAAGTTCCTGTACTATTTAACAGCATGCCAAGAAAATAAAAACAAACTATACTGAAGGTCAAATATGGGGATGTAGAAAAAGGGAACACAGGTAAGTCACAGTTATTTCAGGGAGAAAATCAGTGATGACCACAGTGTGTTGAGTTTAATGAAAGATCCAAATACAGAATCCACAAGAAACCTAAGGTGGTTGGAAATTTATCAAATAGGTCAGGTTCTACTGAACTGTGACCAACGCAGAGGATTGGAAAAGTGTACTTTGCCTCTCTTTCTGCAGCTGGCTGGGATATGCAATCTAGAAATAACTTCCAAGTACGGGCTGGGTGACAGGGAAACTCTAAAGCTACACTTACATTTCCACGATGACCCCATCATCAAGACATAGTGAGGACTCAGTCACATCAGGTACTGGTTCCAGTCCAGTCAAAAATGAGGTTAAGGCCCTGGCTGGTAGCACAGTGGATAAGGCGCCGGCCTGCAAACCCAAAAGTCGCTTGTTCGATTCCCAGCCAGGGCACATAACCAGGTTGCAAGCCAGGTCCCAGCCAGGACCATAGCTGGAGGCAGGTGAAAGGCAACCATGCTGATATTTCTCTCCATCTCTGCCTCTCTCCCTTCCTCTCTTTCTAGAAATAATAAATAAAATCTTTAAAAATACATAAGTTAATTTTTAAAAAATGAGGTTAAGACAAATCAGCCCTAGCATCTAAGGCTTGCAGAAGGAGCCAAGCAAATAGAAAAGATGCTCTCAGCATCTCTCATAACTATAGTTGACATCTATTGAGCACCTACTGCGTGCCTAACACTGTGTTAAGCACTTTAGTTGCATTCCAATGATGTTCAATGCACATGTGAAATAAGCACCACTTTTATGCCACTTCGAACACAAGAAAAATAAGGCACACAGAGGTTGAGCAATGGCCAGTGGCCATTCCTGCTGTGACTTCAAGAATCAGAATGAACTCAGAGCCTGTTTATAACTAGTCAGCTGCAGGGGTTGGTTACTCCCTTCAGAAGACTGCATTTTCCACCCTGGGAGGAGAGAAATACTTCTTGCAACATTCACCTTGCTGTCCACTCTACTAATGTTGTGGACTTTTCTGTGATTAGATTGTAACTGTATTTGAAAGACATTGTGAAGTAACATTAATTCCCTCCCACCGTGGAGGGGGAGTGAGTAAGGGTGAGGTCAGGGAAAGTTTCATCAGAAGCCAAATAAAATAAGGATAAAAACATGGATGGAGGCAAAAGCCCCGAGAAAAGGGGTGATCAGGGATCAGCAGTGCAGTCCAAGCATTGGCATGGCCAGTTGGCTTAACTCCCAGCGCGCTGGGGCCAAAGGAAAACTGGGAGGGAAGGGGACCCAGGCTAACTTCAGAATCACAGGGGAACGTTGAGAAAAGAGGTTATTTCCGTAAATGTGCTTAGGGTTCAAGGTTGGCAAGAAAGAGGTTCCAAAGGACAATAGGAACTCCCTCTGCAGCCAAGATGCTAGGGAAGGAGAAAGGTTGCAGGGCATAACCAGTCCCCAGGAGAAATGCATCAGCCGGGGTGAAGAGAAAGGTTGCAGGGCATGACCAGTCCCCAGGAGAAATGCATCAGCCGGGGTGAAGACAGGCAGGCCAGCCCTCCCAGGGCAGCTGTCACCTGACAGGCTCCTGATGAGACTGGCACACCTGCCAATTCCACAGCTTGATTCAGGGAGAGTGGGGCCCTACCCATAACTAGAGTCACTGGCAAGAACTGGGATTTAGGCAAAAGGGCAGAAAATGCTGGCTTCTGTTTAAGACTCAGAGTTGCTGGCAGTAGCCAGATCTCCGAAGCACATGCTCAGGGGTTGTCAAGTGTCTCACAGTGAGTGGGGGAAGGTAGGACAGAGGGGAAAGAGCCAAAAACAGGAAGTCCTCATTTCCAGGAAAGTTTCCTTAAGTTTACTCAGTGTCTATAAAAAGACACTTTCCTTGGAAGCTCTTGAGAGTATATTGAATGGCATAAAGGAACCCCAAAGGTGGTTCCTCTTGCTGTCCGTAAACTCATCTTTTTATCCCTTGTATTTTAGGTAGCATGACAGTTTTTCCATCAAATACGCTGACTGAGTATTTAATAGTTATTATTTAGGATGCGAAGTCAGGTACACAAATATAAGTCCAACTTCCTGGGATCATTGCCTTCCCCCGGCCTCCCAGTGGCAGTGATGGCAACAGCGGACCAGCGTCTTGCGGGGCACGTGGGGCTCAAAGATGAAGACAGTGGCCTTTGTGTGCAAGTGACCCAAGCAGCACCCTCTCTTACACTGGCACACCGTGTGCCACTACTTCAGGCCGCTGTCATGATGCGAGTACGATGCCTTTCCAGATCCAATCCGGACCATCTTTTACAATTTCCCTTTGCTTTAGTTTGGCTTGTTTTTAATCCTGATGATTAATGTATTTTGAAATTTCAAATGTTTACAAGGCAGTCAACTTTTTGTATTTACCAGAGGAGGGCATATGGTTTAGAAGGATGAGAAATGGCAAGTTAGTCATGCTTCCTCAAGGTTGTAATAATATCTGGTAGGGATAGTTGTAATAACTTTCCTCGGCTGTTTTTTATTCTGCAAAACGAAAGCGTGAGCATTCAGAGATGCGATGTTTCTGAAGTCTGCTACAGACTGTGAAGGCAGAACAGATGCCAGGTCACACGGGGATCATTCTGAGTCTGGTCATCATCCCTCGCTGCGTTAGTTCCGGCAGATTCGGGACTCTCTTCATTGCAGTCCAATGTTCTTATGCCATGTCCACCGGTGGCCAGTTCCTCGCTCCCTGGTGTGGATGGAGGAACAGTGGCGCAAGGGCATTCAAGATGCTACCTCATGCCATGTGGAATCTGTGACTTCACAGTCCTTTCAGTTGCATTTTGCCCAGTGAACCTTCCTTTATTTTCCTCTAGAGGATGTTTAAAATGCCATTCTCGACTTTCCTTGGTTTCTGCATCTGCATTTCTCTCCTCTGGAAAGGAAAGTATGCTCTAAGAGGGTAGGGATCAAGTTTTTCTTTTCTTTGTAGCGTCACTGTAGGAATGACAACAGCATCTGGTACATAGTAGGTGCTTATTAAGGATGTATTGACAGAATGAATGTGTGAGTGATCAAATGCATGATTATCTCTTTATGCATGGATATCATAGCTTGGAAACCTTTCTTTTCAGCTGATTTTCCTTTTTCCTATCACTTTTTTGAAGTGCTCACATGCATACACAAAAAGAATCCATCTCTGAAGGAACAAATCCATGAGCAATGGTAGAATTCTAAAGAGACCCCAGCTCCTTTCAGAAAATGGCAAAACTTGAAATACTATCCAGTGAGAACTCCGATGCTTGCTGACCATAGGATTCAAGAGAACTTGCCCACAGTTTTCTAATGGCAACTTTGATTGTATTGCTATTTTAAATCCCAGTGGTTTTTTGATTGATGTCCTTGCCTAGCTCCAACCTATGCCCTGTGAGAAGCATAAAGATGAGAAGTGCCAAGTCAGGCAGCTTCACTAGCAGTCCCAGTCCCTCACTGGCCCCAGCCCGATGCTCCCCATAACCCAGCCCGAATGTGGGTGGGACTGGGCACAGCCACCCAGGATATCAGGCCTTACAGCAACTTCCCAGAAGAAATTACCCAAGGAGTAATGTCTCCCAGACTGTTAACAAATCACCATGAATGTAGTGGCTTAAAACAATACAGATTTATTATTTTAGAGTGCTAGGGGTTGGAAGTTCTAAAATCAAGGAGTCAGTGGGGTTTCATGCCTTCTGGAGGGTCTCAGGGGAGGGCAGTGGGCAGAATCTACTTCCTTGCCTTTCCCAGCTTCTAGCCACCACTCACACTTTTTGGCTGGAGGCCCTCTTCCGCTGTCTTCAGAGCCAGCAGTGCACCTTCAAATTTCAATCTCTCTCTGTCTCTCTCTTCCTCTCATGTTATCACATCTCTTTCATTATCACATCTTCTCCAACTCAGACATTCCTCTCTCCCTCTTATAAGGAGCTTTGTGATGCTATTGGGCCCATCCAGGTAATCTCTCCATCTCAAAATCGTGACTTAACCCCATGTGCACAGTCCCTTTTGCCAGGAAAAGTAGCACACTCATGGATCCCAGGGATCAGGACGTGACTGCTTTCAGGGACAGCACTGTGTCTACCCTGCCACTCCATCAGCTTTCTTCCTAATAGCCTTCTCGGTGCTCCTGGTCTTCCAGGCTGGATGCGCCAGCTTCTCCCTCCATGTTCCTGTGAGCAACACGGACCCTCCATGAAAACATGAAATGCCTTCTGCTGCCTTGCACCATATTTACATGTGCATGTGTTATGTTCCTGACTAACTTGAGCCTGGAGCCAACTCTCTGTGCCCTCCTGGGACCTAGAACAGTGTGGCAGGCTGCTTAGCTGTTACTGCTAGTGCTCAACAGAGGACACGTGAGCCACTTCTCTCCGGGCCTGATGCCCTCCAGATGTTTTCTCCAGAGTTCTGAGACGGGACTCTTCACCCTCAACCCACAGCACTCCTACTATCAAGTGATGGCTCTCCTTCCTGTGAGCTGGCTGGGCTCCACAGTGGTTGCCTGATTAGGACACGTTGTCTCTGGGGGCAGTTGGTGGCCCGGGAAGGCAGCCTGCATTTATGTCTGCAGCCTCTGTAGCTTCCTGCCTTGTGCAAGCAGAGCTCGCTATTGCTTTATTGTTCACTGTGGCAGAGGCTGCTTGTCTTCATTGCTAGCTGCGATGCTCCAGCTCCAAGCAGGCTTGGCTATTTTCACTATAATTCTCTTCTCCCCAGGATGCCATCCTCTACATGCGCCAGTATGACTCACTTGTACTTGGTAAGAGCCTGAGATTAATAAAAAGGCACTGGTTGAAAATGCCCTGGGTTCATTTCAGCCACTCCCTGGCTAGGCCTTGCCTTGACCCAGGCTCAATCTTATCTCCCCAGCTGTCAAGAAATGCAGAAGCGAGAACTGTTCAATTTGCGGACCCTGGATGAAGTTTGGGGCTGAAGTTGAAATGGATGTAAGGGCAGAGTAGGTGAGGGAATGAAAACATGAAATCAAAGTGTCTGCTCTGACACATTTCAAAATCAACTGGGGAGAAAGATAAGTTACCAAGTCATTAAAAATTCTGCAAAATCTTCTATTAGCAAAATACTGTGGAATGGAAAAACATAAGTGGAGCCATATCTCACAGACTTCATTTGGATAAATCTGAAATATTAAACATGAAGTCTTAAAAGTAAGTACTAGATCAACTCTGGGAGAATTTTTCTTATATAATCTCAGAACAACAAAGACCTTTCTAAATATAACACAGGATCCATAAACCACAAATGAAAAAATAGTTAAGTTTAACTACATTAAAAAAATACCCCCCACAGCAAAATCTACAACTTATAAAGTGAAAAAACATGTGCCAGATTGAGAAAAAAATATTTGTAAGTCATATCACAGAAGAAGGCTAAGTTCCCTGGTGCAGTGGTCCCCAACCCTTTTTGGCACCAGGGCCCGGTTCTGTGGAAGACAATTTTTCCCCTGAGAGGGTGGGGGGGACTGTGGGCTGAGCTCACCACTCACCTCCTGCTGTGAAGTCTCTGGTTCCTAACAGGCCATAAACCCACACAGGCCCACGCCTCGGGGTTTGGTACGCCTGCCCCAATGAATAAAGGATACATTCAAATCAATTAAACACGAGCCATCCAATGGGAAACTAGGCAAAAAATATAAAAAGTTCACATAAAAGGAAATGCAGATAGAGTTGACCAGCCTCATTTATAGTAAGAGAAATGCAGTTGAAGTAAAATTTTTAAAAATCACAAAGTTTTAAAACATATTGTAAGGAATCAGAAGCCTGGTCTTCTACTGTTGCTAGAAGTACCTACTGGTATGCACCACCTACAGAGAGTAAATTTTCAACATCTACCAAAATTACATGCATATCCTTTGGCTCAGTAATTTTGGTAGGAATTTACCCTATGAGTGGTTTCTAACCTATGGGAAATGACGTATATAGATTGTTATTTACTGCAGCACAGTTTGTATGATCAAGATTGGAAGTAATTGTCAACAGAGGAGTGACAAAAATAGAAGACTGATAAATTACATTTGTCCTAACAGGAGTCAATGGATAGGTCAAAAGGAATGGGCATACTCTCCATGACAATTATGTAAATATTTCTAAGATATCTTAAGTGACAAAAGCAAGGTGCAGACCAGTGTGTTCAGTGAGCTGCATTTGTGTATTAGAGAAGGGAGGAGTAAGTTACTAGTTGTTTTCAAGAATAAACAGGATAGTTCTCTGATTGTTTTGCTTAAGCTGTTCTCCTCATGTAGATTGCCCTTTCTCCACTTCTGCTTACTAGAAAAATAATTTTATTTCCAGGAAAATTTCAAATAGTTCTTCCTCTATGAAACTTTAGTGGTCTTCTCATTTAAGTACTCTCTCACTTGAACAAAACTGTAAAATTATTAGAATAGTTTTAAGGTTTTGGGTAGATCCTTCTTAAGCAAGACAACCCCCAATAATTTATAAATGGAAAAGATTGATTTAACTTTATAAGATACTTATTTAATATTTTATATGGTAAAGACATCATCAATGACACAAACCTAACAGACAGAGCACTATATACTGATAACAAAGACTTATTATCCAGATTCTATGAATAGATCCTATGGCAGTCTTTCAAAAAATGTTAAACGTAGAGTTACTATATGACCCATCAATTCCACTCCTAGGAATATAACCAAAAAAGATGGAAGTACATGTTCATTATAAACTTGTACAGAGTTCCTAAAGGAGAGAGAAGGAGAAAGAGAGGAGCACCTTGGAACCAACCGTCAAAAAAAATAATAATAATAATGAGGGGATATATTGTAAGAAAAAATCCTGATAGTTAAAAAATAAACAACAGCAATAAAAATGTTCACTTTTAAATAACAAACATTTCTCCATTTGATGAGCAAAAATTACAAAGATTTATATTATGATGTGGTGTAAGTATAAATTGTTAAATTCTATTTGCAGGGTAATTTGGCAGGAGTCAATAAATGTTAAAGCTATGTATCACCTTCAATCTGTCTACTCAATGGCTAGGCATCTGTGCTCAGAGATCCATATACACAATAGAAATATTTACAAGTATGATCATTGCAACATTATTTGTAATAGGGAAAAAAAAGACCTCTTAAAGACCACCAATGGGACAAAGGTACATTAACTATGGTAAATTCATTCTATGGTATATTGGTCAGTAGTCTAAAATCAAGATAGATTTCTACATATGTGCATACAAGATGCCATTGAAGTACAGAATGTAAAATATTACTCTGTGTATAGGGGAAAAGCTGTATGTATGAATGTGGGGTATAGATGTGTATATGTACACAAAATATATACACAGAATATAACAGTAGTTGCCTATAGAGACAGGAGTAAAATTAGGGGTAGGGAAGGAGAAACTGATTTTCTGCTGTACCCATTTACAAGATTTTGTTTGGTTGGTTGCTGCTGAAAGGTGGTGAAGGGGTGACCCAGCTTACACAGCTAGAAGAAACTTGATCTCAGTCCACTGACCTCCTGGTGTGATATTTTTCACGCTGTTCCAAGAGAAAAGAAGAGGCACTTTCTGAATCAAGAATGATTAAACAGAAATAAAATGAGGCATTTTTCTCTATGAAGGGTACCGCTAACCTAGATAGTCACTACTGAGAATGAGACCCACTTATTTTATGAGCAGAGAGAATAACTGCCTCCACCATGATAGAGCATATAGATTACACTTCTAAAATCTTTTCCAATACTCTATACCTTGTAAGTCTTTTCCTTAATTTTTCTTTTATTCTTCCCTCAAACTCTGTTAATTTTTCTACAGCTAACTTAAAAACTGGGGGAAAAAAGGGCTACCCAATGCTGAGTTTAAAAAAAAAAAAAAAAAAAAATGTTATTTTTAACCCTTAAATGACATATTGCCCTAACCTATATTCTAGAATCACTTTAATTTCATTTATTTATTTACTTTTTTAAAAAAAATTTAATTTATTATTCTTAGAGGGGAAAGGAGAGAGTCAGAGAGGGAGGGAGACATCAATATATGGTTGCCTTTCACCTGCCTCCAGCCATGGACCTGGCTGGAGATCTGGCTTGCAACCTGGTTATGAGCCCTGGCTGGGGAATAGAACCAGCAACCTTTGGGTTCACAAGTCGGGAATCGCTTTCATTTTAAATGACAATTTTAGAGACTCATTTGGTGTAAAATTTACTCTGACATTTAGGTCTTTCTCTTTATTCCCCTTCCCGGCCAACACATTTGCTGTGCTTTGTTTCCGCTGGTTTGCTTCAATGCCTATGGCATGAAGGAGTAGTATTATATAGGCAAGGTCATGGACTTTGAAGTCTAGCAAACTCGAGTTTTCATAGGTTTTCTGTGTTTTCTTACAAATTGTATAACTTTACTGCATGCCAGTTTTTCATTTGTCAAGTAGCAATAACTCATGACAGAAGAAAAAATGCAGTGAAATTTGAAAATATTCAGAAGCGAATGATAATGAAAATACAACATATCAAAATGTGTAGGGTGCAGCTAACGCAGGACTGAGAGAGAAATATATAGCATTAAATGCATACAGGAAATAAAATAAACCCCAAAGAAGTCAGGGGAGTGAAGGGATGAGGGTCAAGGTACTGGGTGAAAAAGGTGAACAGATTGAGAAATACAGATCAGAGGCTAAAAACAGTCATGGGGATGTAAAGTACAGCACAGGGAATACAGTCAATATTGTAAGAGCTATGTATGGTGCCAGATGGGTACATGATTGTCTAACCACTATGCTGTACACCTGAAACTAATACTAATATTGAATGTAAAAAAAAAAAATAAAAAATAAAAAAATATCAGAGGTCCCTGGCTGGTAGTGCCAGCTTGCAAACTCAGAAGTTGCTGGTTTGATTCCCAGCCAGGGCACATAACCAGGTTGCAAGCCAGGTCTCCAGCCAGGTCCCCAGCTGGAGACAGGTAAAAGGCAACCACACATTGATGTCTCTCTTCCTCTCTGTCTCCCTCCTTTCCCCTCTCTCTAAAAATAATAAATAAGATCTTTAAAAAATCAGAGGAATGAAATAGTATAGATCAGAACAGAATCAATAAAATATACATACACATACGTACAATAGAAGACTATCAAGTCATGCCAAATGTGGTTTTTGGTAAAGATTATTAAAATTGGTAAAGCCCTAATAAGACCAAATAACAACAAGGCAGAAAATATAAATTACCAAGATCAAAAATGTAAGAGATCTTAAAGCCATGAATATGATAACAATATCCACTTCTTAGGAAGTTTGTGGGAATTCACTGAAGCAATATACATAAAGCACCCAGCATAGTAACCTGGTTTATAGAAGTCATTCCTGTAGCAGTCATTGACACACTTTTACTGAGTACAGGCGATATGCCAGGCACTGGGAATCCTCAGGTGAACAGATAGGTGTGTATGAGTGTGGGTGGACAGACATAGTTCTGGCCTCCACAGAGCAGAAAGTCCAGTGAAGGCAGACGAATTTTAGTAATTATGTATAAAAATATCTGATTGCAATGATGTCAAGTGCTACAACCAATACATGAGGCATGGGGCTAAAAGTGAATATAAAAAGCGAATATAACTGACCTGGTGAGAAAGGGCAGAAAGGGGTCCCCCTAAGGGAGAATGGCTGAGAGCCTATGCACAGGACAAGTAGACATTAACAGGTGAAGTTAACTGGTAAGTATGAGAATGGAAAAAGGGCTTGTACTGAGAGGAAGCATGGCCTGAAATAAGGTCAGTGTGGCTGAAGCTGAAAAGTAAAATTGAGTAGAGGGCTCGATAAAGCTGAGGAGATAAACAGGGGCCAGACTTTGTGGGACCTTGCGGGTTACACTACAGAGCTTAATCTTCATCCTAAAAACAAAGGGAAGCCTCTGAAGGGGTCAAATAGGGGTGAGGTGACATAACCAGGTCAAAAAGCCCACCTTCCGCGTGGTGCGAAGTGTGGATGGGAGGTGGGCATGCTGATGCCAGTCAGCCGACTGTTGCTGCTGTCCAGGAAAAACAATAGCTATGCCTACTTCCAGTTTATAATAGAAAGTGAACTGGAAATAACTCAACAATACAATCAAACTGATCAAGTAAATTATAGTAAATGAAGACAACGGGTTAATATATAGCTATAAAAAGGAATTAACTTCATGTGATTTTGAGGTTCTCTCTAGGATACCTGTTGAGAGAAAAAAGAAGAAAGGAAAAAAAGCCCAGGCTGGTAGCACAGTGGATAAGGTGCAGGCCTGTGAACTCAGAAGTCGCTGTTTCGATTCCCCAGCCAGGGCACATAACCAGGGTGCAAGCCAGGTCTCCAGCCAGGTCTGTAGCTGGAGGCAGGTGAAAGGCAACCATACATTGATGTCTCTCTCCCTCTCTGCCTCTCTCCCTTCCCCTCTAAGAATAATAAATAAAATCTTTTAAAAATTCCAAAAAAACCCAACCCTGGTTGATGGCTCAGTGGATTGGTGCTGGCCTGCAAACCCAAGGGTTGCTGGTTTAATTCTTAGGGCACATAACCAGGTTGCAAGCCAGGTCTCAGCCAGGTCCCCAGCTGGAGGCAGGTGAAAGGTAACCCATACATTGATGTTTTTCTTTCTTTTTCCTCCCTCCCTGTCCTTCTCTCTAAAAATAATTTTAGAATCTTAAAAAAAAAGAAAGCAAGGTAGAAAAATTGTGTATTTGCTGCTGTTTATCTAAAAGATAAACATTAAAAAAAAGGAAGGCTAAGTAATCCAAGGGAGAAATAAAAGGGTTATTTATAAGAATAGTCAGGGAACAGGGTGAAAGAGAAAGGGATAGAGACTGGTCGTCTTTGAATACAATTGTTTTGTAGATTTGACTGTAAAACCACATATTTTACACAGTTGTAAAGCAAAATTAAGTATAAAAATCAATTCATAAGAACTGAAAATGAAACAAAATAAATCTAATTATGTACTAAGTTACTGGCATAATCATAAAAAAAGAAATTAATTCAAGTGACTCTAAAACTGCATCCTGACCTGGTCGGTGGCACAGTGTATAAGGCGCCAGCCTATGAACCCAAAGGTCACTGGCTCGATTCCCAGCCAGGGCACATAACCAGGTTGCAAGCCAGGTCTCCAGCCAGGTCCCCAACTGGAGGCAGGTGAAAGGCAACCATACATTGACATCTTTCTCCTTCTCTGCCTCTCTCCCTTTCCCTCTCTTTCTAAAAATAATAAATAAAATCTTAAAAACAAAACAAAACTGCATCCCTTGGGATATATCTAATAACAAATAAAGTTGCAACAAAAATATTCCTAAACTGCTTTCAGTAATCTTATTAATACCAGTAGCATTTTTATTGTTATTCTGAGATATTTATGTATGAGTTTGTAAGATAAAGCAAAAAAGTGATCATTTTGGTGTCTTTGGCAACTGGGAATTTTGGTTCTCTGATGTGATAGAGTTGAAGAGCAAAAGTAATCATAAACTACTTTTAGTAATTATATTGTTGGTGAAAGTGTTATGTTTTTACCTGAGACTACTATGAGTACAATTTGTATACACTGTTGGATATAGAAAATGAGAAATGATCTGCTTTTCTAATTCTATCACCCTTGCTGTTTTTGAGAACTGGAATTCTTGGCATAACACAAAGGAAATATTAATGTAAGATTGAAGGTTAAGCAAAACCCCTGCTGTCCTCTTCCTGAATTGTCAGTATTTAACTCATAAGGCATTTCATCTTGAAGAAAGAAATTATTTTCCATTGCTGTCCCCTGAAAATATCTAGAAATGATGGCCAAGACAGTATCAAGTCACTTCTAGTATCCAGATTATGGTCTCTAAGCACCATTTCCTACTTGAGTAACCAAGGTTAGAGAACTGTTTAATTCCAGATTCTGAGGCCAGATATATAAAAGGTGAGCCAGGAACATCTTATGATAACACTGGGCAAAGATAGGAAAATTAAAATAACATGAAAATGGCTTCAAATTATATTTTAAATAATACACATATTATTAATCATCTTTGGAGGATGTTAAGGAATTAATTCATTATTTTGAAAATTATACCCTAAGAATCCAGAATCACCAGTTCAAAAGAACCTATGCACCCCTACGTTCATAGCAGCACTATATACAATAGCCAAGTGCTAAAATAGCCTAAGTGCCCATCAGTGGATGATTGGATCAAAAAACTGGTACATTTATACAATGGAATACTATGTAGCAGAAAGAGGGAACTCCTACCTTTTTGTGACAGCATGAAAGGAACTGGAGAATATTATGCATGGTGAAATAAGTCAGTAGGTACAAGCCCTGGCTGGTAGCACAGTGGATAAGGTGCCGGTCTGTGAACCCAAAGTTCGCAGGTTCGATTCCCCAGCCAGGGCACATAACAAGGTTGCAAACCGGGTCTCCAGCCAGGTCTGTGCCTGGAGGCAGGTGAAAGGCAACCATACATTGATGTCTCTCTCCCTCTCTGCCTCTCTCCCTTCCCCTCTTTCTAAAAATAATTAAATAAACTCTTTTAAAAAGAAATGTCAGTAGGTACAAGACAAATACCATATGATCTCACCTCTAAGAGGGATCTAATGAACAAATAAACTAACAAACAAAATAGAACCAGAGGCATGGAAACATGGATCAGACTGAAAGTGACAAGAGGGGAGGGGGAGGAGGATACTAGTAAAAAGAAAAGGAATGAACTAGACAAAGAATATGTATGAATGACCCATGGACTTGGACAACAGCGTGGGAATTGACTGTGGGAGCAGGGGAATGGGATGGGATGGGAGAAGAAGGACAATGGGCGAAAAATTGGGAGAACTATAATAGAATAACAATGAAAAATGATTTAATAATTAAAGAAAATTAGTAAATAAAGAGGAAAAAATCATGTATTTACCCTTCCTTTCCTGCAAAAACTATACCTCAGGCTAACCAAGAGACAGGGAGAGATATTTCTCCTAACAGATATCTTCAGGTGCCATATGAAGGAATAATAATAAAATTACAGAATTTTCCAACCTTTAATTAAATAATAAATCTAGGTAATGATCATCAATGAGATCCAGAATGAGGTCAATCAGTCTTTATGTGCCTCCTGATAGAAGAACATGAGATATCATCTAAGAAGTAAACTTATGAAAAAAAATTAAAGCTGTATCTGAACAAGCCTTTAGATCCAACTATCATTATACAGAAAATTCAGGAGATGGAAAAACATGTTAAATAATACGACAAAGGTACAATCAGCAAAATTCAGACTTTGTGAAACCCTGCAGAACAAATGTTTCTACTATTCAACAAAAAGTTGCAAGCAAAAAATTAAATAAATAAAAAGATAGGATGGGAAACCATAGATCAAAAGTGATTTAAGACATTTTAGTCAATTGAAATATATCAACCTCATTTGAATTTTGATTTAAACAAGAAAACTAAAAAATCATTTGGGGATAATGGGTGCATGGAGATTTCTTATACTATTCTCTCTACTTTTATATGTGTTTGAAAATTTCCATAGTGAAATGTTAAATAACAATAGCAACAAAATAACCAACTTCTAGCGAGTGCTTATTACATACAAGGCACTGTTGTAAGCACTTCACATATTTAAATTGTCCACCTGTCGGTTAGGTAGGTACTTATCTCCATTATACAAATGAGGAAACCAAAGTATACAGGGGTGGGCAAAAGTAAGTTTATAGCTGTGAGTATGCACACCACAGAGTTCATTCTGTATTGCCATTTATTGATGACTATATTATATTTTCATATGAACAACTGTAAACCCATTTTTACTCATCTCTGTATGTTAGTTTTCTCCTTGCTCCTTAGCACTGTAATTTTTTCTTCAGATAGGGCTGGGGTGTGCTACTTTTCTAATATTTGAGCCCGACTCAATGTCACCGGCACCTTTCGTTATAATGTTTTTAATCTATCGTCCAAGAAACTGGGGTAAAATATGTTTATCAGCCATGCTTTGAGTATTTACTATATTCTCATCACTGTATTGGGTACTTATATACATTATATCATTTATTTCTCTCTTACACAATTATAAAGTTATTATTCTTCCAAGTATATAGAAAAAGAGACTGAAGAGCAAAACGAATGTCACTCACCCCCAAGATACAAAGCTGTACAATAGCAGTCAGTGGCTCCAGTTTGGGTTCTCCCATGTCTTTGTTTTTCAACATGTGTATGATGACTTAGGTGGTTCATGGTCACGGCAGTTAATTGCACTTACCTAATAAAAACATCCTGCTATTATTATTTAATAATTTAATAATATACAGATTCAATTTAATAATATACAGATTCAAATGCGTACGAGGTCTGTCCTGAAAGTATCAAGCCAATGTCAATATAATTAGAACAGTTTGCATGGCTGATACTTTCAGGACAGATCTTGTGATTGTCTAGTAACACTCTCCATTTTAAGTATTGCTATAGTAACATTTTATAATGAAATTTAATATTTTTCTTAGAATAATCTTTAGATGCCACATTGGTGAAAACCAGGACATGCATTTTTAAAAAGCTCTGACATACACGCCCAGTTGTCCTCAAGAAGGGATGTATGCTTCTTCCAGTCTTGTATTAGAGTTCCACTTTCTTCTCATCTCATCTAACATCAGGTGTTACAATTTTATTTTATTTATTTTATTTTTAAAAAGATTTTATTTATTATTTTTCATAGATAGGAGGTGGGGAGAGGCAGAGAGGGAGAGAAACATCAATGTATGGTTGCCTTTCACTTGCCTCCAGCTATGGACATGGCTGGAGACCTGGCTTGCAACCTAGTTATGTGCTCTGACTGGGAATCAAACCAGCGGTCTCTGGGTTTGCAGGCCAGCGCCTTAGCCACCAGCCAGGGCCCAGATGTTATAATTTACAGAAATATTTATCAATTGGTGAGAAATTGTAACTTAAAAAATTTGCAGTTTTGAATCAAAATAAATTAATTTTTTGTTGTATTACTATTGTTTCATTTTTCCTCCCACTGCTCTCCCATGCCCCACCCACCCCATTTCCTCTCCCATAGTCAATCCCCACCTTGTTGCCCATGTCCCCATGGGTCTTTCATATTAGCTCCTTGACTAAATCCTTCCCTTTTTCTCCCTCTTCTCCCTTCCCCCTCCCCTCTGGTCACTGTCATTCTCCTCCTTTTTTTTTTTTTTTTTTTTTACCATGTCTCTGGTTCCGTTCTGCTTATCCGTTTGTTTTTGTTCAGTTGTCTCCTGTATTAAGTGAAAACATATGGTATTTAACTTTTGCTACCTGGCTTATTTCACTAAGCATGAAACTCTCCAGCTCCAACCATGCTATCATAAAACGTAGAAGTTCCTTCTTTCTTTCTGCTATATAGTATTCCATTGTGTAAATGTACCACAGTTTTTTTTTAATACATTCATCTGCTGATGGGCACTTAAGCTATTTCCAGCACTTGGCTATTTATGGAATTTCCTCAAAAAAACTAAAAATGGAACTGCCTTTTGATCCAGCAATTCCACTGCTAGGATTATACCTGAAGAATCCTGAAACACCAATTCAGAAGAACCTACGCACCCCTATGTTCATAGCAGCACTATTTACAATAGCAAGTGTTGTTATTTTCATTCAACCTTCTATTAATGGTATGGAGAACAAATCAGTTAGGTGCTAATAAGTCCTTAACACCTCTCTAACCATTGTCAATTACCATTTTTAATCTAGAGAGTATACCTCAAGGTCAGAGTCCTGAGCTATTTGCAGTGTATACAGCAGTATATAGCAGGATATTCTTACTCCTAAGGATATTTTCTGATTATAAGTAATATTAGCATTTCCATTTATAAAGCAACAAAGAATTTCATTTAAAAATAAAATTAAGTAAAAGAAATAGCACTAAAGGAAACTATTACATAAATAAAAGTGATGGTGGCCTGACCAGCGTGGTTCAGTGGGTTGGGCATCCTCCCGTAAAGGAAAAGGCTCAATTCCTGGTTGGGGCACATTCCTGGGTTGCTGGCCAGTTGAGGCATGTGCGAGAGGCAACCAGGAGAGGCAACTCGTGGATGTTTCTCCCACACATCGATGTTCCTTTCCTTCTCCCTCCCTTCCCCTCTCTCTAAACATAATAAAAAGTTCATAAATAAATAAATAAATAAAACTGATGGTGATTCAGAGAAATGGGAGATAATCACTAGACAACATTAGGCTTCAATGGCTGACTTATGGAAGACAGTGTTCCTCACTGTAACTTCTCCCCCAGTCATGAGCTAGGGTGCTAGCCTCACCTCTAACAGCAACTGAATGAATGCCTTCTCTTGACCAAGATAGAGTCTGTTACCTCACTTGGATACCCTTTGTCATTGTTCACTAGTGAACCTATCTCACCAATGAGCCTGTCACAGACCCCAAGTGCTGCTGGCTGGATGGGTTACCTTTATTCCCCACTGGTCAAGTGCGAATATATGTATAGAAGCCACAGCCCTTGGTGGCTCCTATGTCTCCTGTGCCAGTGTTTCAGGAAAGGGCTAAGGGCAAAAAAACGTATCACCAGTAAGTTATAGTTGTTAATACCTAAGACACCAAGCTGTTTTGAAAATCTTAGCATATCCAGGTGATTTTTTTTACTAATATTAATTCCACTATTAAAATTATATTGACTGCTCTCATTTCCATCCATTCCTCTTTCCCAAGCCTCTAATCCCCCAGTCTTTTATGATGGTACCATGTTCGCACATTTTGTTCCTTCCTTACCGCACCACCCCTTTTCTGGGACAGACGCTATGTTCAGTATGTTTGTGAGAAATGGTGGTAGATGGGCTGCCTTGAAACATTTTTATGAGTACTTCTAAACATAGACAAAGGCAATAAAAATTCCCAATGCTTCATATATTTTAAAAGACATCATTGTCACATGAAATAAATTTGCTTGTGTGTTCCCCAAGGGACTGAAAAGTACATTATAGTCACTGTAATCCTGCTGGGTAGAGACACTATCTTCTCTTTATTCTTTGTTAAGCCTGATACTATCTGTTCAGCATATTATTAAGAAAAGAAATCTGTATTTCTCTCATTTCCTATGAATGTCACAAAGCCAGTACTTTTTCCAGCATTGGGCCTTGTGGAGTAGGGTCCAAAGCCTGAAACAATGGGTTTAAGTTTTGCATTTTTTAAACGTATTCTTTAAGTGAAGTTGGTTAATATTGCTAAGTACTGTGGTCTTCCCAGTTCCACAAGGCCAAAGACAAGACAAGACAGGTTCTGTCTTCCTGGACCGGGTGCCCTGAACAGGATGCGGGCTGCACTAGCAGAGCTCCTGAGAACCTGGCTTCACCACAGGACACAAGGCTGAGGCAGGGCTTGTGCTCCTAGGACAAGATAAATATTTCCATTCCGTAAATGCAAACCCACCGGTTTTCCTGCACAAGCCAGGTGCGGGATCGGAGAGGTCAGTGGGTATATGAGGTTGTAGACTGTAGTGTTTTCACAGCTGCAGCCTGGGCGCTTAGGGTTCCTCAACCCTTTGACTGTCGGCCCTGCCCTGACCATTGTCCACACACCTCGTCCCTCCAGCTTCCGGGCCGCGAGTGAGATGATTTGCTGCAGATGACATCAGCCCTGGGCCAACGGCTGGAAGAGAGGAGGCAGTCACCGCGTGAGGATGTGCCGGGTGGTCCTTTCCTCCTCCTCTTCCTCCTCCGCCCAGGCTCCTTGCCTAGTCTCCATATAAAAGCGGCGCCACCCGCCCGCTCTCACTCCCCACTCCTCTCCACCGCACGCTCTAGGGTAGGGCGGAGGGGAAGGCGGCGGCTGCGCCAGGAGGAGGGGGGAGCAGGGGGCGGAGCGGAGATAGTACCTTCGGAGATAATCCTTTCTCCTGCGGCAGAGGAGAGGAGCGGCTGGAGCGGGACACCTCGCCAAGGCTTAGCGAGCCGGCAGGATGGCGACCGTGGTGGTGGAAGCCGCGGAGCCTGAGCTGTCCGGCAGCATCGCCAACCCAGCGGCGACAACTTCACCCAGCCTGTCGCATCGCTTCCTAGACAGCAAATTCTACCTGCTGGTGGTCGTTGGTGAGATAGTGACCGAGGAGCACCTGCGACGTGCCATAGGCAACATCGAGCTTGGTAAGAGGCCCTGCGGCCCCAGGGGACACGCTCAGGCTGACCAGAGGCACAAATGAGACCCCACCCAGGGCGCAACAGCCACCTTCTTCAGGCGCGCCCCTCACCCACCCCTCCCCTCCCGCACACTGTACGGGCTGTGTTCTGCGCTAATTTCAGAGGATAATGCGAATTTGATTGAGATCTGGTGGGGGAGCCTTTCCTAACCTTGAGGGATCTGTCACCCTGCTAGGTCTGCAGATCGACCTAGCCACCGTCTCTCCCGCTAAATGAAATGCAGGTGTCAGAGGAGCAGAAGCCACAATAAAGCCGCAGCCACAGAAAGCAAAAGCGGGCAGGGGAAGGGGGGCTTATGCAGCTACTCCTTTGAACCCCCATCTCATCCCCACAAAATAATGGATTCTCCCTTTTACGCCAGACCCAGGGCTGAAGCACCATGTGCCGGGGCCCGCGTGGGAATCATCCTCACCATTTCGGCCATCTGAGCCCCTAAGAAATGCCTTTTCTGGTTTAAAATCTTTGGATCTTTTCTTGCCTGGGAATGACTAGGCTAGTCCGAGGGCCACACCCGAACCCCTCCCCCTCCCCCTCCCCCGCCATCCCCCGGGACGCAGATGGAGAGCCGCCCGCACTTCGTTCCCTGGTGGTGCCCGCCTCACTACAGCCCCTGGGACCTTGGTTACAGCTTTGAGAAAGGACAATGGACCCCAAGTTGCGGGGTGGGGCTTCTTTTAAAAGTCTCAGCTTCAGGAGTGATGGCTTGAAGAGAAGATGGGAGGGGGGTCAGGCGGGCAGGGCCCCCGCCTCTCTCTGTGCGCCCACTAAGAGTGCGCTCTGCAGAGGCCGAATAGCGGTTCACTAGGGACTCTGGGCGGGGCCGTGAGGGTCCTACCCGCACAGCAGCAGGTACGCAGACCAACCTGCTCCTCAGCCCCACCAGGGCTGCTGCAGTGCTTCCACCTGCCTCCGCACTGCGGCGCCCCCATCGGGCGCAACCCGCCTGGACCTCAGGCTCTGGGGTGCTGCGTGCCCCCACCTCTCGCTCAGCTCAGCTTTGTTGCGCTCAAAGTCACCATCTGGGCAGCTCTGGTCCCTGCCTTCCCCCTCACCCCCACCCCCAACCCCCCGGTGTCCCAGACCACCCCTTGCCCCTGACATAGGTCCCCCGGTCCCCTGCAGCCCCAGCCCGAGCTCTATTCTCCTGGGGTGGTGCTGAACTGATTGTGCCAGGAGACACCCGCGGGTGGGCGTGGTGCAGTCCGCACTGCGGTGTCTACGGCGGCCCGAGGCGGACAAAGGGCGTTCCTGCAGCCCTCATTCCCCTACCACCCCCCTCAAAAAAGACTAAAGAAGAATCTTATTTTAGATGAGAAAATAAACGCTTGTCAGTTATTTGCTTTTGCTTTTGGAAACGGCCGTCTGTCCCCAGAACAAAAGGCTGCAGGGTGTGGACTGGAGTTGCAGACCTGGCTCTTCTTTTGTTTAACTTTAAACAACAGATTTTCTCCTTTAAGCAAAAAAAAAAAAAAAAAATTTTTTTTTAAATATGGGCAGTATTAAGACTATTTTATTTGGGAGAAAAAATTAAGAATACAAGATTTCAATAGAGATATGCTTTATCACGGCATCTCAATAACCCTTATTTCCAAACTATAGGGCTTTCATCTGATCTGTTCTAATTTAGAGTGTTTGCACATTTCCTCCTTTGAAAATTTCACAGGTACTAACTTCGGGTGTGGCCCCTTATGAATCAATGACTTTAGATTTTATTTTTTTCAGCACCTTTACCAGAGAATAATACCTTAGAAGGTGCTTTTCTATCTATAAAAATTTCATAACCCCACGATGTAGTGCCAAGGGAGGGGCCTTCGGCCCCATTTTAGAGATGAGGGCCCAGAGAGGCAGGAAGGATAAGGGGACCAGCTCAAGGTCACACCGTTTATAAGTGACAGAAATGCCACCCCTGCAGCATTGCTGGCTTTTTGGCCCTGTCATTATGTTAGTGCAGGGCAGACTCATATCAGAGGGAGATCAGGCAGCAGTTTTCAGAGCTTGTCTTTGTATAGTCATCTACTTGTGGGCTGCGCCGCATGCCGGGAGGTGGTTCAGAAATCACCTTCCCGCTGTAATTAACCTCCTGCTTTGTCACCCTGCTGGTCATCCCTTCAGTTCCCCATTCCTCAAAGGGTTTATCTAAGCTGCTTCAATTTGAGGATGAAATAGATGCACTCCTGGACCACTGTGAAGTGCTTTCCATCTTTACTCTTTTTTACATTATTAGCACTTAGTGATAGAGTTCAGATTTGTCCTTCTAACATTTAAAAAATTTTACACATTTTAATGAAATAGTATGTAGAGAGGAAAAGGCAAGAATCATGGATGAGGAACTCAGTGAA
This sequence comes from Noctilio leporinus, assembly GCA_004026585.1. Lineage (NCBI taxonomy): Eukaryota > Metazoa > Chordata > Mammalia > Chiroptera > Noctilionidae > Noctilio > Noctilio leporinus. The sequence goes on from PVIW01002216.1 coordinate 38,366, forward strand.
TTTTCATAAAATGAACACACTCAGGTTCCCCAGATCAAGAACCCGACATTAGGAGAATCCCAGAAACCCTTCTTGTTCCCGTTCTCATCACCATGCCTTCCCAGTTTCCATTCCCTCGTTTGATCTCGTTTTTGCACGAAACTCAAATGTCTGTATTGATCCCATTAAGAATCAACTAAGTGAGTGAGCAGAACCACCTCCTTACACTGAGGAACAGATGCTCTTCTCCTCTGGCGATGGCTCTCCTGAGCCCTGGTGTCTCCGAGACAGCTCAGGCTGCAGGGCCTTCCAGTGCTAAGTGGTCCCATAGCTTTTCCTGCTGTGTGAGATGACTTAGCAACAGGGCAGGCAGGCTGTTGTTGCCTGTGCCTGGCGGTGCCTCTGCCTTCAGGTCCCTGCTGGGCCCCCTCCAGAGGTCACGCTGGTGCCTGTGCAGTGGCTGCTGGCGCCTGTAGGTAGCGCTGTGTGAAGCAAGATGGAGATGCACCCGAGTCGCGGGCTCTGGTTGTGAGCTTGCATCAGGCTGGGGAAGCGGTTCTGCCTCTGTGACTCTGCCTCCGAATCTGCCCTCCCACCTCAACTGATGCTCTGTGGGTTTGAGACCCCAGTGACTTGGATTTTTGCCATCCAGTTCTCTAAGAAGCCTACAAAATCAATCTGTAGGAAGAGAGTGGTAATGCAGTAAATCAACGGCCTGTAACATCCAAAGGTAGATGCTTAGTAAATGCTTCTTGAAACCTAAGAAGAGAAAATGAGTATGTTTTCTCAACTTCAAAAAGCAAAATGTAGGAGTTGTTCCCTTCTCAGGTTTGAAATGAGACTCCTTCCCCAGACTGGTCTCGATTTATTTAGTTATACAGGACTTTATGCCAAACCATTGTCATTACCACCAACTACTGGTCCTTGGAACCTCCTTTGCCCCCTTCCTAATTAGCCACCAATGCAGACATCATTGTTTACCAGAGCCTATTCCATATATATATATATATAGCAGAGACCCAACTCCTCCAGGTTATTGTAGGACATCGACTATATGGATCCATGCCTTGCAAACTAAATCCTAGAACTTTGGGAAAGAAATTTTCATTGCTGCATTTTATTGCTTTAAAGGAATACTATGTGTCAGTTTAAGGTTTTCAATTACTATTAAATAGTATAACTTTCCTCTAGGTAACATTGGGAATCAGCAAGATTTGTTCATGAAAAGATAGATGTGTATAACAAGTGCTGCCCTGGATTTTTAGATGTAAATTTAGCTCGATACATTGTGACTTCCTGATGTCACTTTATTGAATATTTTCAGTCTGAGATGGCTAAGAGAATTAAGAACCCAGGAAAGTATGGGGTTTGGTTTTCATTTTATTTCAACAGGAAAAAAAAAATCAACACATGGTGGTGGTTAAAAGAAACGTTAGAGAGTGTTAAATTTATAGTCATCTGTATACTTTACAAAGTCAAAATGCAGATGGATTTCTGCTTTCACTGCTTAATTGGTATTATCTAAGGGTTCTATAGTCTATGCTGAAATATAAGTCAATCCCCAAATTTAAGGTCATTAAATTGATGATTCATTGTTAGCCTTCTCTAAATGCTTACTTTTAAAATAACCTCTACAACAAATAAATTATTATAGGTCACTTCTTTTGTGTCTAATGGGAGATATTATCCAAGACCTAAATTACTGACCAGCAATGTTTTGAAATGATGAGCTCTGTATGTAAAACATTGTCAGCATTACATGTAACATACATATTATGAACATCAAGTTGTTGGCTTTAAGAAAACGAAGAAAGTAAATTGAAGGTTAGGTCAAGGAAAAAAAATAAGAAAGCTTTTCGCTGAGAAATAAAACTGTGAATTTAGCATGTCCTTTGTTTTCATTGTTTCTTTAGTTTATGATACTAATCTGATTCAAATCACTTTTTATCATAGTTTTTACAAACAGAATCTCATGGTTACTGGTTAATCATTTGATATTTGTAAAAAATATTAAAAAGCCATTTCTCAGAGGGAGCAACTGAAGCTCATAAAGGAAAAGCAACTTGTCCAAGGCCCAAATAGCTCTCAGATAGAAACTTAGAAAATACATGGTCATTTTGTTCTGCTTTCTTCAGTCTGTTTTCTCTTTTAGGCCTTTAAATGGAAGGTGCTGTTATTTTTTTAAATTATATTTTTCATTAAATAACCCTGCAAAAATCCTTGCATGATTGATAAATCTGGCCAGATCTAACCTGTATAAGGCTAGGGAACCTGGCCCTTCATTGTTTATCCTGACTTCTTCTATGATAACAGCCTCCCGTTCCCACCACACACACATACACATGCACACATATACAACATTTTCCATCTAAAACTTCCTGTGCACTTTAGCCTCCCCTTTGTGCACTACTACCCTTGGGGTCAGAGAACTAAGGTGGAGAGATCCTTTTGTTGTCCCCTGGTCTCCGTGGCTAGAGGACTGGCTGCCAGAGTACAGACATGCCTGGGTAAACAGCCCCAGGTTAGGTGGGAGAGTTCTCAGGATGCCTGGCCAGAGGCAGACTTTCCAGGGGTGACCGACTCCCTCTGGACCCAGAAGTTTAAAAAGTGGAGGTTTATCTCCAACTGGTAGAGTTGTTCTGTTTTGCCTCCAACTGGGTAAACCAGTAAGGGGCATTGTCTTCACAAGTGCTAGAGAAGCAAAGCATCAAGGAAGAGTTTTACCTATGGTTTACTGGGGCAGTGGCGGGGGGTGTGTCAGAAAAAAGAGCCAGGAATTTACCCTGGTTTCTCATCAGAGACCAAGGATGACCTGCTTCTGAAAGCCTCTTCAGAGGCCTGTTTTCTGAAAGCTGACACACCACCACCACTACCATCACTACCATCACCACCACCACCACCACCACCACCATCCCCAGCTACAAATTGGGAGAGGAGAGACTGTGGGAAGGATCAAAGAAGATTTTTTTTTTTTTGGTTCTATGAGTTTTAGAGGAACCACTAATGGCTTCCTCTTAGACATAAAGAGGAGATACATAAACCACTAAAGGCAGCATGAACCTTCATTGAGAAATACTATTTCCCTTTACTAACATGCAGTAAAAGGTACAAAATAATACATAGTATTTTATTTTATTGTAAAGTTGCTATAGAAAATGGCCTGATTTGAAAAATTTCTAAGTAAAATAACCAGTAAATCCATTATAACCTTTATTTTATAAGAGGTGGTAGTGATTTTGCACTGTTAAGAAATAATTTGGCTAGAAATAGCTTCCTTGAAAAGGAATATTTTTATCAGCTGTTTACTTGATGGAGCTTAAAAATTACTCAATATATTTTCAACTATTTCATCCTTTTTCCATTGCTGAATTACAAATCATATAACCAGGAGCTTATGGACTATAAAGCAAGCATTTAATTACACATGTCATGACAGGTTAATTGACGCTGAGGAGGAAAATGGCAAACAACAAGGTACAAGCCAGTCTATGTATAACCCTAGATGAAGTCATTCAAATGATGTAGCAATTTGGACATTACTCAGAACAAAGACAGAAAAATTGTATGAATTTAATTTGAATACACACGTCTCATTATTAACATATTGACCCAACTTGACAAGCCAGAAGACAAAGTGGAGCTGGGGCCTGCAGCACAGAACATCCAATCAACAATGACTAATTAAGCAGCTCAGACAGGAGCTCCATGATTTTTCACACTAGATGAGAATATAGTGCATATAGGTTGAAGTAAAATATTCTAATGAATTCAGACCTCTCAACCTGTCAGGCTTTCTGTGAAACAAAAAGATCCCATTTATCATTTCTGCACTAAAAAGGGCCACAAAATCTCAACATGCCTTTCTTGTTAAAATTTAAATACTCCATTAGCACAAATGCAAACTGACTGTTAATGTTTCCAGGGAGACCCATAAAATTCTCCCTTATAATTTATCCTCTCTTTAGGAATGTTAACTCTTTCATACCTGAAGTCTTCCCATGGATTGTATAAGAAACTCCTACTGCCATATACAGCTATTGGAAAATATTCTTTTGTTTTGTTTTTTCAAGATTTTATTTATTATTTTTAGAGAAAGGAAACACAAGAGAGGCAGAGAAGAAGAGAGACATCAATGTATGGTTACCTTTCACCTGCCTTTGGAAAATATTCTTTATAGTTAAAAAGGTGTTTTTGATGTGCAGTCAACTGTTTGCAGAGTCTTTTTGCAATTTGTGTGTATTTTTATCTATCTATGTATCTCTCTACCTACCTACCTAATCTACCTTAATTCTTTGCAAGATAAGAAGAATGAATAAGAGATAAGTGGTAGTAAATGCACATATGCATTTAAGCATTAGAGGTGTGTTAAAATAACACACTGCTGTGCATACTCCAAGTCTGTGCACATGATTAATGACCAGCAAAAAGGATAGTTTACCAGATGTGTTATACCTAGGGTTTCAAGCCTCTGACCTTCGTAGGTTTGTAATAAGTGATTATTGTTCCAGAGATTTGTTCTTGGCAATTAAGAATGCTCCATGCAAACGTACAATTATGGATACTATATACTGGCTCTGCCATGAGCCATCTATTTGGAAAAAATATAAAAATATATAAAACACACACACACACTCCAATATTTTGTGGTTCTCTGGTTTTCCCTGGCTTGCTCCTCAGGTCTCCCTTTTCTGATGTCCTCCAGGTTCCACTCTAACCCTCTCTCTTCTGGGAGGGCAGGGGAGTGGGGGACTGACCGAGGGGAGGACAGAGGAGATAGGGAGGTGGGGTGTCAGCAGTCCTTGCCCAATGTTCCTCTTGCCCCAGCATCCAGCCTAGTGAACGGAAGCCGGAATTTCCTTGGGAATAGAGAGTGTATGGCCCCCAAATCTGTAGAAAGTTCATAAAATATAGAAAGATATAGAAAGTTGCCATATTTTGTTGCATCTGGATAAGAACATTCAGTGCAACTACCTATGTGAATGAAAGAACAGCTTGCCAAGCTAGTCAGATAAAACAAATGCTTGGGGGGAGAGATAAGCCAAGTCTTAAAGATTGAGATCTAGCCTTTTTATCGAAGATCACACAAATTTTAGATTGATATCTGGGGGTTGAGAAACCAAGGTAAAAAAAATGGGGTGGGTAAAGAAAAGAAATTGTACAAGCGCCCACAATGCATAGGCATACTGCAGAAACATCACTTTTAAGACAAAGGCCTGGACTTGAATGGCAGCGCCCATGTCTCTGGCTTCCCCTCCCGCGTTCTCCGTTTCCTTGCCACTTGCCAGAGGACCATGGAGAAGCCGGATTGTCTGGTGGCCTCTTGTCTGCTGCAGAAGTTGCCATTTTTCTGTCCTTTCTATTCCCTCCCTGGCGTAAAGCCTGTCATTTTCCTAATAACTGTTTTCGTTGACTCTCCCAGAAAACCTGCATTTATGCTTTATGAGGTGCAGAAGTTCAGTCTACACGGCTAGTTATCCCTCCCTGTGGCCTGGTGGGAAGCCCACCCCAGCCCTCCCATCTTGTGGGCATCACTGCTCACCACCAAACTCTTTGGAAACGGAGTTTCCACATCCTCCCTTACAGCCTGAGAAATGTCACAGTGATGCTTTCCAAACCACTCTGAAATGGCTAACTGGAAACTTGTCAACTGTCTTCCTTTTCCTCCTTAGGAATCCGATCATGGGACACAAACCTGATTGAATGCAACTTAGACCAAGAACTGAAACTTTTCGTATCTCGACACTCTGCAAGATTCTCTCCTGAGGTCCCAGGTGAGGCTGGTAGAATTTCAAAGGATGGGGAAATAGACTATTGATTGGAAGGGTTTGCCTGGAGCATGAAAAAGACTTTCTCTTGATGCAGAAGGATTGTTCGTATTTGTTATTATTTACTGGGTAAGCCAGAAGCCATATTTTAAGAAAGTCAACTCTTAAGTTGTCACTGTGTGGGTAGCATATTTTGTGGATTCTTGGTGAGAGGTCTTTAAGTTCCGGGGTAAGATTCTTGTTATCTCTATGTGCTCTGACTTTAAGGGATTGCAAACTGCTTAAATGTTAATTTTATTCGAATAAAATTATGAATATAAATTAGATGCCTCCAGAATCTCACAACCCCCTCCCTCCCCAGAAAAAAGAAACATTTACATTTCAAAACGAAGTACACATCATTTCATGATAATGATGAAATACACATCATTTCATATCACCCACTTTTCTTAGTGTCCGTAAGAAAAGTCTGAAATTCCAACTGCTCTTAAAATAGCCTTTCTTTCAGAGATGAAAAACAAAGAACACTACAGAAAAGTTAAAGGTAAGACCATAAAAATTTGTCCTTAATGTGAAGATGCTCCCACTAACCTGCCACCTCATGGGGTGTGTACCCTTGTCAGTGGAAAGGGACCAAGCCAAAGCAGGTCTGCCTCAGTACGGGCTGGAATGGGTGGGTTCTTCATGCAGGAAAGGTTTTCTGGCCCCTGTCCAGGTGATTTTAAGAGTATGTTCATTAAAGCTGGGGACAGTGAAACCAAGGAAGGGCTTCAGGTAGAAGAGGCAAGATCACAGCACCGGGAATGAACCTAGGTGGAGTTGTGTTGTCCCTTTAGAAAGAAAAGCAGAGGCAAAACATGGGAGCCAGCTGGGCTTCATGGATTCAGGAAACAAGGTACAGAGCCCTTGGAGACAGCTTCAGAGGGTTAGCCCAGGACGAGCTGACACTGCTTGCTGCTCTCCTGGTTTCAAGCCTCCTGGGAACCTTTGGCATTTAGGAGAAAGAAAACAAAGATATGCACCTGAGGGAAGGCGTGGGTGTGCTCTTGGGAGGTCATACTCTAGGTTCTTTGCCTTAAAGGTTTATATCTGTTTTCTAAAGGTGGGAAATTTTAGGGGAGGTCTCAGGGGAGGATCTCAATAGAATATTCATCAGCTTTCCAGGTATGCCCTTTGGTATGCAGATGAATCTAAATGAGCAGCTGGAGGGGTCAGGGTCATTCTCTGGTCAGTTTCACCTTCAAAGACTGTCACATGAAAGGGACCTGGACCCAGGTGGGTCTGCCCTGGCCATGGTCTGAAATGTGAAAATCATTTGCTCCTAAGTGGTATTTTTTCTCCTTGCATTGTATTTTTATGTCTTGCACATCCCCATAACTTTTAAAACCATCTTACAAAAAAAGGAAACAAGGGAGGTACCCTTTTCCAAGTGTGTTTCAAAATGTAAATTCAAGCTTTCACCCTTTCTCTGTTGGTTGTTCTGGCTTTTTTACTATGACATTTTGGAAGACTGCTTTTTAGGGGGCAGGTAACAAAGCCTGTGATTCCTATTGTGCTCATTCATACTTGGATTGACTTTATAGAATGACAGCTGTATATTGCAAAATGAAAGACTGCAAGAATTGCTAAGGAACTAACTACTTTTGGACCAGAGACCCAGCATTACTCTAGTGGACTAGGAAGGTCAAATCCCCCCTCCTCCCCTCCCCAAAGCACCACTTTAGCTTCATGGATTGTTCTCCCTCTTCCTCCCACTGTAGCATACAGTAAGGGCTGGTTACCTACCTAGTGGAACCAGTGCTCCACTAGGTGCTGTGTCCAGAGATCACGGAGTATAAATGACTAGTGACAAGCCCTGGCTGGTGGCACAGTGGATAAGGCACTGGCCTGCGAACCCAGGGGGTTTCTGGTTCGATTCCCAGCCAGGGCACATAACCAGGTTGCAAGCCAGGTCTCCAGCCAGGTCTGTGTCTGGAGGCAGGCGAAAAGCAACCATACATTGATCTCTCTCGCCACCTCTGCCTCTCTCCCTACCTCTGCCTCTCTCCCTTACCCTCTCTCTGAAAATAATAAATAGAAATCTTAAAAAAAAAGAAGACTAGTGATATCCTCAGATGCAGCTAACAGCTTGCACGGGAAGCACAACCAGCTTTGTTCCCTTGTACTAGCAAGGTTTTGAGGTTCAGTTTGCCTTTTTCGTCAGGATTGCAGGTCTCATTCAAGCCCGGCCTGAAAGGTTTAGTCACCTTGAACAAATATCCTCTAAGCAGGAACCTTCCCTCCAGCAATCCCTGACCTTAGTTCGTGTCTTTAGGTCATACATTTAAATTCTTTGGCTTCACCCTTTCCTATACTATTCTTAAACTCTCCCTGTCTTATTTTGTTCCTACCAGCTATGCTGCTGCTGCTCCTGCTTCTTCTGCTGCTGCTGCTTCTTCTTCTTCTTCTTCTTCTTCTTCTTCTTCTTCTTCTTCTTCTTCTTCTTCTTCTTCTTCCTCCTCCTCCTCCTCCTCTTCTTTCTTTTTCCCAACTATGATTCTTGATTCCTGCATTTCCCCTTTTCTCCCTGTCCCTCATCCCAGCTGATAACCCTCCAAATGATCCCCATGCTTGGGGTTCTGTTCCTGTTCTGGTTATTTGCTTAGTTTGTTTTTGTTTTTTAGATTCAGTTGTTGATAGTTGTTGTCATTTTAATGTTCATAGTTTCAATCCTCTTTTTCTAAAATAAGTCCCTTAACATTTCATGTGATAATGGCTTGGAGATGATGAATTCTTTTAGCTTTACTTTGTCTGGGAAATCCTTTATTTGTAAGTCTCACCCCAAGAGTAGGGCTAGGTTTACCATGCTTCTTTCTCCACTCCTATTTGCTTCTTTCCCTAATTTAACTCTAGGTCTTTCTACATGTAATGAGGAAAGGGTATCTCCTAGGGGTTATAGGAAGTGTCTATGATTTTCAGTGCTAGACATCATTTCAAAACAACAAATAAATGCATATGAGCCATTGAGAGGACAAGGGATACCAGGAGGAAAAAAAATTTTTTTCCATCATATGTTACTTTTCTCTCTTAAAGTAATTTTAAGATGTTGAGAACTCAAATCCTCACCAGCAACAGAGCAGAATGACTATGATGTGGATTCTGGCTCTGACCAGAATTGCTGCCCAGTTGATTGGACATTGTCCTGCAAAGCAAAAGGTCACCAGTTTGATTCCTGGTTAGGACACATGCCCGGGTTGTGGGTTTAGTCCTTGGTTGGGGTGTGTACTAGAGGCAACCAGTCGATGTTTCTCTCTTACATGGATGTTTATTTCCCTCTCCTTTCCCCTCCCTTTCTCCCTAAAAGTAAATAAATTATATATATATATATATATATATATATATATATTTTTTTTTTTTTTTTTTTTTTTTAAGAGTGTGGCTTCTAGATCCTAGCTCTGACAATTATTGGCCCTAGGGTCTTGGACAAGTTTTTAAACCATTTTATGCCTCAGTTTATAAAACAGGGACAATCACTTCTACCTCATGACTTGGCATGAAGCTCAGGTGAAGGGCTGCACATAAAGATTTTGACACAGTGCTTATCACTTGGTAAAACAATAAAAGTAAGCAAGTGAGTGTCAAAATTGCCTCCCTTGTTGAAAACCTTTTTGAGTTGTATGTTTGGTGATTATTATTACCTATGGGAACTACTGGTGTTAGATATTGGGTTCCTTCCTTTTTGAAATGATATTAAAATTGGTATTAAAGGTGTTTCTCAGACAAACAACTGCCTTCAGCATTATCAGAAGGAACAGAGCTGTGGTTGGTGTGTAGGGGGCAGCAGCAGCCTGATCGCTGAGTTCAGGAAGGCCCTTGGGCGCGAGAGCAAAAGGAGGCAATACGTTAAGGTGCTGGCACAGCAGAACCTAGAGCAGGGTTTACCAAATGGTCTCGTTATGCCCATGGAAGGATGCTGACATGGGTGAGGGTGCGAGTCTCCCTTCTCATTGTGATCATGTTTTCACCTGTAGGGGAAGCCAGTATTTTTATTTACCTTTCTAGCTTCTGTTAGCTGGTGTATTAATTAAATTGACATAAGACAGATTAACCGGAGAAAAACCTTTGTAACCTCACAAAGACAATAAGACCCAAGGAAGGGGGAGTTGAGCAGTTGAGGGTGTTATGCCATCCTGAGCTAAGGAATATAATGAAGACCTGGAGCTTCAAAAGGGAGGAGGGTAATTTATAGGACCGTAAGAAGAGCAGATGTTTGGTAATTAGATGTTTGCCAATTAGATGTTTGCCTTGCCATACAGGTCGGTCATTCACATAAAAGTTATCTCTGTTAATAGCTCTTTCGATGAGGCAGGGCCCTAATTAAGCTCTTCTAGGTAGTTAAGGGAGAAGTAAAAATTTTTCTACAGTGCTAGGTCTTGCCTTCAGCAAAAAAAAAATAGCCACAGGCCAAAACGGCATATTCGGGGGTTACATAGTCTGTTCCCCTTCAAAGAGCAACTTCTCTCTGTTCTACCACGCGATTCTTTCGTTTGCTCTTTCCAGTCAGCAAGTGACTACGGACTTTGCCAGTTGTAAGAAACTGAGATTTCTTGTGGTTTACTGTCTTAGGCCACTGAGTCAATAGCAAGACCTTGGCATATTTACATTTTGTCACTAGTTTTATAACTCCTCCTCCACATCCACACAAACCTTCATACAAGGTGATCTAGTTTTGTCATGTGTACATGGGTGGTTCTGTTTAAGAACCGGGGCTTTTCTCTAGAAGATAAACAAACCACAGCTGAGCATGTCAGATTTGTGCTGAGTGGCTGCTAAAAATATCTGACCTGGAGACTGGTTTTTGATGGAGAATTAAAATCAGGATCCTTGGATTTAAGTCATGCGAATCCTCTACTCCCTTTGACTAATGAGGCAAGGTTTTATAACATTTGCCAGTAGAATGATAAGAAAACGCACAAACGCCTTTAGCAAAGGTCTAAGAATATTTTCATTTGTCTCCTTTCTCTGTCTAGACTGGTATGTTTAGTCTGTTGTTGTACAGAATTATAGCCTAATTGTATGTGCCTAGAATGCATCAACTGCTCTATGACAGGGCGCAATGAATGTGTTTTCAGCCCCGCTCCCGACCTTTACACAATAAAACACACAACTACATGTTCAGTTGCGTTCAAGGAGCTGACTTAACCCTTCAGGGACCTGAGATTTCAGAAGGAACTTCATCCTCGAGTTTTCTCTCTCAAGGGCGCGTGCACGGGTACAAGGCTTCTTCCCTTTTCTCATTGCTTCACCATCTAAGGTTATTAGAAGGAAAGGACAGATAGAGAGCCTGATTTCTGTTGAGGTAACCAGACCCCTGTTTAACTCCTTTGAGGCCAGTGCCGCAGGCCTGGGAAGGAGACTCCCGTTTTAATGCAAATCACTCGCCTTTCTTCCTCTCGCCCTCTGCCCTCAGCCTTCCCAGCCCTGGGTTGCAGTTGGCGGGGTAATCAGCAGCCCCTCCTGCCCCAGTGCTCCCTTTCACTGGCGCGGTCAACTGTCTGGTTGCCTCCATCCAGATTCCTTTGAAACGATGAAAGGGCCAGACTTCCAAAGAGAAGAACTGGAATTTTACAGCGTATGCAACATAAGGAGTAACTCCTTACATTTTGCACAACTTGGAAACATGAGGATTCTTTTTATCCATCGACCCTCACACACCAACGCGGTTTTTCTACAGGTGCGGCCACCGAAAAGTAACAATATGGTGTTTCATTGCCACTCAGGCACCTTCATTACTTGGGGTTGTTGATGGCTCATTCAGAGCACCCTGGAAATACTAATTCCTTTCTCTCTCTCTCTCTCTCTCCTTTCTTCCTTTCTTCTTCCTCCCTTTTTTTTTTTTTTTTTGACAAAAGAGGAGGTTTTACTCTGCCAGCTACGATGGCTCTCAAGCAGTTCCTAATAGGAGCTGTGCAACCACTCAGCACAGACACACAGGCAGGGAGGGAGGTGGCAGAAAATTGTTTGCCTGGGCCCAGTAGCCATTTGGGGAATGTCAGTGACCCGCCATTAAATCCAACTAAGTGCATTCCAGAACAGCTTCTGACACTGCCAACCAAGGACAGCTTTTGTCCTCATTGCAAAGACCAAAGAGAGCCCGTGGTGTCTGCTAGTGGTTTTTGTTGTTTGTTTGTTTTTTAAGCCCTTAATATCAGCAAACCACCAAGCAGCTGAAGTCCCTGTACTTTTACATCTTTCTCTCAGGGACATTTTGCTCACTTGTAAAAGCATGAACAATGAGGAATAAAGCATAAACGAACAGATTTCCTTTTCAAATATTATTTTTGAGTGCTTATTAATAAGGAAGGATAAAGAGATAGAAGAATAAGGTGTCCCCACTGTTTATCATTTATTGGGGAAAATGTCAGTCACAGCTTTAAAAAACATGAACAAAGAGAGTTTTTCTTAATTTACAAACTGTGTGTGTGTATGTGTGTGTGTGTGTGTGTGTGTGTGTGAAAGAGAGAAAGAGATTTACTCAGATTCCTAAAGAAAAGAAGGGGTGAGAATGGAGAGCATAACAAGCATTGCATTTGGATTGTTCAGCTGCAGATTTAGTAGCAGTGACAAAGGTTACCCAGGTACCAGCACCCCTCCCCCGCCACAACCCAGGACTAATTAAGTGCTACCCAGGCAACCATCAAGTATCCCCAAACGTCATACTCCAGGGCTTATGCCTTTGTTTTCTCCACTGTTGTCTGAGGGTAATTTCTATTGCCTGGGAAGCCAGACTTCCTTGGTCATGGAGCAACATGAGAAAGAAAAAAGTGCCCCTGGGGAAGTACACTTAGAAATGACCACAGGGATGGGGAAATTAACATAAACACCAGACAAAAATAATGTCATTTTAATAAACTATCCCAACCTGTGTGAAAGAGTTGCCTCTACTCAGGACTAGTGAGATAATGGCTTACAGCAAATGCAACAAGAGAGTGGACACATGATTTAAAAATAATATTATCTAATGAAGAAGGAACCAAAAAGCCGGGGGCGGGGGTGGGCATGCTGTATTGGAGGTGACCCTGTCTGCAGTTGTGTCACACCTCGGTTTAGGGACTCGAACTGAGTTTGCTGTAAAAATTGCCTGTGGGTTCAATTGTCTGAGGGGTTCAGGTGAACATGAGCATTCCGAGGTTTGGAAAGTCTTTAAACCGGCCCTTTGCCATCCTTTCATTTTTAAAAAGATCTTATTCATTATTTTTAGAGAGAGGGGAAGGGAAGGAGGCAGAGAGAGAGAGAAGCATCGACGTATGGTTGCCTTTCACCTGCCTCCAGCTACAGACCTGCCTGGCGACCTGGCTTGCAACCTGGTTTTGTCCCCTGACTGGGAATTGAACCAGCGACCTTTGGGTTCAGAGGCTGGTGCTCAATCAATCCACTGAGCTACCAGCCAGGGCTTGCCGTCCTTTCTTAATCAAAGAGGTTTCATTGGAGGCTGTTGACTATTTAGGACCAAATTCACCGATTTCCTTGTTTGCATCTCACGGGATTAGTCTGGGGAAGGAACAGCGGGTGCCTTGAGGCAGCACCTGCATCTCTAACACACCTGCCCCAAGAGCACGACTCCGGATACAGGTTGCTTTTCGGTTTCTGAAATGTCAGTCAAGGGAAATGTCATATTTGGGGACTTTCACGTGATAGCACTAAAACTAAGATGGAATACATTCTGCAACGCAGGTCAACAGCACTCCAGGTGCCTGCAGGGCACCTGAGTCATTGTGAGCAGTTGTTCTTTGCCTTCTAAGTAAGGTCTCACCCACCAGTTTTGTCGCTGGTGAAAACTTGCAAAATGATGGAGGAGGGGGAAAGAGAGACAGGGAGGGAAAGGAGGAGGTTAAGGAGGAAAAAGGAAGGGATACCTTATCTTCTAATCCATTTGATGGGAGATAATCTTTTCACAGTATATGCTATATCTTTTTAGAAGGTGCCCTGTTATCAGCCCCGATCTGTCATTAAATATTTGTGAAGTATTTCTGTAGCAAGACACAGTCCCAGTTCCTAGCTGCAGGCCATTGGGAGATACCTATGTAATGCTGGCCTGAGAGTCGTTTACAACTGAGCATGGAAAGAAGATAACTAACAGAACAATTTAGTATATAATGTGTCAAATGAGAATTTTGTAGGAGGATACTTCTGTAAATTCTCTTGTTCAGGCTGTTTAAAAAGTGCACATGCATAAAGAATATTCGCTGAAATCATATTAGCTACACAAATTAAGCAGAAGTACAACAAATCTAATGCACTGGATTCTCTTTGTGACTAAGGAATTTTGGATTCCAAACTGAATTAATTATTCTGTAGTTTGGAGCTGCATTTTGAGTTCGGCTTTTTAATTAAATTATGAAAAGCCTGAATTGTTATTTTAAGGATTCATCCCCTCGGAAAGCATAGGCCAACGAGACTGCTGAAATTAATGCGTAGGCTTGATTTCAAAATTGTCCTCATCTTTGAGTGCTGCAACATCATCCACTGGCAGATTCAGAAGGCTCTTGGGAGAAATGGTGAAAGGGAAGGGTTTGATGGAAATGAATCTGAATTAATTGGTTCACTGCATCCAGACTAGAATGGACACTCGGCGAGCTGTGATTCAGCTGTTCCTGTGTGAGCAGAAGTAGGGAGTGGACTCGGGTTGTGTGTGTGAGCTGCTTCCTAGGACCCTCCCCACCCAGAGCCCTGGAAGGCTGACAATCAGTGGGAAAGAATTCCATCATGAAAGAAGCCTAGGAACTAAGGCATACTAACTAGATCTTACTCTCTGGGGAGTCATCAAGTAAGTAGCTGCATACAAATAAACTTGTTTAATTTTGGGTAACGATAAATTTTCTTAATTGGCTAGTCACTTCTACCACCACTCTCTCCCAGGGATCTGGGTTTCTCTGGAACACAGTTTGGGAGAAGGAGGGACTAAATGAACTCTTCCAGTATCTATACAGGGTGGGGCAGAAGCAATTTTGCAGTTGTGAGTATGCAAACCACGGAGTTTACTCTGGTATTGTTATTCGTTAGTACATTATTTTCCATATGAACATGAACTTTGACTAAATTGCCTCATCACTGACACAGAGAAGGAAACTTGTCCTATTCTCTATTTAGCCTGAAATGGGTTTTCATCCAGGTTTTAAAATAGCAATGAAAGAATTTAGTTTAGAAAATCTGCCTGTTCCATCTGATAGGATTATTAATTTTAGGGGAATATGCACAGCTTTATGACACTCAGGCTGATTTCCTAGTTTGGGAATTCTTGGCTTTTAGCTTTTTCGTTCTATTTTTACCTTGCAGACAAACCAAACCAGACAGAACTTAATGGTAATTGCACAGTGCCAAACACCTGCATGGAAAGTACTTGAAAAGTCAAATTCCTGAGTGTTTTATCTACACAATGCCAAACAGGAAATAGCTGCATTTTTTCGCATTATAATTTCCACATTGATGTTTGGTACTGCATGGAGCCTCAGATTAGCTACTTAGTCATAGATCTTTTGGAAGAGACTGAAGATTAAATTTCATGAGTTCTGGGGATCATCTCCAGGTTGACTGTGTTGCAAGTGCCAGGTACAGCATTTGCTATGGCTAATTGAGAAATGGCCTGCATTTTAATTAGCATGATCAACTATGCATGTCTTGTCATGTGAACTCTCAATTAGTACAATGTAATATAACAAGTCAGAACATGTAGATATGAACACCCTTGGGGAGCAATGCTAAAATCACATTATTACTGACAGTGTACAACTTGCATGAAGTTAATCATTATCAGAAAGTCATGATTATCCCAAAGGGAAAGTGATTTTTATGGTAATATGTCATATGATTGTTGGTGTCTAATATCTTTAACAATTTCAATATGTCCTATTCCTTAATTTGATCATGTTTGCAATAAAATGTTTGATTCAACCCTGGCTGGTGGCACAGTGGATAAGGTGCTGGCCTTTGAACCCAGAAGTCGCTGGTTCAATTCCCAGCCAGGGCAACATAACCAGGTTGCAAGCCAGGTCTCCAGCCAGGTCCATGGCTGGAGGCAGGTGAAAGGCAACCATACATTGATGTTTCTCTCCCTCTCTGCCTCTCTCCCTTCCCCTCTCTCTGAAAAATAATAAATAAAATCTTTAAAAAATGTTTGATTCACTCACTAAAACCTACATGTAATAATATTTTTACATCAAACCTTACAGAGTGTTCTAAAAGCCCAAATAAAATAATTATGTACAATAGTAACATTAATGATAATATCTCTATGGATGAGACATACAGTGGCCTTGTTAATCAAATATTGGCAGCTCTCTGTTAATTAGAATATTTGATTGTGGGATTAGTATTTTTGAAGTTTTAGAATTCAATGATATAGTTTTTTCTTTATATGGAAACCTCAAATTTATCTAGAATTGACTTAGAATTGATAAACCAAATTTATATGTTAGCCCAAGACATGTTAAAACTATTTACAGAAAACATGCACATAGAAATCTGTTATTCCTTCTTCCTCCCAAATAGAGTAATATTTTCATAGAGAGTTTTTTAAAAGGAGGTATTGCACTCCTTGGCTGAATTTTGGCATTTTATTGAAGCACAGTCCAAGACAGGTGAACTCACCTAGAGACACATTCTGCCACCTTCTCAGAACCCTAAATCAGAACATTCTAATTTAGTCTTCTTTGGATGATTCAGCAGGAGAGGCCCCTGTGCCTCCAGTCTTCATTACAAAGGTTAGTGGCAATTACACTATCAGAAAGGGGGCTTGCTGATTAGAGAAAAAGCAAGTTCTTATTACTGAGACATTAATGAGACAACCCTTTATATTGGGTTGGCCAAATGGCCATCTCAATTTTAACATGATTGTTATCTCTATTGAGAACAGTGGAATCCTTCACTATTATACTGCTTCTGAAAATGAGTCATTCATTCTAGCTACTGCAAAAGAACTCAGGAATGCCAAT
This sequence comes from Noctilio leporinus, assembly GCA_004026585.1. Lineage (NCBI taxonomy): Eukaryota > Metazoa > Chordata > Mammalia > Chiroptera > Noctilionidae > Noctilio > Noctilio leporinus. The sequence continues at coordinate 55,080 of PVIW01002216.1, forward strand.
AGAGAAAGAAGGGACGTGTGGAGAAAATAACAATGGCAATTTTCCAGATAGCTTTGCGGAAAAAAATCTCAAGAGTTTCCAAACTATGCATTAGCACATTTAATTGTCCTGTGGAATATACAACTAGGGCGCCCCTATTCCTAAGTCGCAACCACCTTTCCTTTCTACTTGCTATATCTCTTGCATTTTAAAAGATAGATAATTGTTTTTTCCATGCATCATCTTACCTCCTAATGCACTAATAAACACAAAAACCCAATCAAGCGATAAAAGAGATGAGAATTGAGATTATTTTAAAGGTGTATTTTATTGTCTGTACTTGAAGATTGTCCAGAATAGCTTTACATCCTAGTCACAGACAGGTTGCATGGCTAAAATTGTGTAGACATTTACATGCACATACGTAATTATATGTTGTACAGATGACTTAGCTTTGATATTATTTCAAAAACATCTTCCCTTTTATGGACACATTAGAACATCCAAGTAAATGTCTAATAATGAAAAGGTCATTTTATGTGGGTGTGCCTCCTTTCCTTCCATTGTTTTCTCATCTGTGTTATGCATGCCTTTCCCCCATCTAATGTCATTTATTTCCCTCCTGTTTTTTTTCTTCTTCTTCCTCCTTTTTCATAAAATGCCCTCTCTACTTTCTTCAATCATAGCACCTTTTTTCCTGCAAATAATGCTGGTTTGGGTTATTTTTAAACATTTAGTGCTATCAGTGTCTGTTTTTTAAAGAAGCATTACATTATGTATTAGCTATACATATTATATTGTCTTACTTTTGTTTTATTGTTTTATATGTAGAGCAGAGGGTATTTAGAGCCTCTGGAATAACATCCTGGTGTATAAATATAAATGAAATAATTTGACAGATTGACTCATTCCAAGGTCATCCAAAAATATGATTTCATCATCAGACAGAAATTTCTATTACTAGAATCCTTTAGCCAGGAAATGGATTTTCTATGCTTGCTAAACAGACTTAACAAAAACATGAAAATAGTTGCCCCGTCCCCCTAAAGGTTCCAACTTAACAATTAAAAAAGAAGGAGAAGAAGAAACAACCAATCAAACAAAAATCTGCTTCGAATGAGGAAAATGGAGACCAATGGAAGAGTTTGAATCATAGGGCCAGATTTTGTAGCCTTTCAGAGTATTCTAACTTTTCAGAAATGGCTTTTTCCTAATGGCAACTGAATGGTAAGAGCAAAAACAAAAACAAGCAAACAAAAAAACAGCAATCATTCTTCACCATTGAATTAAGGAGGCTTTAGGCTCCCATGTCCCCTAGGGAGAGTCCTAGAACAGTGCCTGGCACATAGCACCAGTACCCACATGACAATGAATGATGAGGTGTTACAGGTTTGAGGAAGGACAATGAGCTCTCAGGTTTAAAAATAAGATGCATAAGAACTCTGAAAATTTGCAGGGATTATATTGCGAACAAATTTTTTACTGCAAATTTTCTTTAAACTTTGAGGCGTGGTGAAAGGTTTCTGTACAAACTATCAGTTACTTTTAGAGGCTTGGCAACCTTGAAGTTCTGGGTAAGAAAGAGCCAGTGTGTTGAGAAGCAGCGGACAGAACACTTGGAGGGTGAGAGCACAGGTAGAAACTCTCCGCTCTAATTCCCGCTCTACGGCTGAGTCGATTTGTGCTATTGTGGGCAAATTCATGGCCACACAGGAACTTCAGTTTTATTATCTTTATGGTTCCTTTTATATTTAACTTTCTGTGATAGAGTATCAACCCGTGGTGAAAAAAGTCATTCTAATATTTTTTAAAATGGGGTTTTCACGCAAAGTTGATAAGCATAGCTAATATGCAAGGCTGAGATGAATTAGCTATGTAAAGTTTTTTGGAATTCTTACGATGCAATTACTTGCTTGGCTGAACAAGGAATTAAAACCCATACATTCAACCTACCCATTAAACAAATATGTATTGCTTGTCCTCTGGGATCTGCTACTGTGTCAAATACTGAAGTTAGCCAAATAAATAATCTACCGTACCTACAGGGTCTCCCCTGGAGCACTCAGTCAAGGTGAGGAGGCAGACATTAATCACATTGTGATACAAAAATATGTTTCACAATCTGTGCTGCCTTCCAGGGAAGAGAGAATGGAGCTCTAGTATGAGGATAGAAAGGAGCAAACTAACCTGGTAAGGGGAAAAGTGAGAGAACTTCAGAGCTGAGATTTGTAAACAAAGCTTTTTATTTTCTGTTCAAAACATTGAACATCATATTTATGTTTCCTTTTTAATGCAGTAGTGCCCTTCTTAGGGAATAGGAACAATGAAATAGACATGACTTAAACATATCTCTATGGAAATATCATTTGTGTGAGGTAATGCCATTACTTTGCTGAGGTACAAATGAAAGTGAAAGGGAACTGACTAAATTTTCATTGGCTTCTTAGAGGCATGGGATTATTACCAATTTGCTGGGCTATAACAATCCTGATGATAGAGAAGTGAGGCAACCAAAGTTTCTAGATCAGAATTCGAAGACCTGTGTTGTAACCTAGCTATGGTTCCCATGTCCCTTGGAACATGCTCTGTGTATGTGATGCTTAGAGATCCAGTACTTTCTTTCCAGCAGCTTCAGAGATGCTCACCTGGTAATTGCCAAGGCTCTTTTGGGCCAGTCCCCTCTTGTTGTCCTTTTCTTAGACAACTTATCAGCAGCTTTCTTTCTTTCTTTTTTTCAATCCTCACCTGAGGATATATTTTCATTGATTTTAGAGAGAGGGGAAGGAAGGGGGCATAGAGAGAGAAAGAGAGAAAGAAATATCAATGTGAGAGAAACATGGATTGTTGCCTCCCTGACTGGGCATCAAAACCACAACCTTTTTGGTGTACAGGATGATGCTCCAACCAAATGAACCCCCACCTCTCCCAGCCTGGGCTGTCAGCAGCTTTCTTGCATCATATCTCTGATAACTTGCCACTTGTCATTTACCTTCTGGTTTAAATGTCTGCTCCTCCTTTTCCCTGGCAATTGGTATCTCTTGGCCCAACTTGGTGATGTATCTAAAATCTCAACCTTTGTACAGAAAAAGACAACTTTTGGAGGGTATGACTAAAGCAGATAGCCCATGTATTATTTGAAAGCTGTGCCTTTTACTGGAAAAAATACAATCTGGATTTACCAATTAAGTCAGAATACAGAACTGACATTCCTGTTCTATGTCAAATTTTATGTGAAGGTGCTAAAAATTTTAGTTGCATGCAGATGAATTCTCTTGGTCATTTGCTTACTCCCAAATGTTGGCTACTCTCCTGATTGTATCTGAAGTTAAAATATATTGTAAATAAATGTGGAGATATAAGTATTTCTCCTTAATTTTTTTTCCCTGAAATGTTTTGAACCCTTTCAGTCTGCAGACCTTGGTCTTTTTTCAGATAGCTAAGTTCTTTTCCATATATGTCCTTTTCATTGCTTCTATTCTTTTAAAAAATATATTATTTATTATTTTTAGAAAGAGAGGAAGAAAGAAAGATAGAGAAGGAGAGAAACATCAATGTATGGTTGCCTTTCACCTGCCTCCAGCTGGGGACCTTGCTGGAGACCTGGCTTGCAACCTGGTTATGTGCCTTCACTGGGAATCGAACCAGTGACCTTTGGGTTTGCAGGCTGGCACCTTATCAGTTGTGCTACCAGCCAGGGCTCATTGCTTTTATTCTTATGGCTTTGATTTCAGCCTGAGAAATATGAGTAGCTTATTTTTTTAAATATGAGTAATTTTTATACTCAAACTTGTTTTATACGCATCCTCTGCCTCGTTCTCTTTGATATTTTCTCTGTGTTCTGGTGAGCACCTCACATTTGTCCTGTCTGTCACTGAATTCTGTAGTGTCAGTTCTGGTCTTTACTGCCTTGGATGCAAATTTATTTATTTATTTATTTATTTATTTATTTATTTAAAAGATTTTATTTCATTATTTTTAGAAAGAGGGGAAGGGAGAGAGGCAGAGAGGGAGAGAAACATCAACATCAATGTATGGTTGCATTTCACCTGCCTAGAGCCACAGACCTGACTGGAGACCTGGTTTGCAACCTGGTTATGTGCCCTGGCTGGGGAATCGAACCTGCCGCCTTTGGGTTTGCAGGCCGGCGCCTTAACCACTGTGCTACCAGCCAGGGCTTGGATGCAAATTTAAAGACTGCTGTTGCATTTTGTCTTTCCTGAACTTCTTTATTTAATATTTTATTGGGGGTGTCAGTGGCTAATAAAATTCTATAGGTTTCTTCAGGTGTACAATTCTATAATGTATCATCTGTATATTGACTTATATGTTCACCATCCCAAGTTAAGTCTCCTTCCATCATCATTTATTCCCCTTTACCTTCTCCTATCTCCCCCGACCCCCACTTTCCCTCTGGTATTCACCACACTGTTGTCTGTGTCTATGGGTTTTTTTTTCCTTAATCCCTTCATCTTTTTTACCCAGCCCCCAAACCCCTCCCTTCTGAAAGCTATCAGTCTGAGTCTGTTTTTATTTTGTTTATTAGTTTATTTAGTTCATTAGAGTCTACATATGAGTGAAATGATATTTGTATCCCTCTGGCTGGCTTATTTCACTTAGCATGATTCTCCCCAGGCCCACCCATGCTGACAAAGGGTAACTAACCCTTCCGGAATTCTTTTGTTGACTCCACTGGCTTCTTTTTCAATCTGTGCCTGTAATTCAGCCCTTCTCTTTACATTGTTCTCTGTCATTTCATAGAGACCACACCTGCCACCTGTTGTAGATACCAAGCATCATTTTCTACAATTTTACTTTATTTCTTATGAAAAGTAATTTTTAAAGATAGGTTTTTGACCAAGTCTTAAGACAATGCTCAATTTGTCTTGTGCTGCAAGATCTTTTCAAAGGTCCCATTTTTGTTTGTTTTCTCCTTCTTACACAAGGAGAAGTCTGTCCAGGTTCAGCATTTGCTAACAGATAGGGTTGAAGAGATTCCTTAGTGCCTTTTACAGCTCATGTGAGCCCTGGCACTTCCATCCTTTCATAACGAAAAGCGGAAGTTTGATTCAGGTTCATGTTCCCCACTCCGTGTCCACGGCCCAGCAGACATTCATCTGGTGTGGGGTGCTGACCGAGTTTCTGCCTCTGAGAGAGAATCCAATGGGACCTGTGGTTCTTCTTGACACAAACAAGATGTGAGAAAGACCGTATACCAACCAGCATGTTCTCTTCTCTGGGTCCTTCCTCTTTTCTACTTACAGGGCTTTTTCTGAGAAACCAGTCAGCTCAGGTTGTGAAGCAGGACTAAGATTTCCCCCACCTGCAGTCTGATGGGTTCTGAAGGTGAGGCTGGAGGAGGGGTGGCAGGCGGCGGGAACCAGTGGAGGACTGAGACCTCTTTTTCTGGCCTTTGCATCCTAGCGTAGGAGCAGATCTTTGAAGAGCTAGTTAGAACTGTTCCAACCTTCTTTAAGTCCAGCAGAATGGTGAAGGGTGGGGACTCAAGAGCTAGAGTGCTCAGGTTCAAATACAAGCTTCATCCACCTCAGTTTCCTCTTCTATCAACCTGCATGGCTAGGGGACATGTAGCATGTTGAGAGGGGGCTAGAAAATATGAGGTGCTCTGTAAATGTTAGTTGTTGTTCATGTATGTACTGTTCTGAGGTGGAGTGTATTTTTCAGGTGGTCAAAAATGTGTTTCGGGTCCCTTTGGAGCAGTTCCCCACACCTCCTGCTCAACTCCTCTGTCTTCCACTTTCCGGCATATGACCTCTTTACTTTAAGTCACCATGGTCAGTTTTTCTGGTTGTGTGTATTTTTATGAATATTTCTGAAATTCATACATTTGGATAAGGATCTTTTAGGCTCTTCTACAACCATGTCAACTCACCAGCTTTCTGAATTCCAACTCAAAGTATTAATGAAATGTCAGCTTTATTGGTGACATCTGTAATACTTACAGAACGTAATGCTACTGTTTAAGAGAAAATCACACACGTCATTTGAATAACACAAATTCCCTGGTCAACTTTATAGGTTTCATGCTAAACAGCATACCATATTTACTGTAAATAATGTGCCGATATTTTGTATTATAAAACCAACAATTTATCAAATATGTCATTTTGTAAAAAGATTTTTAGATAAAAGTGCTTAAAAAAAAAAAAAAAAGGAAGAGGGCTCTAGCTGGTGGCTCAGTGGATGGGTGCTGGCCTGTGAACCCAAAGGTCGCTGGTTCGATTCCCCAGCCAGGGCACATAACCAGGTTGCAAGCCAGGTCTCCAGCCAGGTCCGTAGCTGGAGTCAGGTGAAAGGTACCATACATAGATGTCTCTCTCCCTTTCTCCCTTCCTCCCTGCCTTTCTCTCTAAAAATAATGAATAAAATCTTTTTTAAAAAAGGTGAAAATAAATAAACAATATATAAAAGAGAACATTTTTGTTAATGATTAATGCTTTTAACCTATTGTTCAAGGAAATGAGTAAGAAATGTTAGCAGAATAGGAAGAGCTGATTCATCTTATAATCTTCAAGTGACCTATAACAGTTGTTACTCTAAAACCTACATTATTATTCAACAATAATTTGTTCAGATTCATGGTTTCTTTACAGCATTATCAGTTTCTTTTTGTACTTGAAGTTCCATTTCTCTTTATCTAATCAGAACTTGCACATTTCAAAAGTTTATATAAATCCGTCTTCTTTAGAGTATTGTTAATAATCCCATTTCCCAGCTTCTAGCTTCTGCCAAGGTGTCACTTTCATTCTTGTTGTCACTGGGTAAAAACTTGATGAACTACAGCTTTCTGTTTTGCCTCTAGTTTCTGCATGTTGGTGAGGATTTTATGTATGTACGTATTGTCTTTTGTGACACTGCCGTTTGGTTTAGTTGAATAAGAAAAATGCAATTTTATTTCAATGGTCACTAGGGAATCAAAGTTTGCATCAGAAAATCAAGCCTGAATCCATGGCTAAGGTAGTGCTTTGATTTCAGTTTCTTTTAGGATGGTCACAGCAAGGCTCCACCACTGCTTTAGTGGGTCTGATTGTCTTCCCAGGGAGTGCCCAGCGGGGAGGGCCTGCTGCACCTCACAGCCACTTCCCCTAGCCTGCATATGAAGCCTGTAATCACAGTGGACATTACATTTGTTCCCAGCTTCTGCAGAATGATGTCATTGCATGGCAAACAGGGGATTAGCATGAAGAAAGAAATCCTACTGTCATTTTCATTAAGAAGAATTTGGTTTCACTTCATTTTCTTAGCAGGAACTGTTGTCTTACTTCATAGGAGAAATTTTGAGAAAGAAAAAAAAGAAGATAAACTTGAGAACGCACAAGCAAACATGTGCTTACTGCTTGAATGGAAATGTGCTCTGAGCGCCACTCTATCAATTAGTGAAAGAGACTGGGACACAAAGCGTGCCTGGGAAATCTGCTCCTTCTCTTACAAAAGCAGAATATCATTCTTAAAGCCCACAATGCCTGGGCTCTGCTGCAGAAATGTCCCTGAAAAAGGGAAGCAAAGACTGTGGCCACCGCTGGGGAAAAGGGCCCACCCACCCCAGAAATGTTTTCCTTTTGCATGATGGCATTGATGGAGCATGTCTTTACTTCTCATTCCTTACATCCCAGGCTAAGGCTTTCATGTCCCTTCCCACATGAAAGTAATAATAATAATAACAATAATACACCAGGGAGAGAGAGAGGCCTGATGTTGAAGATGCTTTGAGCTCAGAGCTGAGTCCGTGGAGGAACATAATTTTTATCAATCGTTTGGATAAACGTAGGAAAAAGATCATCATCAGCTTTGGGGAAAAGGAGTCACGTCCTCCTTTGGTGCAATCTACCAGAAACTACCTCAGAAAAGCTGAGTTTTAATACAGGCTCTAGTTTTTAGTCAGCTCTGTGACCTTGGGCATTTGAGTGGCTCTGAGCTTCAGTTTATTCATCTGTATAGTAGAGTTAACTAGCAATAGTTAACCTCCGAAGTTGTGCCTGGTACCTACTATTGTTTTTCATCTTCAAAAACACTAGCAGAAAAAAGGCTGCTGTTCTGAAGGGACCTTATCATTATTCCTCCACTGAGTAAAGGTGGCAACCTCCTCTTTTCCCCTTTTCTTTCCCATTTCTGCTATTGTCTAGTAGACACAGGACAGGGAACTGACTCTTGCCAGTCCAGATTCTGTCCCTGGGGAGTGGTCCTAGAAGCTACAAGATTGAGGGTCCCTGGATTAGCTAGGCTTTGGAATTTCAGTCTTTTACAATTTTGCCAGAACATTTAAAAGTCCCCACACATTTTTCTTGAGAGATTTTCAAATCCTTATGACATTTCTCAGTTCTCTCTGTCTGGACACCAGAATTTTCTTAGCATCCAGTTTCTCTGGCACAGAGTTGGCCTGTGAAGGATGGATCCTTCTTGCCTGGTGACAAGTTTCCATCCAGGTTGCTGTGGGGCCGTTCTGTTTTCATATTCACTTTGCCTTGAAAGGTAGGTGGTGAGCTATTTCTCTTTTCTCATCTGAATTTTCAGGTCCAATTTGCTGGCAAATTGTGGCTTATTAGGACTACATTTAGAAATAAGATACCAAATCACCCCTGGTTTTGAGGTTCAGCATAACTGAATTTGGCCACAAGTCTTCAGTTGTAGTTCTTCAAGGTCAGTGTGTTCTGTTGTCTGGTGGGAAGAAACCTGAATGTGCCACGTTCTGAATGAGTGTTCTAGAAAGGACCAGGCCATCTAAACCACCAGTTCTATTGCCTTCAAGTGGAATATGGAGGAGGCAGAAGGTGCTAACTTGTGCTGAGCCACCTACCTGCTGGGTCAAGTGCCAGTTACTGCGCTAGATGCACCTGCGCCCACCTGCCATCTTTGAGCTTCCCAAGTTCTGTCCAGAATGGATGAAACACTACCCTTGTTTCCTCCACACCCACCTCCAGCACTCCCCAGGTGATTCGAGCCCTCTTAACACAACTTACCTGAATGTGGGTGGAATGTATAGGCATCACTACAAATAGGACATCAGCGATTGCTTTGGGAAGCTTAAATTGTTGTCTTGTTGAGGGTCAGATATCTCCTTCCCTGGGTGGCTGGGGGGAAGTTGGGTCTCCTCCCTGTGCCCCAGTTGAGTCCTCTCCAAGTCTCACCCTCATCCATGGCTTGTCCTCACCTGTGGGCCTGTTCCTCTGAAATACTTTAATATCAGTTCTCCACCAACCCTCGCCAAGGCCTCATAGGCTAGATGGTAGGTGGAAGGAGCCATTCTCATTTGCTTTCCATTAGGGGACATAATTGTTTTACTCCTACTGTGTCAGATCCTGTCTCAAATCAGAGCTGTGTTCATTATTTTGTTCTATGTAGTCATTGGCCAGATGCTCCCCTTCCCTCTAATTAGAATATGTGCTTGAGTTGTTTTACATTCTCCCCTGATTACAAACCAAACTTACACAATTCTGTCTGCTGAGTCCAAGTCAGTCTACAAGAAAAATGTTGTTTTCAGAGGTTGCTAAGATGAGTGAACAATATGTGAATCTTCTTTTGACAGGGGGCAAGGGTAACATAAAATTTTATTTAAAAATTTATGAACTCAGTTTTGAGTATTTTATATTTGCTTAAAGAGATTCCAATTTCTGCATCTTCTTCTGCCCAATGGACTACGTGCTTTCACTGCTACTGAAGACTGTATTTATGGCACACAAATCAGCAGAGTTATTGAAGTGATTGACATTTTTGTTTACATCAGAATTCTCAAGAGCTGAGTAATAATTTATAGCGCCGTAAGTCAGCTCAGTTCATCATTAGGCTGGCTTTTTACAAAGCAGCTATTCCATTTATCTTCCTAGGGCTGTCGGAACAATTCTGTGATAGACGCCATACTCGGCTGTTGACCTCCATGAATATGAGTGAAATCAATGACCTATTGGCCCTGTTGCTATACCTAGTTGATCATCTTGACAGCCTGTTTGTGTAGAACCTTCGAGTGGATTGTATTTCTTAGATCAGTTTACCAGGGGCATACAGGCAAAAAATGCATTCCACCACCACCGCTGTACGTGAGGCCCACACTGAAGCCCATTCTCCAGTTGCTTTACATGAAAACCTGCCGATCTTTAGCTGGTAACACCCATCTTCTGCCAGATGAAGTGGCAGCAGCGTCTCTTAGTTTACCTGGCCAAATGAAGCCTCTATTAATTTTAATTGACCTACAACTTAGAGCATATGTGTGTAGGAGAAACCCTGGTTTGAAGACATTCCTTTCTTTAAAAAAGAATGCCCTTTGTAAAAATCAATTCATCCATCTGATTGTTAAATTTGGGTTTTCAATTCTTACAATTCTTTATAACAGGGCACACATACCTGTGTACAAAATTGGCACCAGAAATGGCTTTGACATGATTCTGTACTAAACTTGGATTTATCTTAATAATGTCTAATATATGTCAGAGTGTTTTTGCCCATTTAACTAATTGAGATTGTTAGTCAGAGGACCTGTGTGTATAAAATGTCATAAATAACGTTGACCAATCATTCTTTTCTTTCTCATCCCTTAATATAATCAGAGTGGAAAAAGTATTATCTCTGCATCCTATCTTGGAAATATAAAGATTTACCATCTGTTTTGTTTTGTTTCTTATCAGCAGGTGGCACGAAGTATTGCTATGTTGGTGATAATGTAAAAACCAATGCATCTTGTCACTTTACACTGTTATGTAATTAAAAGCAATTCCCAAAGTATTTACCCAATCCAAACTTCAATATCCTTATTATATAAAGAACTCTTACAAATAAATAAATAAAATCTTAATATTTCAGTAGAGGAAAGTGGGCACAGATATACATACACGTACACAGACACATAGTCACAGGCTGATAGACATACACATGGCTGGGGTAGGAAGGAGCTCTGGGAGAGAGTGAGAAATTAAACAATGGCCAGTAAACTAAAACATATAAAAATGTTTAAACAAAAGATACACCTGGCTGGTAGTACAGTGGACAAGGCGCCAGCCTGCAAACCCAAAGGTTGCTGGTTCGATTCCCAGCCAGGTTGCAAGCCAGGTCTCCAGCCTGGTCTGTAGCTGGAGGCATTGATGTCTCTCTCCCTCCCTGCCTTTCCCCTTTCCCCTCTCTCCAAAAATAGTAAATAAAATACTAAAAAAAAAAAAAAAAAGATACAATTTTTTTCCATATAAATAAGGCTTTAAAATTATACCACCCATCATTGGCAGAGGACAAGATAGGCACTTTCATATTCTGCTATTTGGATATAAACAACCTTTCTAGAATGGAATTTTTAAATATATATCAAGAATCTTGTCAATGCTTACCCACTTTGACCCAGTAATTCCCTATTAGGAAATCTATTCTATGGAAATAAGCAAAAACGCGCACAAACAACTATATAAAAAAATGCTTACTGCCACATTACTTATATGTGTAAAAAATTAGAAAAACAAAATTCTCAATAATAGTGACTGGTATGATGAATAATGATTCATCAATAATAGGACACAATATCTGGCCCACATTTTAAAGCATATATTTAAAGAACATTTGCTGATATGTAATGTTAAGTGCAAAGGGCTGGATATATGAAGGTATGTTTTCATTTTGATCACAATTTTGTGCCAAAAGATTTTTGTTATATTAATAGACAAAATACACCCAAATTTTAATCTGGGTTATTATTGAGTAATAAGTCAATAAATGTTTTCATTTTCTTTGTAGCCTTTATATATATAATATATATATTATATATAAAAAATATATATGTATTTAGGACAGTGAGCACATAGTCTTTTACAGTCAAATAAAAGTATAAGCTTTTTCAGAATTGGTAAGCCTAGCATTGCAAGCATGAATCACTGTTGCTTTTATATTTCTCATGGAAATGAGATGCAAAAGTAAGTTATATGTCTGGGGAAAATAGAGCTCCTTTGAGTCAGAGGTTGGAAAGCTCTCATAAATACAACCCCCAAAACCTCAAACTAGTATGTAGTGGAATAATGACATGGCACAAACGCCACAGATGTCAGTTTTCGTTAAGGACGTTAGAGGAGATACATGAAACAGCCAACGGAGATGAAAACGCACTAATCTCTGGTCTCCAGCTCTGGGAACGTCTGTGGTCAGTCTGTGCCTCGTATTGAATCTGTATCAAAGAGCACTGCACCGGAGCTGGGCTGGGAAGCCTGGCTTGTCATTCTGGCTGCTCTGCTAACACAGTTTGAGCTTAACCTTGGGCAAGTCACCAAACTTTCTGAAGTCTGAGTTTGCTTCCAGTGCTGGATGTTTATTCTTTTTCTGCAGTTTGGCACTCTGATGCAGTTTTGAGGCCTACAAAGTGAGAGGTGAGTCTCTTATGGTGTCTGGCAAATGCTGAGGCAGATCAAGGCTCCTTCTGGGCTACACGCTTGGATCAGATGCATCTGATGTCAGCCTGGTCCTGTCACTTTGTCAGTAAGAAATCACCATGATGGAAGTCCTTGAAAAGGACTGCATTTGAGAGTAGGAAGGGTAGTTTGATTCTCTTGGGTAGTTTCATTCATGAAAGCAGAGATATGTCACTGAATATGAACAAAGCTGGTATATACTATAACAATATTTTTTTTTCCTACATAAAAATTCAAGTTTGTAGTTATCATCCAGTTCATTTTCACTTCATCAGTGATAGAGGTGGTTTTAGAACTGAGACCTCAGGGGCAGTGGATCCACATCTAGTACATTGGTACATAAGAAGGACCCAGTTCAGGGGATTTTATCATGTAACCTAAAGGCAAACTTATATATAAAGAATATATTGCATAGGAATGTTTTGTAAACTTATCTTAACCACAGTATGAAAGATGTATGGTGACCCAGGCATATACATGAAGTTGAAACAAAAGTCTCACAAAACAATAGCTGTCCTCACTGTCTGCAATGTATTATGACATTTTTCTCTTCTATTTCATTCTGTATATATACGGGTTATGACTCACCAACTTGATTTCATGCCACACTAAAGTATTGCCTACCTCATTTTGAGGAACGCTGGTAGAGAGCCTTTTGAAGAAGCACCCAGTATGAAGAGAAAAACTATTTAAACTCCTTGAGAACTATTAAATATCACTTACAGAAACAGAAAAAAAAAACAGATCCAATTCTACATTAAGTTCCTTGTGACAGAAACAAGGACACAAATACGAGGAGAGAGGAGAGACGTGTTAAAGATAAGGCTTAACATGTATCCAATAATTTGCAAACAAGAAGAATGCATCTGAAAAGAGGAGAAATGGCGATTGTGGTGCTTGTGGAAGCAATCACGTTACACTATGCACACAAATGAAATTGCTACCAACTTCAGACAATCTGGGAAAGCAGGAGGGCCAAGACCTAAGTGGGCCTGAGTTTGTCTCTAATGCCCATCTCATCCTTTTCCCTTTCTGTCTCAGTCCCAATCTCAGTGTATGGGTCCTAGGGGTTGAAACGATGAGGATACAATAAGCCAGCTCTAGGCAGCAGCCCCTGGAGGCAGGGAGGGTGCACTGTCAGACTCCTGCCCACCTTCTGGACCATTCCATTCATTCCTGGAGATGCCCGTTGCTGCCCTTTACTGTTAGCATGACTGCACGTGCCTCTTCTGCTGTCTGTCTGTGGCTTGCAGGCATCACCTGGGCCAGTGAAGGGTAGGGCACCCTGCACCTGAGGGCTTCGCTGGCACCACGACCTCCCCACACTCTGCTGCTGCTCCTGGATCTTCTCTTGCCTCCAGCTTCTTTCCTTGTTTCTCCTCAGTTTTTCCTTTCTTCTGCCTTAAGTCTGCCTGTGGGGCGGGTGACCATGACATAATCTCAGAGCACAACCTCCAAGGCTGAACTCTCATCACCCAGGCTCCAGGGTTTAAGCAGTAGGAGGCCCTCAATTAGGACTTAGCCACAGGCCTTTACTTTCTAAAGCAGCTTTTTAATGGTTTCTGATGCCCAGTTAGAAATAGAAGAAAGACCCAAATTCAGAGCCTTTGTGCCGGGCATTTTACCACAGACCAGTTCAGCCTTCTGGATAAATGAGTCTCTTGAAATCATTAACACATGGAGCTGGGACCAGTAGCCAGAATGACCTTTCTCACTCATGGCCAGTCTGGGGCTTAGAAAGGTTAAGCCCTTTCTTGTGTGAGCCACCCTCCCAGTGCCTCGCATTGCATGACTCAAGAAAGCTTGCAAGTGCCCTAGAATGACTTTCTCCATTGAACCAGAGAAACAAGGGGTAGAATCAGCCTGTCTGGAAACTCCTTATATGGAGAGTTTCTGAGGCTCTATTTTATATGTGGTTTGTAAGAGGATTATGCTTTTAAAAAAAAAAGAAAGAAAGAAAGAAAAGCCTAAGGCAGTCGTATCATATTACTAAGAGACTTGGTCGAAAAAGGAAAATACTCCTTCCAATCAGTTCCACTTATATTCTGAGTTATTGTGGGGGTGACAGCAAATCCATCCTTTGCATTGGTCCTGGCTGACCTCCCCTCTGGGTCCTGAACGCTTCGGAGGAGGAAGACAGTGATGAGACACTGTCTGCCTATGTCTCCCAGCGTGGGCTGCAGAGAGGCTGCGAGGCTGGAAAGCCTGCCCCGTGTTCCTGCAGATGGCTAGTTTTTATTACTTCTGGAACATAGCCCCCAGCCCTAAATCCTAAAGTGCTGACAGTGCAAAAGCAAAGGGGACCCGTGCAACCTTAACCAGTGACAGTTTGCTTACCCTTTCCACCTTGGCTCCTCCATCCCTAGAAGAGCGAGTGAGTGACAGCAGTGGGGGCTGGACTAGGGGCTGGGCCACCCTCTCTGTGCCCACATGTGACCCCCTCAACTCTCCCACCTCCCCTGAGTTGGCAGAAGGTAGGTAGCAAAAGGCACCTCTTTTAAAGCCAAAGAGACAGGGACTGATTTAAGTCCCTCTTTAAGTGGGGTAGGTGTGGCCCCTGCTTATGGTGCAGGTGGGATGGTGTCACAGTGGTCCACACACCTGTTGATGGGTCCTGCCTTTCCGCATCCGAATCCTTTTCGTTAGGCAAGGATAGGAGCAGGCTTTCCACACACCATCTGAAACCTGATGGCCAGGGGAGAAATAGTCTATTGGAGCAGCTAAACCAAGATATTGGAGCTACTTGAGAAATAACAACATGAAAACAAATATAATATCAAACCTTAAAAAAGGCATTCTAGTGCTCACTTCGGCAGCACAGGTACTAAAGTTGGAACGATACAAAGAAGATTAGCATGGTGTCTGCGCAAGGATAACACGCAAATTTGTGAAGTGTTCCATATTTTTCTGAGGGAAAGAAAGTAGCAACAGAGAAAGAAGAATCAGAGGAGTCTGATGATGACACGGGCTTTGGTCTTTTTGACTAAATCTCTTTTGTAACATTCAATAAAAAGCTGAACTCTAAAAATAAAATAAAATAAAATAAAATATAAAAGCATTCTAAAAGAAGATAAGTAAAGTGTGCTTCTCATTTTCAAAGATAATTTGAGGAGACTTAGGGCTGTTCAAGCTAAAGTGACTTGATATAAAGAAAAAGATTTCTCAGGAAAAAAGAAATGCTCCCCAAGTGGAACAAGAGAAGTTTCCCAGTATAAGTTTTGGTGGAAAAACAAAAAACCTCCAGTAAACTGACTTCAGTACCTGGTGTTCAGATGGAGAACTAAGGACTATATTAGAGCTATTATGGGCCATATTAATAGTCTATATTTAAATATTTTTACAAGTTTCATTTTCTATTTTTTGCTTAATAGATGAGTGGGGGCTATGGAGTGAGGTCTAGAGTTTTCAAGTGATTTGAAGACATGATATGATCATCCTAAGTCCAACTTCACAGTTCATCCTTCAGAAATAAGATGTTCTAGTTCTTGTGTGAAACCCATAGCGTAAAGTTATACTGCTTAGATACCAATATGTTAAGCATTATAATGGAGGGTTCTTGTGTTCTTAAAGGTGTCTGAGTGTGTATTTGTGCAGTTGCTATAGAAAGAACTATTGACCAAGTGTAGAAAAATCTTTACAGAAACTATAGATAAGCTGAATAATTTGACCAGGATTCCCAGAAAATAAAAATATTAGACCTGAGAATTTAGTAACGAAAGGACACTGCCATGTTGAGATGCTAACTATAAAGGAGAATGTGTAGTGCAAACCAAGAGGCAAACAAATACATTTCTTTTTTAGGGCCATGGGATGAGGCCGTGCAGAGGGCCCTCATTTGAACACTCTGAACACAGTCCAGCCTTTTCCAAACCAATTCCAGGTGATCATTGTGAACGTCCATAACTGCATTATGGCGTTATGCCTTCAGAATCCTGTTGGTCCCAGCTATGGTTTTCTAGATTCATGTCTTCTGGAAAACATATCCATTTGGTTTGCTCTTTGGGTGTATCATGTTGTAGGTTGTTTCTTTCTAAATTACCTTCAATTGTTTCTAAATGGACTTTCATATTAGCTTCCTAGAGTGGCTGTAATAAAGAATTACGGACCAGGTGGCTTCTAATAACGGAAACCATTCTTTCACACTTCTGGAGGCTAGAAGTCCGAGGTCAAGATAATCAGCCAGGCTGGTTGCTTTTGAAGGCCCCAAGGGAGGATTGTTCCATGCTTCTCTCCTGGCTCTCCTGGTTGCTGGCAACCCTTGGCTTGCAGACTCCAATATCTGGCTTATCTCGTTTTACCACTCCCAGATCTGCCTCCCGTGGTCACATGGTCTGTTCTCCCTCTGTCTCTGTTTTCTGTTCTTATAAGGACATTAGTCATGGGGTTAGGGCCCACCCTAATCTGACATGACTTCATTATAACTAATTATGTCTGCAAAGACCCTGTTTCCAAATAAGGTCACATTCTGAGGTTTTGGGCAGACGTGAGTTTGCGGGGGGAACACTGTTCTAACCAGTACCTTCTATTTTGTTCTTTTGAATCTGCAATAGATTCAAAACCAGCAACCAAGCCCATTAAACATAAGCCTATTTGAATTAGCGGTATCTATTTTGGGGCCTTTCCCCCCACCTTTTTTTTTTTCTTTACTGGATTCTGGGTTGAATGTCTTATGGTTGAGACTGCTTGATAAAGAATTGCATACACGATGTGTTATGCTTGATCTTTCAGACAGTGCTTTTAGAGTGGGGTGGCGGGGGGGGTGGTGGTGGCATGAGTCAAGTACTATGTCTGAGAGGTAGCCTACGCCATAACTAGAAATGTGTGGGAAGAGACTGTGTGGGAGAAGCCCTAGAATGCATTCCTTCTTATGACTGAAATACAAAATCTCTCTTTTCTCTTGGCCATCTGAGTTGCTGAAGACTGTTGCCACTTGTGTGTGATTTTAGACGAGAGCCCATTCCTGCCTATCTCTAAAGCTGCCTGTGAATTACTCTCTGTGTTGGGGCAGATCACGTTCCGCCCAGCTGTGGGGGGTACTGCCTGGGACAAACTTCCAGCTCAGCTCAGTGTGTTAATATTTGTTGAGAACTACCCTTGTGGCGATCAGCCCATGGGACTATTGAAGGCGAGGTCATTGGCCTCAAAAGAAAATGATGGAAACCCCAGTAGGAAATGTTCGTCTACACAGTATGAAATGATAGAAAGAGCCTTCTGAGAATCTGGGATATCTTGCATCCACCTTTTTATTTCTCTGCTGAAAGAAACTGCTCAACCTCAGAGGCATAGGAAGCAAGAGAATGATATTAAGCACAGGATGACTTTCATCTTTGGCAGCAGCCCACATACTAAAACAAAACAAAGCAAAAAACATTTCCATTGTCAAGTACCTGTCATTACTATGAACGAGAGCATTTCTCTCTTGAGAGATGGTGGTCTTAACTGCTTGGGGCTTGTCATTAGTGGGGTGAGCTGGGTGTCAGGGAGAACGCTTTGTCACTCTGATGGAATAGAGTGTGCACATCCGTGTAATTATGCAGTGTTTGTGTAATCAGCAAGATTTTGAAGGGGAATGTCACACAACTCAGAAGTGGCCTAATTTCACCTGACAGTATTCCGTTCAGACTCCGAGCACCTCCTCCTCCAAGAGGCGGTGATGTGTTGGTGGATTTTCCTTCAAGCAAACGCAAGGCACTGACGGTGGGAAATTGAGTTGTTCTAAATCACCAGCTAATTATGATGCTACCCAGTGGAGCACTTAGAAGGTCTTGTTCTGGACGGCAGATGTGGTCACCCCTATTGTTTTAGAAATGTCATTTATTTATTATGCATGAACCATGATACTATATTGTTCCACATGGATCTAGTAATGAACCAGCCAAATCCATTCATTTCCATTCAGGAGTAAGGTCAAATGCAGAAGTGTAGGCCATTTGCCAGGAATCCTCATGGAAAGGCTGAGCTGGATAAAGAGGTAGGCCAGGTCAGGGGCTCACTGGGAAAAGCTACGTAATCTAAATACACACTCTTCTTATTGGAGGAGTCAGTCTGTCTTACAAGAAAGAAGCTCGTTCAGTGGGGCTGTTTTTGAAACTCTAGCAAGATCAGTTGCAAAGAGGAAGACTGAATTTTGCATTAACTCATTTAAATCAATTTACTTGAGCTCAGCATGACACTAGAAGCAAAAGATCTGAATAGTGCCATAGGGCTGGATCTCACAGTCACCCAGCTCAGCTAATTTGGACTAGATTGCTTTTTAAAAACATTAAATCTAAAAATAATTTCAGGCAGGCCAACTTCCTAGGGATCTCTGTGATGAATCATATTCTAGAGAAGAATCCTTGCTTTTCTCCGACAGTTAGTGACTTTTGGGTCTGGGTTTGTTTCCCTTCCCTCCATGAAGCCTGCCTACCTTGATCTGCATCCTTGATGAGAGATGATTAATAATAATAATAATAGTGAACACTTGTTGAATGTTCATCGTGTGGCAGGTACTGTTCAAAGGACATTGCATGTATTCATGAGTGTAATCCTCACAGCCTCTCAAGAGGGAGGTACTGTTGTAATCCCCATTTAACTGTGAGGAAACTGAAAAGCACAGAGAGGTTAAGTAGCCTGCCTTAGGTCACACAGCCAGCGAGTGGTGGACATGGGGCTCAGACACCAGCAGTCAGGCTCTAGAGCTGGCTACTCCATTCTAAAGACCCTCGACTACCCATGGGAGGCGTTCCCATGTACCCAGGGAGAGCTTCTGAGGGCCTTGTCAGTCTGGGGCAGATGGACCCCAAGCACTGGGAAGTACCTGCTTTTGACCTGCAGCATTGGCTCCTCTCTGGGGCACCTACAACATTTTTTGAAGGCAGAGTCTAACTGGCAATGGGATGTGCTAAGGGATACTCTCATGCACAGCTGATGGAAGAATATCTTGTATCAAGATCCTCTTTAAAAAGAAGAGTAATGTGTATAGCCTAGTGGTTCAGCAGTCGTATACTCTACAGCGTGCTCCTTTGATAGGGCGGTGGGCACACAATGCAACATACGGATCATGCATCAGAGAACTGTACACCTGAAACCTACATGATCTTATTAACCATGAGCAATCCACCCCAATGAATTTAATAAAAAAGAGTAATATAGTACAGCATAGAGAAGGTAGTAATAACTCTGTATGGTGCCAGGTAGATACTAGAAATATCAGGAGGAAACTTTATAAAATATATGACTGTCGAACCACTATTCTGTACACCTGAAACTAATACAAAGTAGTATGGAATGTAAACTGTGAAAAAACAAACAAACTAACTAAAAAAGAAGTTTTAACAATAACCACAAAAGAGAAAAGCCTAGAATCAACACTGCTGGCACCTTTGCCAAGAGAACTGTATCAGAAAGGCTTGTCTTTGCCACTGGCCAATATCTTGAAGAAAACTTATCATTTGCTCTGTAGCTGTTTTTATTCCAGATTATATGAGCTATTGGCAGAGTCCTTTCTAGTGATTAAAAGAGAAAAGGGGGGAAGCATCTGGAAGGGAAAGGTAGGCCCCTGACCTAGCTTGCTCGGGCCTCAGAAGCCCAGGGTGAGGACCACAGATGCCACCCAGCTGGGTGACAAATTGCCCAGACTCAAATGTCCTCCCTGGAACTGCCCCTTCTCGCCTTCACTGGCAGACCAAAGATGAGCAGTGCTGTGTGGATGGCCCACCGGGAGGGGAAGACTTGGGAGAGATGTCAAGGGGGAAAATGGGTAGCTATTCGATGGACCAGGGTTGGTGGCTGTTGCCTGGGAGACCCTGCTGACTACAAAGTGAACCAGAGAAGGATGCAATTTGCCGTCTTCACTGACAGATTTATAGACTGAAAAACAAGGCCTTCTTCCTGGATTCAAATGAAGAGTTAACATGGGAAGGAAAAAGTCTACACAAAGTAGGCTCAGGACAGCGGTTTCTAAAACTTCCCGTGGCTACAGAGGAGGGAAAATCATCCGAATTAGGGAAATGGAAAGTTTCCTTAAATATAAGAACAATTGGTTGTAAAGACTTACCTAGTTTATAACAAATGATCCATATTAATTTTAAATAAATGTTATACTTTCTAAAATTATATGAAGATTTTTAAAGTAAAAATAATTTTTAAATTATTCCATAAAACATTTCTTTCACAATGCTGCTGTGGAATCAAAGCACACATCCAGTTTAGCTAAGCCACTTCTGAAACTTTATTCCATGGGATTTTCTGTTTCACCCTGAGGCTGCATAGGGCTCCTTCAAGTCAGTCTTCTCTCCTTCCTGTCCCCTGGGTATTCAGAGGACACCCGAACCCTCCATTCACAGAGACCACTGGGGAGGCCTGCAGAAGAAAGGAAGGTGTTTGCCAGCACCTTCCTGAGAAGAAAGGAACCAGCTACCTGTCCTCAATGTTATCCTGCTCATTTTCTGCTTTCTCTGGACTTTAGAAAACTGCCTAGTCAAGAATGTGGTAGATGACCCTGAAGGTTTTTAGCATCACTGTTCCTTCAAACTATCCTGGGAGAACGTTCTTGTTTCTTACCAAATGAGTTCTCTCCGATTGGAAAAAAAGTATTTGTTTCACTGTATACTCTCAGCCTACCAGGTCTGTTCAGAAAGCATCCAGCCATGTAAAATGAAAAAGAAATTTCTTGAAAAAGATACAAGGTATAAAATATTGTACATAGAATAATGATGCCTCAGTCCTCTTCAAAGTAGGCACCTTGGGACCTCCCACAGTTCTTCCAATTGCACCAGCTGCCCCATCATATTTTCTTGAATCTCATCAATTTTCTGAAATCTCTTCCCTTTCAGAGGTGATTTTAGTTTTGAGAAAAGTCAGAAGTTGCAGGGCCCCAAATCTGGCCTGTAGGGGACGCTAAATCCCCTGGTTTATTTGATGTTTCACCAAACGACTGCACAAGACATCATGCATGAGCAGCTACATTATCATAATGAAGCTGCCCATCACCAGTTGCCCAGAGCTGCAGCCTTTTGAATCATTGGAACAGTCCGTGGAGGGATGTTCAAGCTTAGTGCAGAATTTGATGCAGCTTCGTTGTTCTACTCAGTCATTGTGAATGTGATGACCACACAGTACACATGTTCACTCAACTATGTTTACTGCCACCACTGACTAGTACAGTGAAGTCGTCATTGGTCACACATGCACATTCCAGTCCACTCTCCTTGGCTGCCAGGTTACAGTGATGTCACGCAAACCATTCTCATTATTTGACACTGGCTGGATTTTTTCTGGACAGACCTTGTAAATCTGATAAACACTACACTGGACAAGGAAGGGTTTGGTGGTTTGTTGCCTTTGTTGAAAAGATTGTTAGCTTGCTCTAGCTGGTATAGTTCAGTGGATTAAGTGCCAGCCTCTGAACCAAAGGGTCACTTATTTGATTCCCAGTCAGGGCACGAGTCTGGGTTGCATGTGCCAGGTCTCCGGGTAGGGGTATGTGAGAGGCAACCATAAAGCGGTGTTTCTCACCCTCTCTTTCTCCTTCCTGTCCTCTCTTGCTAAGAATAAATAAGTAAAACCTTAAAGAAAAAGAAAAAGAAAGATTGTTATTAGCTCATTAGGAAGACTCTGGTTCAGCTTTCTAAGCCTGGAGATCCTAATTTTCCCCACAGGATGGCCCTTGGGCAGTCTGTTTGCTCAGTGGGGATGCCTCTGTCCTCTCCTGTTCCTCCTTGGTTATTCAGAACCAAGGAGGCTAGAGGGTTGGAACTGAAAATGGGATGGGGGTGGGGCGAAGCAAAATAAAAGTTTTAAAGTTCTAGGTACACCCAATAGCCAGCATGGAGGAATAAGGAAAATGAACTCACCCAAATAAGAATTTAAATTTATTCTTGAAAGCTGAGATTTCTGTGTATGTTTGCTTTTTCTTCGTGAATACTGTAGCCACTTGAGTGCACCATGGGGAGGAAAATCTGAAGAGGATTAAGTTTATTTTAGGATTTGGTTGTATGTGTGTATCACATGGGATCCCATCTTCCTGAATAGGAATGGGCCATTCCTGCATCTTTCACATTCTAGGTTTTCACTCAGTCTTAATACTGGGCTGGTATTTATTCTCACGTAGTTTTTACAAAAGTGAATATGTTAACTTAGTGTTCAACCCAAGCAGGCTAGCTCATTAAAACAGCACCACAGTTTTCTAGATCTTGATGTCTGCTATTTTCATTTTATTACATACCAGCAATTTTTGACCAGTGTGTTGCAAGAATTTTTAAAACATGCAATACATATTTAGTCAGGGGCACTGACCTTTTTTCCCCTAGACTGTCAAATTTAAAAAAAGAAGAAGAAGAAGAAGAAGACAACAGCCAACACAGCAATAGCTATTTGGTGTGAATGATTCAAAATTATACCTATTTTTGTCAGATTGGCTAAAAATATATTTTTTGGTGTGCCACAGAATTTTAGTACTTAGTATATTTATGCCATGAGATGAACAATCACTGTTATATGCTAATTGCTGATTTAGAATCCATTTCAGATTTTATGCCAATATTCAGGGCACTATATTTGCATTCTCTCATGATCTAATATTTTCTCTGGTGGTGACTGACATTTTATTCTTAATATTATTAACTGGCCACAAAACCAAAATGCACCCAAACATTCTGGAACAACTTCCTCTGCCTAATTTACCAGCGAGGAGTAACTTAAGCCCAGGGAGAACTAGATACAGAACTGATTGTTTTGCCTTAACCATCCTGTGGCAGTAACTGCACAGCCGCAGCCTTCTTGCACCCTCATTTCAGCCCTCGGTGCCTGGCTGGGCAGACAGACTGCAGCCCTGGTCAGCTGTGGAGTCAGGCAGCCATGAAACCCTGTGTCTGCAGAGTTTTGGGTTAATGTGGGGAAGTCATTTATGACAGAGCATTAAGTGAAGAAAGCAGGACCCCAAACATGTGTTTCCACTGTGCCCTTCACCATGTGAAAAACATGTGGGTGGAAATAAAAGCAAATACGGTGAAAGATGAATAGTGATTGTTTTGGGAGGTGATTATAAGCAAATGCTAGTTGCTGCTTCATTTGCGTCGCTCAAACTGTCCACGGTAAGCACGCAGTCATGGACACTCTTGTAATGTGTTGAAGGTGAAGAAAAATCACCTCTGTGAGACGGAAAGGGGTGTGGTCTTGCTGCTTCTACAGGTAGGCTCCAAAATGGGCGACAATGGGCTGATCTAAACCCAGGGTCCTGGTTCTGCCCCTTTCTGGTTCTCACAACTCTCTTCCATGTGTTTCTGGTAGGAAATAACCTGTCAAGACTGAGTATGTTTTTAAACACATTGACATTTCTTTTATTTTTGAATAATTTTAGATTTACAGAAGCATTTTAGATACCTGTGCTTTTGTGGCATTTCTTCTAAATCAACCAGGTTTTTGTTTTTTTTTTAAAATATAGTTTCTGTTGAAACTAACACTAGGTAGGCTTTTGAATGCAATGTGGCTGCCATGTGGACCTGGGCCCCTGGCCGGCCTTGCTGCCACAGGAAGTAGCAATGTGGTTCCCCCGAGCAACCACAAGGAAACCAAGGCCATCTGAAGTCTGGGAAGAAGGCTGTCCAGGGTCCCAAGAGTAAGTATAAGGAAACAAAACTTAGTCAGGAAATTGCTTTATGGCTAGGTCTGTCGTCTGGCTTTATGAATTCTGACCAGACAAGAGATAAGTATTTGCTGAGTTACCTTGTAGTCTCCTCAGATAAGTGATTCTTTTAACTGATTCTTTTGCACAGATTTGTCTTTCTTGCCTTCCCTTGTGTACACATGAGGCCATATGTTAGCTTTGCTCTGTTACATGGCAACAGGCGGTGCTGTTCACTGTGGCTGGTTCTCCCACGAGGGAGCCGGGAGGGGTGTGGATGTGCCAACCCATGTCATCTTCCCTGCTGAACACTATTTCTCAAGTTGTCAGGGATCACCTCTGACTTGACCAGAATCCCTCACTAAAGTTTAGTCATGTGATGGTTTTTAAATTGGCTTTGAGCTGGACATATTTATTAGAAACACTGATATTATATTTTGCGGTTTCTGTTGATACCAATCTCCCATTTCAGTCTTACTCAAAAATGAAGTGAAAACAAGCAGAATTGAGGCCTAGAATCAGCATGGTGGTAATTATAACGGTGGAGTGAAAGTGGGCCCTGATAGGACCACACGTGGTATTGGGGGCAATGGATAAATAAGATAGGCACTTAGGAATCTAAACCCTTGAAAATGTCAAAATTAGTCTATTTTCCCTTTTAAATTCTCTGGGTTGGTCATCAAACAAGGATGGAGAGGGGATTCCTTTCCCTTTGTTTAGGTACCTTTTGCCAACTTTGCTCAGCTGTGGGGCCTTGTGGACAGCATGCTGCATAGGCCCCCTCCCCAAACCTTGCACTATTGCAAAAAACAAAAACAAAAACAAAAAACAAGAAAACAAACAACACTCTTCTTTTCTTAAGGCTGACAAGCTGATCTTCAAAACACAATTTCTGACCTTAACTTGCAGGGCACAACTAGTTAGGAAGTGGTTCTTGATTTAAATGCCCTGCTAATCTCTCATGTGTTGAACAACAGTAAAAATAAAACAAGTGAACTGCTATGGGATTATTATTACTTTTTTTGTTTTGTTTTGCTTTGCTTCTATTTCCGCTGGGGATTTGTTTTCTTTATTACTTGCCTCTGTCCCTAGCTCACGTGGTGTGTCTGTCACAGTGGCTGATGACACCCTCCAGCGTGCACATGAGGTTTCTCATGATAAGGGACAGGATTTGGGACTATGGAATCTGCATGGTCCCCACTCAGTGCTCATGTTTAGCCACACAGACTCAGTGACTTTCCTCCCAGAGCATGTTAGGCTGATAAATTTTGGACCAATTGAATGCTTCTGGGCCCATTCCAGTTTGCTGTTAACAACTTTATCTGTTTGCCAACAAACACAGAGGTAGTGTCTATACAACATGAAGGGAAGTTTGACAACTGACAAATTTTAGTTAATTTGGCCAGTACAGATGGCCGAGGGTAGGCGCGAGTTGGGGGGAATGTTGGAGCATTGAGGTGTATCCATGCAGCCATGCTCAGCTGAGCTCATGAACTTTGCCAAGCAAAGTTTTCCTGAGGAAGTAGACACAGGACCCTGACCAGATGGAGAGGTGATTGTAGAACAAGGCTTCTAGGCCTAGCAGTTGTACCATTCTGTGTGGCCAGACTTGGAGAATTGGAAGCTGCTTTTTGTTCATTGGAACCTCTGTTCCCCAGACCCACTGGTTCTGGGGGATTCCAGTAGGTACTGAGCTTTCCCCCTCCTTCCCCTTGGTACTCCCTCCCTGCATCGTGAACAGGCATCCTAACTGTTCCTGTCAATCTGCCCATCTCAAGAGTGGCTTCTAAATTGGGGATCTTTTATCTGGGGAACTTTTGGCCTGACAAATTCAGATGCCCTGAAACTTTAGAACTTTTTGATTATTGATTATAGAGAGAGGGCAAGAGAGGGAGAGAGGGAGAGCAACATCAACATAAGAAACATCGATCCTCTGTCTCTGGCACACACCCCTACTGGGACCAAACCTGAAACCCAAGCATGTGCCCTGACTGGGAATCAAGCCTGCAATCCCTCAGTTTATAGGCTGATGCTGAACCAACTGAGCCACACTGGCCAGGGCTGGAAGTTTTTTAATGTTATCAGAGTGTTCCAAAGCCAAGATTATTTAGGACTCCCTTCCCTGCTTTTATTTCCTCTGTTTCTGAAACACTGGTTTTTCATTGTGGCACTTGTCATCCGTCTTGCAACTCCAAGCAGGGAGAGTGCCCGCCTGGAAGGTGTGGATTTCACCCAAGATGCCCACCACCCTCTGCTGCTCATCCCACCCTTCTGTATAGCATTTCTTAAGCCCCCTATATATATTCATGTTAAGAGAGGAAACAGAAATCTGCCTGGGTAAATGAAGCATTTACTTATAGACCAAGAAGGCAATAAATGAAGGCAGGGAATTTTAAAATCTCATCTTACAGAACAATAACAAACAACAAAAATAGGCAACTTGATAGTGGGATGACATGGCCACATGATAAAAGCCACTGTGTGTTCACTGAGTATCAAAAACTGTCAATATGACAGAGATGCTTAAGCATGGTAGAAAGGTGAGCCTTCAATTCCTGATCCTGAAGATGGTTGTTCAACCCTCGGGGATGTTAGTGATAACTCACATTTCTACAGGGCTTTCCAATGCGCTTCTCCTGTAGTCCCTCTTTTAAATCTTGGATTAACTCTATAGATAAGAATTATCATTGTTCCCATTTTATATACCGGGAAACCAGGACCTGGTAAGACTTAGGGACTCAAACATGGTTCTCTGGCTCCATGCACAATATGGGAAATGCTATGGGGGGCATACACAGGGACATAGCAAGAGACCAAAGGATCTGAGTTACTTTTGAGTGGCAGAGCAGAAAGGGAATCTCAAGAGCTACCAGTCCAAACTCCCTCTGAAACTGTCCCATTTTACAGATGAGGAGACTGAGACCCTGGAAGAGCCTGTGAGTCAAGAGTTGAGAAGCAGCATAGCATGGGCCAGACCTGTGGCCCTCTCAGTTCCTAATCACTGATGGGTTACCTGAATAGAGCAAAGTATTGTCAGCTCCCCACATCCACCCTAATGGCTAGGGGCCCAGTGACCCTTGCTTAGTGAGTGCTTAGTCAATGTGTGTTAAACAGATGTAAGAATGAGTCACTGACTTTAATTATAACCATATGCAAATCATTTTTTTTTTTATCTATCTTGACCTAGTTTTCCTACCCAAAGATGATATTTTTCACTCTGCGTGAGAGGGTAGTATTTATAAAAATCCTGAGACAATCAGCTGAGAGGTCCCGTATGTATATGAAGTACTGTTAGTGGTATAACTGAGTCGCTTTTCTGTGGCACTGTGGGTTAATCACATGCCTTTATTATTGTTTTAAACACAAATCTCCAATTTATTATTTAGTTCATTGCTTTTATTAACTTATTTGAAATGCAAATAGCAACAAAACACAAGTCAACAGCTGCAGCTGTGGGTCACAGGCAGTGGGAGCCAAGGGACAAGATGGAGCTAGGATTCCTGGGGACAGCCAGTCTGGGCTCCCACGCTCTCCCTAGGGACTGTCAGGGAGGACATCTTTGATTACAGGGAAGGGAGGAGGATCTGGGGGCAAGTGGGCAGCAGACTCTACAAGGAATTATTTCTCTCAGTCACGGAAAGTAGGAAAAATGACTAGGCAGCCTGTATTTCCCTAGTAAGGTTCATGGCCATCCTCTAATAGATTGTTGCTGGAGCAGCAAAATTGCAACCTTCCAGTAATTTCTTCTGGACTCTGGGAAGTGACTGTGGTCAAGAAACTAATTAATATATGCAAAGCACTTTCAACAATGCCCTGCACAAAGAAGACAGTTACTAGATTCTGGCCTTTATTGATCTTCTTCCTTTGATTTCTATTATAGTATAGATGTATTAGTTAGGGGATAGTGGGGGATTCTAAAATGGAGCCAAACTGCAAGAACCTTAAATGTTGTACTAGCTTCGCACAACTATTTAGATGACTAAAGCAATTGGAGGGAAGAAAGAGGTGTTTAGAAAATGTGACCAAATACCCTTAAAGATATCAGCAATGAAGAGGCAAGGAAAAGGTCACGTGGCTGAATGAGCAAGTTTTCAATGGTGTTTTAGTTTAGTGATTTTGAGACAACTAATTTGGAGAAGATTACTAGTGTGTTGATTGGTAAAGCAATGACAGCTTAGAATTTCTGGGGTTTCCTAATGTGATCCAAAACTGGTGCACGTAGAAATGAACCAAGATGACCATTAATTTTGAGGTAGTACAGCTTTAGCCGATGTGGCTCAGTGAATTGAGGGCCAGCCTCTGAACCAAAGGGTCATTGGTTTGATTCCTAGTCTGGGCACATGCCTGGGTTGTGAACCATGTCTCCAGTTGGGGGTGTGCAAGAGGTACCCACACAGTGATGTTGCTCTCCCTTTTTCTCTTCCTTCCCCTCTCTCTAAAAATAAATAAAATCTTAAAAATAAAAAAGATTGAGGTGTAGTACAAAGCACCTGTGCTGTCTTTGTTCTAGGACTCTTATGACCAGGCAGTTTAGCAGTAAGTGATGATGGGTGAGAGACGTTAAACAAAGATATTGGTGGCATTTTCAAGAGAGGAGGGATTTGGATCAGGGAGGTTTTGAAAGGATTTGTTATGCAAAAAGTTAGGGATCCGGCCAACATATCAAAGTCTAATTGTTATAGTAATTATAGCTACACCCATTTATTGAGCGCCCACATGCCAGACTCCTCATGAATAAGAACTCATTTAATCCTTACTGCAACCCTACAAGATGTGGGTCCTGTCATTCCCCTTTATTGATGAGGAACCTGAGGGTCAGAGAGATGAAATAATCTGCTCAAGGTCACAGCTAGCAAGGTGCAGGCTTGGGATTTGAACTCAGGTCCACTTATCTCCATCACTTCTTTCACTGTCTGTAGGAGAAAAGGCGCTTTATGCAATCAAAACTGGGGGGAAAATGTGTTCAGTATCTGGAAGCTCTTGAAAAGGCAGGTAGGATATGTTGACACAATGTAGAGTATTACTAAGTTCATACTTCCTAAGAGCTAGCAAGTAATTAACAATAGGCCATTTCCTAGCTTGACTGTGATTATGAAATTATTTGTTTAGTATTGTGTTATATTGTTGATAAACATCATTATAGCAGTGATTTAGCGTGTGGCCTAGAGGATGAAGTGCTTCCCAGACTCTTAATGTTCATTAAAGGCTGACATTGATGGATCTAGTCACTGAATGATGGAAATAAAGAAAGGAACATTTATTAAGTTTCAGTAAGGATTTCAGGGGCCCTACAGTTTCATACCAAATTCATAAACAAGTTTCCACGAGCCTTACTCATGGTTGTTCAAACTTAAGAAGTACATCCTCGCTTCGTCCACATTAAATTATACTTTTCATTCGGTAGAGGATGGGGCTTCATCAGAATTATGCCCCAAATTGCTCCTTTTCTATTGCCTTATGTTTCTATGATATCTTCTAGAGCCAGCATGTGATGACTGTTACAGATTTGGTGGAGGAGGCAAACATGTTTTTGTTTTTTTGTTTTTTTTTAAAGATTTTATATCATCATTTTTAGAGAGAGGGGAAGGGAGAGAGGCAGAGAGGGAGAGAGACATCAATGTATGGTTGCTTTTCACCTGCCTCCAGCTACAGACCTGACTGGAGACCTGGTTTGCCACCTTGTTATGTGCCCTGGCTGGGGAATCGAACCTGCAACTTAAAACATGTTTTTGAACTGAGCAAGGAAGGGTTTCACCCATTCATTTATCTTCTTCGTCTTTCCGTTTTCACTTGGAGCATGAATGAAAATCAGGAAGCAGGAGGGAAGAAGATATAATTGTGGATTAAGGACAGGGAAAAGGGGGTGGTCAGTTGTATGTCCAGAACTAATCCCCCTCCCTCCCCCAAAATTAATCTCTGCAGCCACTTCTCAGCTATTTTTGAAAAAGACTCTGGAAAGAACATAACATCTTTAATCAAGAGCAATAGTATTAGTCTTTTACTACAAGTTATAATTTTCTTGGAGCCTATATTTATTTTGCTAGGCTAGAAATAGCTGAAGTTATTTTAGCAACCATGACTATTGTCTAGGAATTGAGTGTAGGCTGGGAATAGCCTGGCTGATTACAGTTTTAGAAATAAGCCCTTTATTTTGCAATCTCCTCATGTTAGAGGGTTTATAAATGTTCTTATGGCTGATGTTCCATGGTGCGTTTTTTTATATCAATTCAGTAGCCTCATAATGCAATCATTTTATTCTAGACTATATTCTCTGAAGCCTGTTTTAGAGAGAACAGGGCTAGTCCTATTCTCTGATACAAGTATTACATACAGGCACCTGCGGCCCTGGCTGGTGTGGCTCAGTGGATTGAGTGCTGGCCTGTGAACTGAGAAGTTGCTGGTTCATTTCCCAGTTAGGACACATGCCTGGGTTATGGGCCAGGTCCCAAACTGCAGCGTGCAAGGGGCAACAGATCGATGCATGTCTGGGTATGTCGATGTATGTCTCACACATTGATGGTTCTTTCCGTTTCTCTCCCTCTCCCTAAGAATGAATAAATAAAATCTTTAATAGGCAACCCCAGAAAGGTTTTTAAGAAATCTCTGAATTCTCAGAAAGTAAAGAATAGGCAAACAGTAGGACTCCTGCCCTGTCCACCTCCCGGCCCAGAGTTCTGTGTGACTTATTAGAGGCTGTTGTAGAATCTTTGCCCCTGGGGATCTTCAAGAGCAAGCTTGATGGACCACAGAATTCAGTAAGTGTTCATTGGTCCTGGGCCTTGAGGTCTACCTAGATGGATGAGTGCGCCTGGCCTTAGGCCCAGAGGGTGTTAGGGGTCTCAGAGGCTAGAGAGACTGCAGAGCACATACCTGAGGGCCTTACCTCCAGAGCACAGCGTTTACATTTTGCTAACTGTGAATTGCTCCTGGGCCTTGGCCACATAGTGGCCCTGGGGAGAACGTACTGCTCCTTCCTCAGATTTTGGAATCGCCACCTTCAAGAATTTCAGGTCTGGGTCTGAGGACAGAGAAGAGCACAGTACTGATTTGGTTAGGGTGTTTGACTGGGACGTACAGAGGGGGCTGAGGAGGGGAGATGCACTTCAGTGTCAGATGCACCTGGGTTTGAATCCCAGTGTTGTCACTCACCAGTCATGGCTTTGGACCACTCACTTAATGTCTCTGTACTCAGTTTCTTCATGTAGTTCTGAGCATAAAATGAAGTTGATCAGAGAGTTCTTGTTAAGGATTGGATTTAACATTATACACAAAGAAGAAGCGAACAGTCAGTAAAGGGTGGCTTCATGGCTCCTCTGGATACTAGAACTAATACTGGTGTTACAGTGAAGGGATGAATGAATTGGAAACACTTCTCTCTCTGAGACTCTTCTCAACTCTTAGGGCCTCTTGGCTGCCATAATCAGGAGTCTGATGGACATGGATGGATGAATGGACAGGGTAAGTTGTAGTCAGGGAAAAGTAATGGTGATGTTCTTGGTTTCCTCTCTCCTTTTTTTCTACCCATAGTGATCTCTGCATCCTCAGCTCACACAGAGGCTCTGCTGATGGTGTGGTGAAAAAACAGGTGTTGGCAAATCCAGAATTGACAACCAGGTCAGAGGCCTTATGATGAACGAGGACTAAGTTATCCTCACCAGGAGTGAAAGGGGCCTTCAGGTCTGGGACAGCTCCTAGGTAACATCACACCATCCCAGGTGCTGAGGCAGCAGGCTAATTCTGTGGTGCTTAAGACCTAACACTCTGTGATCAGTGAAACAGTGCGTCTCTTGACAAAACAAGTGTGATTAATGTGATGAGTGTCTGAGCTGTGGGAAAGGGAAGAACCAAAACTGGAGGCGAAAGAATTCTTTTCCCTATGAAAGTCATTGTCAACATGACAACTAAAGACCTTTCTGTGTCCTCTGAGATCTTTTTGTGGTGGCTAACTTGAAAAATGGGGAGGGTATTAGATGTCCTCCCCACTCTCTTTACTTCTTGGAGGAGAGATGAAAATAACATGGTGCTGAAGAAAAGAAAGTCATTAGAGAAAGAAAGATAATGACAACAACAAAAAATAACAAAAGGAAAGAGCTCTTTATAAACAGTGTACTACCTAACTTCCTAAAATGGCATGCATTACTTTATGTTGGTGCTGATGAACTATTTCTAAAGAAATTAAAGGCTATTCACATCATTTTTTATTTTCTTTCTTAGATTTTATCATCTCAGCAGAGACCATAGGCTTTGCTATTTACATGTATTGTGAGGGACACAACGCAGTATGGGCTTTGGAAATAATAAGTCATTATCATTATAAAAGCCTTCCCAGTATACTTGGAGGCCTTTTATGAATGCACAGGGGTGGAATATTTATTGCATCACAGGGAGTGTTGCTCAGGGTGATTGTACCACCTGGATGAAGGCTTCCAGGGCAGGGTATAAGGATTTTCTTTTTATTTTTTTAAAAAAAGATTAATTAATTAATTTTATTTTATTTTTAGAGAGAGGGGAAGGGAGAGAGAAAGAGAAAAGAAAACATCCATCAGTTGCCTCTCGTACACCCCCAATCGGGGACCTGGCTCACAACCTAGGCATTGAGGATTGGGAATTGAACCAGTAATCTTTTGCTTTGTGGGATGACGCCCAACCAACTGGGCCATGCCAGTCAGGGAAAGGATTTTCATTTCATCCATCCTTCAGAGTTTGCCATGAAGGGCCTCTGTACAATCAAAACCTAGAAGAGCTGAAAGAGAAGCGATTTACTGGACATTGTGTTAGATTAGAACTCCCTGCTTCTACTCTAATCCGTTTGTGAATAAATCAGTTATGTTTTATAGTCTTAATTCTTTTCTAACAGAAGGGAGAATATGTGACCAGCTCTAAGACAACAATTTTAGCCTAAGTGGGTGAGATTCCATATTTTTGCCTGCACTGACCCAAATAAGTAACCTAAGAATTACATTGAAATTACTTCTCTTATAGCCCACCATTGGCTTCTAATAAGGAATCTGAGCAATATCTAGATTAAAAATCAAAGACACCCAAAGTTTACTGGTTTGATTCCCCAGCCAGGGCACATAACCAGATTGCAAGCCAGGTCTCCAGCCAGGTCCGTGGCTGGAGGCAGATGATAGGCAACCATACATTGATGTCTCTGTCCTTCTCTGCCTCTCTTCCTACCCCTTTCTCTAAAACTAAAAAAAAAAAAAAAAAAAAATCAAAGACACCTTTTATGTCACTTGAGATGATATCACTTTGTGGGTGCAGGCATTTGGGTCACAGAGATGTGAGGCCACGGGGCCCTCTAAGAGCTTCCCTGACCCCTGCAGTGGTCCTTCGGGGAGGAAAAAGCTTGTATGCCTGGCTATCCATGCCTCTACTCCCTTATCTGCCATTTATCTAGCTGTGTGACTTGGACAAGTAACTTACCCTTTCTGAACCTTTATGTCTGTGTCTGTAAAACAATTTGGAATAGATCTGTCCAAATTCACATTTCTGTGAATCTAGATTCAGGCTCTGGGCCTTCCCTGAGAGCTGGTTCCCCAGGCTTGTAGCTTCCTTATTGTATGGCTTCTTGCTGCATTTTCCCCACCATCTTTTAGATTGCATCTAGAAGCCACCTCACATGGGAGCCTTCCTAAACACTGCTAATATCTATCCCATAGCTGTCTTGTGTGCTCCCTTACGCTTTCTCTCTTGCTATAGGGTGTGTGTACCCATAAGGCAGGCCATCTTTTTTTTTGGCTGACCACCACCATCAATGCCGAGGGCCATACCCATGGCAGCGGTCTGCCAGTATTTGGTGGGTTGAATCACACCCAGTCCTTTGTTCTTGTTCTTACCTTGGCTCATTTCCATAATTTGTTTCCTCTTCCCTCTCCTGGCTGCCTGCTGGTTGGAGATCTTTTTCTTTCACTTTGGGAAGCCGCCTCTATCTTCTCCTAAGTTGTGAAAGTCCCTTATGATTATTTCACATTTCAAATCCTCAAGATCACTATGTTGACAGGAGTTGTCTTCTCAGAGGAGTTACTTATTGTGAAACTTAGATGTGAAAGGGGTCCCTTGAGAAGCATTTAGAGAGGTCACCCAGCACTAGAATAGAGGTCCTCAAATCTGCTTGGTGATCAGAATCATCACCAGAAATTTAAGTCACAGACTTAAACCCTGACTCTAGAGATTCGGATTCAGTAGGTCTAGATCAGCCTCAGCCGTATGTAATTTTAATAAGCACCCTGTGTGTTTCTGATGCTCCAGGCTGCTCTACGGTCACTGACAGGCGCACCACCCGCTCCTGGTTTCACAGCCATCTCCGCAGCAGGGGCCTCACTACCTCCTAGATAACCAACCCTATTTAGTCAGGCTTTGGAAGTGTGCCTTGGCTCTTAAGTGCTTTAAATTATCAGTTGATTAGATTTAAAACCCATATTTGTAGGTAAAATATAGTCATTTATTTAATGACTAGACTGAATCGGGTACCTATTTTTAACAACTTGTTCTTGGTATTTATAAATAGGTGGAATCATAGCTTGTGTTTTTAAACATTATTGCAACTGTTTAAAAATATCCAACTATAACTTTAAATCAGTTTCTATTCCTGTCTGCTGCATTGGCAAAGCCACCTTTCAACTAATCTGCACCCATTATTCGATCAATATTACTGTGCTCTTCTCAAAACCTTGAACTACAGTTTCGACTAGGGAGACATTTTCAGCCATCCCCACGGATGAATAATAAACAAATGCCAAGTGTTGATCTGTAAGGAAACAACAGATTTCATCCTGAAACCTGATTTCTGCTATCAGAGGGGCCTCAGCACTGGCCACACGCAGCTCAGTGTTTGTGACCATAGCAGTGAGCGCCAGCTGCTCTGGGGACAGGGCATTCCAGGAAGACCCCTGCAAAGGTGATGCGTCGCACCAAGACCTGAAGGACCAGTAGGAAGCAGCCAAGTACATAGGAGAGGATGGGTGTTCCAGGCAGAGGGAACAGTGTATGCAAAGACTTAGAAAGACTGGGCGCAACAGATTGAAACATCCTAGCTATGGCTTGGCTAATGTAGGGAAAAGTATGTAATGTATGAACTATGTCCTAGCACTTTCTAATCTCAGAAAGTTTTCTCAACACCTTCTCCTAGAGTGATAGCTCCTACAGCTTCTACAGAGCCCCTCTACTAGGAGCCCTGCTGTTTCATGATCCAGGGAGGTAAGGACACCAGGTGGACCCATTCATTTCCAGTGCCTGAGAGGAGAGAATCGGCCTTTAAAATAGTGGTGGAGAAGAGTGTTCCAGGGTCTTGTTATATGGTGGGCACCTGGGTGTGAAAATGCATGTAATTTTGGCTCAAAGAACATCCAGTGTGGGCTGGGTGTCTCTTTCCTGCTGGACTGAGAGGTGGTGATTACAGAGCAGTGTTCACTCCCCAGAAATTGCTTGCGAGCACCCTGAGGTGCCTCCCTCATCCTCCCTGCTGCTGGCTGAGGTGCTGCCTTGAGCTCCTTCGCTGGTGTCTGCAGTCAGCAAGACCTGCGATAACCCAAGGCCCAGCGAACCCTCCCTGGAAAAGTCCAATAGTGACACCACTGATCTTCATGGCTGATCTCTGATAATGCATAAAGGGAAGTGCAAGCCCCAGGCAGCAGTAGCTGGCCCAGTTCCAGAGCCAAAGCTGAATTAAAAACTCATCCTTTGAACCAGTAAAGCTGGGGGGGGGGGGGGGGGGCAGCGCAGGGGCTGGGAAAGGAGACAGCAGCGGATGGGATGGGGGTGGCCTCTCTCGATGGCCTAGGCCAGGCTGAGAGTAGGGTGGTGCCAGCTAGGAAACGAGACAAAAAAGGGCCGACTTGCCTGTCACACAGAGATGCTTGTGAGTAGACTGGTGCAGCTACATAATATATGCTAATTGTTCTATTTCCTTTCCTCCCCCCTCGGGAAATGCTCCGTAGTAAAGCTCTGAAACCAAAGAGGCCGTGCAGAGATGCCAAAATGCGGGCATTATGGAAAAGAGAGGAGGAACAAAGAGAAACATGGGATGTGAATTTACAAAATGGCTTAGCATTGTGCTAAGTCAGCGCCTCTCGCATCCAGGCACATCTCATGGAAAAGCAGTGAGCCGAAGGCGTGATTTCCTATGTGCAGTGCTGTCTGCAGCACCTGTCCCCTACTCTGAAATTGGTTCATTGAACTTCTTCTTTATTTAAAAAAATATATTGATTGATTTTATTTTTTGAATGTTTTATTGTTTATGCTGTTACAGTTGTTCCCCCCGCTCCCCTGCTGAATTGTTTGTTTTTAAAACCAGAAGCAAAATTCCTCTGGAAAGAACAGAGTGAGCAAGATGAAATCCCAGAGTAGTTATCAGAGCTTCCAATAAATAATAATTCAGAAAGTGTGAGCCAACTTTTCTGGACAAGACACAATGAGACTCAGATGCAAACTGAAGAAGGCACACAATTGGGTCCACTTAACCTTAGCCATTAACAGTAAAGACTCACTCAGAATTTTATTTTCTAGCTGTCAAATCATATAACTCTAATGTTCCTCCTATGAGCTTTCCTTGTGCGGCTGTTATTCTTTAAATCAAATAAAAAGACTAACATTGAAATAATGGTTTCTCTAATGAAGCTTATCTAAGTGCACAGATATTTTATATTAGAAAAACTTTAACATAAAACTTTAACTTTGACATAAAAATCCCAAGGGTTGATGTATTACTAAGTGGACTCTTTATTTATATCCCAATAATTCTTAATTGTTTTATAATGAAAAAAGATGTCATTTATTTTTAAAGTACTTTTATAGACATGAAACATTTAGGAAATTTCATAATGGATTTGATTGGGTCTGATAGAAAGGTGATACAGATATTTTCCAGAACAATATGAAAAACACATTAAAGCATCAGCTTATGTCATTTAAGAATAATGAGAAAAGAATAACATAAATTTAAGCTTCTTTTCCAGATGTTTAAAAATTCCTATACAACTTTTTGCCCCCAGAGTAAACATTTAGCCACTCTACACAGAAGATACTGAATACATAACAAAGTACCAATAGAGGGAAATCTCTGTTTTATATTTCAAAATTCTTTCTGGTCTATTTTCTACCCAAGTCTGAAGGCAGACATTTTTTTTTTTGTGAAACCTGAAGTGATAAGAGAAAGAGCATCTACTTCTTCTGGAGTGGTATTTTGGTCAGAATTCAGTTAGGAAGCTGCTTCCAGAGCCTAATAAAGAGTAGTCCTGTGCCCTGGCCAGTGTGGTTCAGTTGGTTGGAGTGTCATCCCGCAAACTGGGAAGTTTTCCAGTTTGATTCTGGGTCAGGGCACCTACCTAGGTTGTGGGTTCGATCCCTGGTTGGAGAGCTTACGGAAGCAACCAATTGATGTTTCCCTCTCATATCTATGTTTCTCTCTCTCACCCTTCCTCTCCCTCCTCAGATGAGAATTAAATATACACGCACGGGCACACACACACACACACACACACATATATGTGTATATATATTTAAAAAGAATAGTCTCATGAAAGAGGGAGATATCCCATCCTCTCCGGAACCTCTTCATTGGAAAAAGGTCAGGCTTAAAGAGAGGATTGTGAAGGATTTGCTTGTAGACAAGATGAACAGTGGTTCCTTTATTTCAATGTGGTTTGCATAATGACACTTTGGTGTACATCAAACCCTCTGGTACCTGGCTGTGCAGCTAGGATAACCTTGTACTGAAGATTCAAAAAAAAACAAACTGGGGAGAAAGCCAGGAACCTGGTCGTGACCAACCACTGCAGGCTCTGGTCTTGTGCACACCAGCCTCATGATGGAAGTATAGCAGAGTGTTCTAGTTTCTTTCAGAAAAGATTTCTAAGCCTCAAACATGACCCAGGACCCACATCACAGTTTCCTTGGTTTGGGGGTTATTTTTTCCTTAAGGAGCTGGCAAGTGGGAACAAGGTTAGATTCTCCTCTTGTTAGACTGCTGGACCTCAGAAAACAGGTCAAGCACTGCCCACCTCCCTTTGGCTTCCATCCCTGTCCAACTCTTTTTGCTCCTCCAAGAGCTCAGCAGAGCCCCCATCCTGCTTCTCCAACCTCTAATTTTAAATCCTTTCATTTCCCTGATATCTGAGTTTAAATCGAGTTGGGAGTGCCCTCTACAACCTCAGTGTGTGGTTTCACCTTTCTAGCTCTCTAATGACGGCCTCTACAACATAAATGGAGGAAGCATTTTGTGTTGCTTTCTGGAGCAAAATCAGATGTTCTATTTTTCAGTTATACTCCGGAACTCTAATGGTGGAGCCTGATTCAGTCCCTTCTCCAGAGCTGGCTTCCTTACCTGTTGGCATTTTTACTGGGACAAAACATACTCCCAACGTACACTTTTTATTTGTGAGAGAGCAAAGAATAATGCATTGAAACAGTTTTGCTTGCCATACATATCTTGGGTGCATAAACAGATAAAAAATAACCAATAAAGAATAATGCAAGATAGGAATGTAGAAAGTGGTTTTATGCATCCTGATTTTCTTATGAGAATCTATTTCTTCCCATGGAAACTACGACCTGGAGATACTCAGCAGAGCAGGTTTTCCCAGAGTCCCCAGTATATCTTCCTCCCTAAATCCATTCAAAACTGGAATTTCAATCTTTCTTACAAGAAGATAGAAGAGGGTGGAACTTAGTAGACTGTTTGTATGTATCACTTCTACATCATTGGTTCTGAACCTTTTTTCCTTAGGAGGAGAGCTACATCTAATGTTCAGAATACATTTATTAATGCCTTGAAAGTGCCCCTTATTTAAATTTGATTGAGTCTATTGAAAACAAATCTCTGCTTGTTAAGTAAACATTAGATATATGGCTCTGTATTTATTCCTTGATTTCTGCATTAAATTTTCTTAAGTCTGTGAATGCAGTTATTTAGCCACAGTGCCTAGAAGAGGTCAAGTGTGCTATGGGGATATGCTGTGACACCCCCATTGATAGTGACCTTGTAAAGACCTTATGGTTGAATATAAAATCAAAATGAAAATAATAAATGCTGAATGACCAGAGACAACATTCAATGTACTTACACAAAAAAACAAACACAAACAACTGCTAACATTTTGAATATATTTTTTGTCCTAATCCTGTAAAATGAGCTAAACAGCATTTCCTTTTTCTTTACATACAAAGTCCGTTCCAAAAGTATTGGCTGCACAAATTGTTTTAATTATATTGACATTGGCTTGATATTTTTGGGACAGATCTCATATGTCAGTAGGCTTCCTGCTAATAATGACACAGGCATATATTTTTAGATCCTGAAAGTAGATACTTGATTTGCTCACTCCTATAGGCTGAGTTTCAATGTACACTATAATGTTAAATACTTAGAAATAGAATAGGTGTTTGTGTGTAACTATGGATACCTATATTTTCCATTGTCCTATTTTGAAAAACCATCAACACCTGAATGCCTGTAGGTGGGGGGCTCTGATCTAGGTTCTATGAGATTTACGTAGAAATTGCCAACTTTTACCAAAAGTTCAAATGAGATATTGTATGTGAAAGTAAGTGAAAGCATTCCGTTAACTAAGACATTCTAATTTGATTGGTTGCAATAGCTCATGTAAATTTTATGTACTTCTTCTAATCAAGTTATATGGTATAGGGACCATGAATCACTATCAGAATTTTTTGGGAAAAGACAACTCAGAATTAAAGTGGACAGGGTGGTTTCCCCAGAGGAAATAAAATGTGAACCGGACCTATAAAAAGTGGATTAGATTTAAGTAGGTGTGGTGTCTTATTTTATGGCACAGTAGATGGATCATCAAATAATACTCTTTAGTTAAAAAACCTTTAGGCAAATTTGAATATCTGATATACTGAAAATTTTGATTACTTAGTGTGGATTAAGTAAAGACATCAGTATTACAAATTACCTGTTTATTTCATGTAGACTTGTGATAGTATGACAGATAGAAACGGAATGCTATCAGGTGAAATAGAAAAAGCACTTTGGCTGGCTTAAAGCCAAAGGCCTGCATCCTTCCATCCAGGTGCATTTCTGCGTTAGGTCCCAGTCAGCAGAGAGCTGGGTTCCATACCTCCTTTTGCTCTAAGAACAAGAGATCCTATGAAAAGCAATTAGAGGGTCAACTTTGTGGATGATGTTCCTAATAAAATACCAACTTAGTGCACTTTTGCCCTTCTAATAAATATTTTACTACTGAAATGTAGGGTTTGGATTTGCTTGAGGGAGGAGATGCGAAAGGTTTAGTTGGAGAAAGTTCTGATGAATTTTCCTGCCTCTGTGCCCACCAAGAGGAGCGGGAACTACCCCATACGTGAGCTCAATGTTGCCTGTGGTAGTCTCTGAAGATGAGCTCAGAGGGGTTAACCTGCTAGACCTTGTTACATGGTCTTCTTCAATTTTTAGTCAATAAGGCTATAAAATAGCTACCCAAAGCTTTGAGTTCATGTATCTTATCCAGTCTTAAAAAAAGGGGGAGGGGGCACCCTTCTCCTGTCAGATCATCACGGAAAGTAGAAAAAAGATAATGCAGAAGGGACTGGAGAGACTAGTTTCTCTGCTTAGAATAAGAAAAGGAGCTTACCAAGGAAAATATGCGTGTATTTTGGATTTGCCAGCCAGACTCTAAGGGAAGCTGAAAGCAAAGGCTAGGAAAGTAAAGAGGAATCGGGTCCCTGCTATGGTTTGAATGGCACTTCAGCACTAGCAGAGGGAAGCCCCAGGTCAGTGAGAACCAGGCACCCTTTTCTGAGCAGCCGAGTCATGGAGCCGTGACAGAACGACATGGGCTGTGGAAAATGGAAATGTACACACATGCCATCTCCCCTTTCCCTTGCTGAATGAGTCACGACATAAATAAACAAAAGTGACACAAACAATCAAAATCCCAGCTCTCCTGGGCTGGGCTAAGGCTTTATGCTAAACACTGTAAGAGATATACCAGCCGGAGCACAGGACCTGAGGATCCGTCCACCTTGCCATTACGTTACTTGTTGCAGATGGCAGTTGAGCCACCACTTCAGCTGACCAGATCGCAGTTTCCTTGAGCCTCATCCTCTCGGGTCAGGATCTCTACCTGAGGAAATCTCTTCCTGGAGGATCACCAGGCTGGTTGCTGTGCCCCGGCCCTGACTTTGCTACTGCCGAGTCGTATTGCCCCTCGGGAGCTGACTGGGGAAAGACCAGCTCGTGACATTTTTCTCTGGCCGAGGGCTAAGCGCTTCCAAGTGGTTGGTAATTATTAAACACAAGGTATAATACTTGTTATATCAGCTGTTTGCATTTCCATTTTCATGTTTGCTTGTCAATAGCCAGTACCGAAAGGATTCATTTGATGTTTTTGTTTTGAAGGCAGCTGACTTTGCAGGTGGATAGTGTGATGATTTGGTTCTGAACAGGAACAGATGAGGGAGAAAGGTCAACCGCTTTTCTGGATTTGATCAATGGCAGGAGTTTGATGGCAAATTAAATGTCAGATAAAACTGTTGGATGATTTGAGAATCGATACTGGGAAAACTTGTTTGAGCCCTTAATGACCACGTTGTTCCCAAGGGAAATAATTCCAGCAGTATGTTTAGACATTAGGATGATAGTACATAAAAACAATGTGAGGATGATTTGAAGTAAGGTGACTTACTATGTTGTTATTGATCAATAGTGTATTCATCATTTACACGGTCTTGTTTCTCAAAGAAGGGACCAGAACCATCAACATCACCTGAGAGATTGCAGAAATGCAGTCTCTGACCCCACCCCTGACTCCTAAATCAGACAGACCTGGGAGTGACCATGCAAATCTGCACTTTCGTGAACAACTCCAGTGACTGTGGGGCTTGCGACATTTTGACAACCGTCAGCCTACAGTCTTCTTGGACTGTGTAATGTCTTTGGAATAGCTTGCCTTGACTCCCAAATTCAGAGGTGGTTTAAGTTTGCAAATCAGGATAGTGCTGGGGTTCTAAGTTACCCAGGGGTGGGAGTGAGAGTGAAGGTGAGCAAAGAAGGTGTGGCAGCAGCCCTTGTCGTGCTCCCCTCCATCACCTTTGTGGGCTTTCCCTGGGTGTCGCCCATCCTTTTTAAAATGGTGTTTTCCAAGATTGTTCTCAGCCAAAGGCTCTTTCTGTGCTCTGCTAGAGCATCACCTGAAAACACGTGGACACCTCCCAGCACTGTGCTTCTGGCCCAACCTATTGCCCCAGCATCAGACCCACACCTCTGCCTGCCCACTGGGCAGAGCCACCTGATCTCCCACAGGGACCTCCAACTCAGCATGCCCCAAATCAGACTTGCCCTCATCTGTCTACCATCCTCCCTTTTATTTATTATTTCCAGAGAGAGGGGGAAGGGAGAGAGGCAGAGAGGGAGAGAGACATCAATGTATGGTTGCCTTTTACCTGCCTCCAACTACAGACCTGGCTGGAGACCTGGCTTGCAACCTGGTTATGTTGCCCTGGCTGGGAATTGAACCAGCGACCTTTGGGTTCGCAGGCCGGCACCTTATCCATTGTGCTACCAACCAGGGCCCATCCTCCCTTTTAAAGTGGTTTATTAGCTAAGGGCTCTGGGCACTGACCACCCAAGTTTCCATCCTAGCTCCCTTGGGCTGTTGCCTAACTTCCTTATGCCTCATTTTACTCATCTGTAAAATGGGACTAGTGCTCTTCTCATGGGGTTAATGTGCAGAATAAATGTGATGACCGCACATTAAGAACATGGGCCAGAGCCTGACCCAGGGCAGATATTCAATATATCTTAGCCATTTTTATTAGTCTCTTCTTTATTAAATATTGACTGAGCTCCTGCTGTGTATCAGATACTACATCTGACTTGCCTTTCCCAAATCAGATACTGTCAAAACTCCTAAATACCCCTTTAAACTATTTTCTTC
Organism: Noctilio leporinus; assembly: GCA_004026585.1. Classification (NCBI taxonomy): domain Eukaryota; kingdom Metazoa; phylum Chordata; class Mammalia; order Chiroptera; family Noctilionidae; genus Noctilio; species Noctilio leporinus. The sequence continues at coordinate 97,952 of PVIW01002216.1, forward strand.
AGAATAGGGAAAGCATTGCATTTACGTTTCCTTTCAGTGCTATTTTATGTAGGTAGCACTAACTTGCCTGAATTAAACTCCACAAGACTGCGTCCTTTGTAAATAATTTACATTTTCTTAACAAACAGGAAATACAACCTCTCTTAGAAATCCAGGAGAAGACTGGTGAGATTAAAAAACATTCTCTGAAACTTTTTTTTTTTTTTTTTTTCATTCTCTTCCATTTCCAACCCTAATGGCCTCCATTCTCATTGCTCTGCCTTGAGGACTTTAAAAAAGGGAGAGGGGAGAGGAGAACCTATGAGAATGAGGTTAGGTAGGAACTGAAGAGAAGATTTAGAAAAAGGGTACAACAAGAACCCTGCAGAAGAACTCAGACCAGTTGTTGCCTGGCATTCCCATCCCCCGCGAGTCCTCCTCGGGTGAGCGGATGAGCGGGTGAGCAGGTGAGCAGGTGGACAGTGAGAGGATGTGAAAAGCAAAATGAGCCGCCACCCACCACCAGGAGTGACACCCGCCTGCCTGTCAGCTGAAGGCTTAGTTGGCCTCTTGTGCAGTGAATGTGCGGATCACAAGTCTGGGGTGTTTAGTTGTTTGTTTTCTGGGGCAAGGAAGGGAAGTAGAAATCAGAGGATGGGAGAGAAACCAAGAGAGGGATGAGGTGGAAGAACTAGCAGACACATGAGAAACCTCATCGATGACAACAAAAAGGAAAAATAGTTAACAGGCTCAAATTCTATAACAGCTAAATTCTCTACAATGAAAAGCTATCCAAGGTACGAAAAAATGTTTTAACTCCCAAGCAATGATCAACTTGTTACATTAAAAAAAATTATTTACAAAGCCTTCTGAACTTATTTATGCTAGAATTCAAGTTTTTATTCTCTTTAAAAAACAAGCACTGGAGATTTGGAGAGGGATGTGACAGGCGGGCACGCACATCAGAGGGGAAACCAATGCAGAAATAAAACAATGTATTTCCAACAGAAAAGAGACACCATTTCCAGGAATATCAGGGGGAAAGTGGGCGAGAACTGGGCTCTGACTGTTCAGAAGGAACAAAGAGAGAATTGGACTCGGGGCACGTGGGAGGCCAGCGTGCCCACTGGAGGGGCTGGTGATTAAGCGGGCACTGGCTGACCAGTGGCTGACCAGTGGCTGACCCCGCTGCCTGGTTACCTCTCACAAAGGGGAAGCTTGGATTGCACCTTGAAAACCTTAATTTCGGATGAGGATGGATCAGGAGAAGACAGAGCAAAGGAGTGTCAGGACCTTGGCCATGAGCCATGTTCTGCTCTCTCACGCTGTCTGTGAGACCTCGTGATGTCACTAGATCTCAGATCTTTGGTCCATGAAGAGAGGGTAATAATACTTGTCCCCACTGCTCCACAGGAATGTTAGGATGATTAAATAAGGTACCACCCAAAGGACAGAATGCTTTGAAAAGTCGAAAGCATTCTACACTCACTCAGAAAGGTATCCTTCTATGCTCTATTTTAATTTTTTTAAACTTCACCTAAGGACATGCTTAGAGGGGAAGGGAGGGAGAGAAATATCTATCAGCTGCCTCTTGCATGTACCCCTACTGGGGGCCAAACCTGTGACTTTTTGGTTTGCAGGATGATGCTCTAACCAACTGAGCCACACCAGCCAGGGTACCGTGGTGTGTTCTTATGATGGGCTCTCAGGTATTCCGAGAATTAGGTGCCATCGCTAACCACTTCCAAGCATTTGCCTGGTATTTAGGTATTACCTTGATCTAGGTAGAAAAGCCCATGGAAGATGCTGCAAGTGTGCGTGACCTGAACACCAGCGTGTTTCTGTCCCCATGTTCCCTGTTGCCTCTGGAACAGCCTAAAAAGGCTCCTTGTCCCAGCCTCGGGCTGAGAGCTGGGAGGACCAAGAGATCTGACAGATAATGAATGAGCTGATTCTGATGCATAAGGGATGACGGGAAATGAAACTCCCTCCAGCTAGGAGTCTGATTTGCCTGGAGGGGCAATCTGTACCATCTCCAGGTAACAGCCGGCTTTCTGTGTTCTCTGCTGACACCTACTCTTTGGGGACGTGCAATCAGGAGATACCAAGTCTCCAGCACCCGTGCTTTCTCAACAGTGCCTCTTTGGCAGGCACCTGGGGCCAAGTTGTCCAGCCCCGCCTCCTGGTCACATTCTCCCCCAGGGCTGAGGTGGCTTCCAGTTCCTAGGAAGGAGCAGAAGCTTCAGGTAGGTCAGGGCACTCTGAGCCCTCACTCTGGGCATCTGGGAAAGACTTGCTGATTGTAGTTCACCCCATTCTTCTCTGGTTAGAAATGATGAGGGGGGACAGAAGGAGACAGAAAGAACCATGAAGACGGGAACAGGCATTGGTGCTGCTTGTGAGACCTCCTGACTTTCTCCCACCTCTTCCCTCTGAGAAGGGAACCTAGGAGATGTCTTCTCTGGCCAGGTTATGAGGGACAGGGGGGCCGTCTCGGGGGGCTCTGGAAGAAGAGGGGATTCATTAGAAAACTGCTGATGTGGGACTCTCCCCTCCCTCTACACCAGCATCCTTTCTCTTCAGACTTCACCCATCTCTTAGCACATTTGCTTGACATTAATATGTGGAATCCTGAAAAAAGGAGGCTTGCATGTGAGTCCAAACAAAATGCTGTTATGAAAAGCTGCACGGAGAGTTGCCGGTAATTAATTTTAGTTCTAGCACGGAGTACTTTTCATTTCTTGCTTTCATCTTATTTATCTAAATTCTAGCCTGGGGAGTGTTTTTTGGCATGTGGGGTTGGAGGTGAGATACTTTCTTGTTGCAAACCCACTTTGGTGAAGATGGAGCATTGAAGTCCTCCAACTGCTCTCATTTTTCTTCTCCTCCTCCCTCTGTCCCTTTCTCCTTCCCTCCCAAAGAAGAGACTGGAATGTCAAGACATTTTGTTCTTCTGGCTTTTTCCTGACCCACTAACCCTTACTTGTAGCTAAATAATCCTAGTCCTTCTTCACCCCATGCATTTCCCTCTCTAACTCTAGTGCCTTCTTCAATAACCCTAAGATTTCTGCTTCTTCATTCACATTGGAGGTTTTTCTAGTGCCGAGTCACAATGTCAGATGCCTTTTCCAAAAAGAATCCACTCTTGTTTTCACCTGGGCAAGGGGCTGGAGGGGTAGGTAGGTGAAGATGTGAACTGGTGGGGTGAGGGACAAGGACAGGTGGGCACAAGGGCCCTTCTGCTGAATGCCTGGGCCCCAACTCAGCTCTGGTTACCACTCCATCTATAGCGGTGACTCAGGGCCCTCCTTATCTTCTCCCTCCCGCACTGAATACACCTCAAAGGTTTTCTTTATTTTCCAGTTTCTATTTCTGGATTATGCTGGTAACATGTTCGTTCTTTTTAGGAAAAGGGAGTTACAGAAATAAACTTCTGTAATCATTAAGGGAAATAGAAATTAAATATTTATCCTTAAGATATATAGAGTTATCATCCACTTGAAGACAATGTAAAAGGTTTTAGCATTATCAGTTAGTATTTTCATCAAGGGCTTCCTGTTTTCTGAGCATGGCTCTGGCTTGAGGTCCAGGCTGCTTCGTCCATGAAGCGAGGTCGGTCGTCCAGCAGCTACCTAACTGGGCCAGCTGGTTTGGGTGTTCTCTGGCCCCTGCAGAGATATGACGGCCTTCTCAGTCACTATGTTCTGGGACTGATGTGCATCAGGGAGAAGAGTCAACTGTGTGCAGGTTTCCTGGAGGTTTGGTTGTGGCTATGCCTCAGCCCAGGGTGTCCTTGAATTCAACCATGGTTAGCCTCTAACCATGGTTAGAGGCTAACAGGGGAAAAGAAGGGGGAATGGGAAGGGAGGGAGGAGGGAGAGAGAGAGAGAGAGAGAGAGGTTAAATTCTGTGAAGAACAGACCCCATAAGCATCCTGCAAATTAGACACCTGGAAAATAACACTTTGTTTTAAGAGATTTCACAGTCACCTGAATATTGTAAAACATGAGCCACTAGAATAATAACCCAGCCTTAAAGGACATTGATTCAATGTTCGAGAAAGAAAACAGTCCCAGCAAAAACTGAAAACTGCAGGCTCATTTGGGTTTCAAGCATGGCTTTTGGGGCTATACAGACAGAAGTCTCATTGTCTGCAAGGACCCTGCTGCCTCAGGGGGTCCCCAGACCATCCTCTGTTATTTCTCAGGTGGAGCAGACCCCTTTTTCTGTGTCACATAACAGTGTCCCCTCACCCCCACCTCCCCCAGGTAGAGCCTTCGCAATTACAGAGTTTGTAGGGAGCCCTCAGAGACTGTCTAATTAAGGAAAAGGTGACAACCTTTCCACCTCGAAGCCCTGCCTTTGCATTTCCCAGACCAACACTGAGGACAGGCACCCCCTTACCGGGCTGCCTGATGCTTCTTCCCCTGTGAGCTGCCCATGCAGAACGCAACCTGTAATGGTGGAGAGAAAGCCCTGGGTTGTCTTTCTTTCCTGGGAACTCATTTTCTGAAGCAACTGAATGAGACCTTTGCAGGCGGGGGTGGTGGCCTCTCCTTCAGAATGCCTGGCCCGTTTCCCAGTGTGAAACATTCCCCAAATATGCAACTTTGTAAGCGCCCCAGCAGCCAGGGCCCAGAACAGCGCTGCTGAAGACCTGGCATCCCACGGGGCACGGCGCTCCGGCCCCTCAGGCGGGCCCGGCCCCTGGTTACGTGGCGGAAGAAGAATCTGGCCAACAGTCTGGTTCAGACAAGAGCCCGAAATTTCTCTCTCTCTTTAAATCCCCTCCTTCATTCAAACCCAGTCCTATCAAAAGGCTTTTGTTGAAGAAGCAGCCCCAGCATCTTGATGCACGGCTGTGTCAGTATTTCCAAAGATGGACAAGAAGAACATCCATGGTTGAATTCCTGAGCCAACAGGTCTAACAATTGACTTGAAAGAAGTAGAGGTAAACAGCCGCTGTCACATGGCATTTGTTTTGTTTGAGTGATGAAGCCACAGAAGAAAGGAACTTCTTGTGGATGGTAAGAAGCCCCCTGCCCAGCGGTTCTGGGGAAGGGCTCGCTGGGTGGCCAGGGCGGGGGCTGGGCTGGCCAGGCTGTTTCTCAGATGCTGTGCCAGGAAGGATGCTGTTAGCAGGGTTGGGGGAGCACGTAGGTCATGGAACGAAGTAGGGAACTCTGATTTCTTCACCATCTCTTCCAGAATATAGTAACGGATGCGACCATACTCTGCATTATGCTGCCTGAAAACAGACCAAAAGTTGGATTAGAGAAACAACCATTCACTTCTCCATGGTCTTAAGCTTTTGCTTCATTTTGTTTCAACTGAGTGCTCATGAAGCCCCTGAAGTGTTTGTTTCACAGAGGCTGCTACTGGAAGGACTTAGGGGGACTATTTTCTGTGTTTTGCTGGTTGTCATTTTTCACTTGCTCATTTACTCGGATGTTCTTCTGCTTGAGCTTTAAGTGCACACAGTTGTCAAAAGCAGAAGCAAATAAGCCAAAAAGCAAAGTCCAACAAATGTCTCCGGCATTCATAAATGAGGCTTCTTTCCGATGGCTGGGTTGAATTATTTTTCTTGAGGCTCAGTTCTGTACCTGCTCAAATTGTGTGACATTGTCCTGCTTTGGAGTTCCTTCATTTTCAGGCATTGGGAGCAAAAAATCACATGCCTGCCCTGGTTGGGGGCTCAGTGGATAGGTTCCATTCCCAGCCAGGGTACATAACCAGGTTGCAAGCCAGGTCTCCAGCCGGGTCCGTAGTGGAAGGCAGGTGAAAGGCAACCATACATTGATGTTTCTCACCTTTTCTTCCTCCCTCCCTGGCCTTCCCTGTAAGAGTAATGAATAAAATCTTAAAAAAAAAAAAAAAAAAAGAATTGCACACCTCTTAAATTTACCCTCTTTCATGTGGGTGTTCTACCATCTTTGCTTTTTTTTTTCCTTTTTGATACTATTCTTCTGATGCTTCCTGCTTGTTGCTCCTCTAGCACATCCCTGATTTTATGCCTCTGGATTTTCCCCTAGCTCTTCTTTGGCATTTCATGTTTGTGCCTTGTTCAAATCTTGGTTCTTATTAGTTGTGTGACCTTGGGCTAGTTAATTGTTGCCATAGTAAAAGGAAACATAGTACCTGTTACTGAGCTGTTCTGGGGAGTAAATGAATCCATACCTGTGTGGTGCTTAGAACAGTGCCCAACACCATTATTGTTTAGTTTGGGCTTCTTCCATGTTTAATGTGGGGTCTGCTGGCAAATATTGGCTGTTAGGAAAGATAAGACAATGGGAGAAAAGAGTTTTGATGATGTAACAGTGGTATTTCAACAAGTTCCGGGCCTTGATGGTATGAAGGAAAAATGCCCTAAGCTGCATGCTGTGGACTGCTTTTGTTTCAAAAAACTTCTTTATTGAGATTGTAATTCACCTACCATACAATTCACCCATTTAAAGTGTATTATTCCATAGGTTTTAGTATATTATATTATTAATTTTTAAAGTTCTGGTAAAATATATAGAAAACAAAATTTGCTATTTTAATCATTTTTTTTTTAAAGATTTAACATTTTTATTTTTAGAGAGAGGGAGAAACAGAGGCAGAGAGCAACATCAATGTGGGGGAGATACATCGACTGGTTGCCTCTCGCACACCTCCATCCAGGGATCTGGCCTAGAACCTAGTCATGTGCCCTGATCAGGAATCAAACCAGTGACTCTCTGGTTTGCAGGCCAGCATTCAATCCATTATGTCACACAAGCCAGGGCTAACCATTTTTAAATGTACGGTTCAGTGACATTAATGACATTCACAATGTTGTGCAAACATCACCTCTATTTCCAAAGATTTTCCCATCACCCCAAACAGAAACTCTGTACCCACTAAGCAGTAAGTCCCCATTCATTCTCTCCAAGCCTCTGATAACTTCTAATTTGCTTTCTGATTCTATCAATTTGCCTATTTTAGATATTACATAAAAGTGGAATTATACAGTGTTTGCCCTTCTGGGTCTGGCTTATTTCATTTAGCATAATGTCTTAAGAGTTCATCCATGTTGTTGCATGAATTCAGACTTTATCCCTTTTTATGTCTGAATGATATTCCACTGCACGGGTATACCATAGTTTGTTCCATCCACAGGTGGGCCTCGGGTTGTCTCCACCTTTTGGCTATTGTGAATAATGCCGCAATGAATGTTGGCCTACAAGTATCTGTACAGGTCCCTACTTTTAGTCCACCTAGGAGTGAAATAGCTAGGTCAGGTAGTAAGTAATTTTGAAGCAATGGCCAACTATCTTGCTGGAAAACAGTTGCTTTTTGGTTATTCTCTATTCTGGTTATTTCTCTGCATTGGTGTCTGCCTTCCTCAGATTCTATTTCATTTCCTCCTGTTATCCATGTGTCCAATCCAATCGGCAGCCTGTTCTCATCTCCCCTCACAAGCACGGGTCTCCCTCTCACCTGGCTTCTTTGTCCCTCATGGACTGATGGAGCCTGTATCACCCACTCTGGCCACATGTTGCCGGATGCCTTGCATCTCATTGTCTGAGGAGGGGAAGCCTTTGGAGGTTATCCATAGGGCTCTTTCCACTGCATCTGGAGGTGGTTTTAGTCCGGGAAGTCCCTGAAGTCTCGAAGGTGTGGGAAGTCAGGGATGTGGAGCCAAAAACACTGCAGAATTTCAGTCCTCCTTAGACAGGCCTCTTCCTTCCCACACACCTTGCTTTGTTGTTCTCCCTCAACATGGCTTGTATGTAGGGGACAGTTTGGCCTCCCTGTCCAGCAGGACAGTTGTTCTCCACTTTCCATTTGTGCACAGTTTCTCCACTTTTCTATGAGCAAGTGAGTGAATTAATGAATACCCCAACAGCCTGTAAGCCTGCCTCAGACAGCCATTCTGGTTGTTGGGCTAATTGTTAGCTGGGTTTCTGGATGTCATTCATTTCACAATAAGGCTCCTAATTAATCTCAGCACTGTTCTCACCAGAATAAAGGCTGATAGGGAGAAACATCCCCAATTACCATGAGAAAGGAAATGTCAAGAGCCCCATGGAGTTTTCCTGGCGTCCACCCCTGTCTAGGATGAAAACCACAGTTAACCCTCAAACAGCCTGGAGATCAACCATGAAAACTAGGCGGGGATTATGAGAGCATGAGGAACCCTGGACCACACTGACCCGATTCCTGGAGAAACCTGCCGGCGTCCACACACCCTTGCTTAGTAACACCAACTGTGTTTCCCAAGGCGATGTGAAGAATCCTGGTGCTCAGTACCTCCAGAAATGTTCCAGCTGTCCCAGAAGCTGCTGGGGAGGTGTTAATCTGGGAAAACTAAAGGTCTCCTTTTTTGTCTGTGTTTTTGTGCCTGCAGGACAAAAGATCCTTCATCACCGAAGTGACGTTTTAGAAACAGTGGTTCTGATCAACCCTTCAGATGAAGCAGTCAGCACTGAGGTATGCACACAGCTCTGCAGCGTCTCCCGGAGAGCCTCACACCCTGAGCAGGACCCTGTGGCCTGGGGGGACTAGGGCAGGTGGCGGAGAGGGACACGGGAGATAAAGGTTCTCAGTCCAGGATGCCGGGTCCAGTCAGTGGCTGGTTCTCTTTATCAGCACCACCTCGGACTACCCATCCCAATAAGGACAAAATGGAAGAATATTTCAGAACTGGGTTATTTTTCAAGGCCAGTGGGTAGAAATCTTAGGTGTATATGTAAGGTGTGCTGCCGGGATGGATTCTGCTAGGAGGTAGTAGGGGAAAATAGTTGGAATGCCCTCAGGCAGGGACACCCAAGACCCAAATTTGGAGAAGGGCATTTCAAATGCAAACCCCCTTCAAATCCATCCTGTGGAAAGGCAGGATGTGTAGCAGTCAGAGGCATGGCCTCTGGTTCCAGCCTGCCTGGTATCTACTTATTAGCTGGTGGCCTTGGGCAAGGTATTTACTGTTTCTTTGTCCCCATTTCCACATCTGTGAAATGGAGAATCTACAGTGCTTACATTTAACTTTTATATTTAATGTTGTGCTTCTGAATATGAAGTAATTACAACACAGCACATAACAACGGGATATAAATGTTGGCTGTTTTTATTACTAATGTTACTATGTCCAAGGTTTGCTAGAGAGAGAAGCAGGGCATTTCAGAGCACACTGTAAGAGAAGAACTTGGGTACAGCCGAGAGCCTCTGACCCAGGCCAGAGGAGTTGATATATCTGCATTTACCCTTTTCTTTATTACAGTCTAGCACCTTTGAGATGGCGTTGCTTCTTGGACATTGAAGTAGCCACAGTCCTTGGGCCTCCATTACCTGAACAGCTTCTTCTGCCCACACTGAGCAACTCTGTGACTGTAGCCCATTTCGTCAAATTGGGATAGCTTATAAACCCTGTCATTCACATACCATAAAATCTATGCTTTGAAAGAGTGTAATTCAGTGGATTTTTGTATTTTCACAAAGTTGTGCAACTATCCCCACTAACAAAATACACCCCCAACAACCCTCAAATTATTAGCAGTTATTCCCCATTTCCCCCAGCTGCTGACAATCATTAACCTACTTTTCGCCTCTATGGATTTGTCTCTTCTAAATATTTCAGATAATGGGAATCATACAATACTCAGCCCTTTGTGTCTGGCTTATTTCATGTAGCATAGTGTTTTCAGGATTCATCCACATTGTAGGATGTATCAGTACTTGATTCTTTTTTATGGCTGGGCAGGATGCCATTATATAGATATACCACATTTTGTTTGTTGATCAGTTGATAGACATATGGCTTGATTCCACTTTTTGGCTATCATTATGTAGCCAGTTTTGATCCCATTTTGTCCTTCAGATTAGCAGGACCTCCACACCTCTTTGGCAATCCATCACGGCACCAGGTTGAGGCAAGTAATAGGCTAGCGTCTCTCTGTGACTAACAGAATCAGGAAGTAAATACAATGTGGAAAAAAGCTGGAGCATGAATATGTAACCAGCCAGACTGCCTGGAACAGCTGTGGGAAATGGAAAAGGAAAAAACATGAGGAATTTCTTGAAGGAATTCAGGCTTGCCTATGGAGCAGGCGGGGCCGGAACAATTACTTCAGTATACGTGTTTTTGCTTGATTAGGCCTCGGGGTGTTAGGAGGCAGTGGGTCTCATGGCCTGTTTAATTTTTTTGTCCCTCCCTGAGCGGAATTAGGATAGAATGAATATTTTGGTGCTTAGAGCAGGTTTCTGTTAAGGACAGGCAGGAGTCCTGCCACTTTGCAGAGTTCTTTAGTGCAAACCGTTTCCAATTCTATTTGAAAGATTCCCATTCAGGGGCAGCTCTTTGTTTACGTTCAGTGTTAGGTGTCTCTGCTGATCCCATTGTAGGCTGCTTTTGGAGCTGTGTGTTTGGTATGTGGCTTGGAAGGAAAGGGATCCTGGATGGGAGGGGCTGACCAGGGACCCTAGCTGGCAACCTCTGTTTCCTGAGGCAGCAGTTGGGGACCGGGACAGCACTTGGTGACTCAGCCTGTGAGATACTCATTAAATCTCAGCCCACATGCTGCTAGCAGACACAGCTGTGGAACAAATGATCACCAGCTACAGAGACAGCTTTGAAAAAAATCAAGGAAACGAAGGGGGGAGAAAGTCAGCCACCACTACTGTCCTAGTGGTAGCCAAACTTGGAAAAAGGCCTTCCTGGGCGGTGTGATGACCACAGTCGTTGGCTCTGTCCACCTCTCCAGGGGGAATCTGAAAAACCAGGGAATGAATTATACCTGAGGGTAACAAACTTCCTAGTCCTGTCCTGCAGGTGGCCTGGCTGCTGCGGCTCATGTCCTGTACCCTGTGCTTGGTTTCAGGTGCGCTTAATGATCACGGACGCTGCCCGCCACAAGCTGCTGGTGCTGACGGGGCAGTGCTTTGAAAATACCGGAGAGCTCATTCTCCAGTCCGGCTCTTTCTCCTTCCAGAACTTCATAGAGATTTTCACGGATCAAGAGGTGGGCGCCTGTCTGGGAGTATCGAAGCTTTACTACTGCTTTGTTACTGTTGTAGCCGCAGGCTGCCCTTTGAAAGTGCTCCAGGGAGATAGGAGAAGAAGGGGAGGGAATGTCACACCGCTTTGAAATAAGCAACACCAGGACCCAACATGCTGTATTTCTATCGCTCATCACCAAAAGAATGGAGAGCCCTCATCTATTATTAACGGGAAGCATCTTTAATGGCCCTGGATACAGATGGAGGGGGGTTGGAGCAGTCAACGTTTTACAGATGGCAAAAAGGATGGAAGCTGTTGAAATGAGCCTTAAAGAAAATCCAGGTTTCTTGTTTTCTGAAAGAATGTTCTAAAAATCTCTTAGACTTCTGGTAGGGTTGAATACCCTGCTCTCTTTCGGCACTTGAACTTACCCTTACCTAACGTTTGGTCCCAAGGTTTGATTTTTGGCTATTTGAACAGCCAGGCAAAGAGAGGGCTTGAGAAAGGGACCCCTGTGGGAAAATGGGCACGTTCCTGGTTCGTATTCATGCCCCACGCAAACAGAGGGTGGAAGTAGCTGGACTGAAGCTGGATCATTAACATTGTTATACCTTATTCAAGGATGATACGTGTGCCATCCTTGTGGTATTGGGGAGAATGAAGATTTTAATTTGGGTATTTCTACCTGAGACTATCCTGGCAGGGCAACTTCTCTTTCCAAAGTAATGTGTCTCTTTTGTTTAGTTTATTTGTTTATAGTAGTTACAATAACAGGTCAGGGCTGTCCCCGGGCAGGTCAGGGCCTGCCGGGAGCTGATAGCAGATTTTCACCGGATCTGGATCCATTGAGGGAGAGGGAGGGGCCCACAGGACGGTTACCAGGTCTATTTAAAACCATCTTCCTGGGAACTTCCTGAGATGGCCGCTTCAGTCTCAGGGGTGTTGTGAAGGGCCATCTGTCTTTCTGCATTTGATCTTCCTTAGGCTGTGCTTCGCAGAGAGGTCTCTGTGTTCTTTTCATCACTGGCAGGAGCTGTAAATAACCTGACAGTTCCGTTTGGCTCACCTGGAGGCTTCTATAAAAAGATTGGTCGGGTGACATCACCAGGTTTCAGTCTCCACCCCCTGGGAGTGTGGGGACAAAAAACTGAAAAGGAACATTTTATTAGTGTTATCACCTGGGTCCTGACGCATTTTTCCTGCCTCCTCCCAGGGAGAGGGGCCCCAGGACCCTGTTCTCCAGAGCCTGGGATCTGTCTTCTTTCAAGGCATGTCCTCCTCCGTCTCGTATCCATTGCACTCCCACACGCTGTAAAGGCCCTGGAAACCTTTGTTCATTGGCATTGAAATTCCCAAGCTAGAACTACAATTCCCATTCTACCTGCTGCTTTAAAGTCAGAATCTTTTTTGCAAGATTGTGTCTCCACGTGCATGTTGGGCCTGAGGGCAGGTGGGCATTTGCCTGGTAGCTCAGAAGTCACATACACTATGGGTGCCCTGCCCCAGGGAAGGGAGAGAGCCGCAGGGGCCTGGAAAGTGCCCTTTGGCCCAGTAACACTGGTGGGTGGTTAACTGGTCTGCTGGTTAACTCTGAGTTCAGCCTAGAACCCGAAGCTCATTTATAGGCATGGTTGCCTCCCCTGCATTCCTGTACAGTTCTGCAGTTTCTAGTGGCTGGTTTCCATCCCATGTCACTGCCGCACCCCGACCCCACCCCCACCTCCAGATGCCCCAGGGTTTGTAATCACTTGGGTGGATTCTGAAGAGCGTACACCTTCATTGCACTCAGCCAGGTATCGTTTAGGCCAAGCGTTCTGTCACGGTCTTCTCTGCCTGCCTCAGTACCCCACCCAATAACGTTCAGCACATGTGGGAGAGGATCTCTGGAGTTCTCCCGAACGGACTAGATTGGTGGTATTGGGGGTGGTGGGGGAAGAAGGCAAGGGAAGGGAAGAGCACTAGGTAGAATTCACTACTCTTTTCCTCTTGCTGCAACCAGACCAGCTCAGACTTTATCCCCTTGGCATTGGTGGGCATTGAAGAGAGGCTGCCACAACCAAAATGGGTCGAAAAGTGCTGGGCAAGACCAATGGTTACCAGCCTTTTAGAGCTCCGATGGCCTGAAGTTGCACTGGAAAAGGGTATGAGTACAGAATGACTCAGTAACAAGGAGACCTTAAAGGCCATTCAGTGGCCAGTTTTTGTTCCTTTTATCCAGTTCATGATACATGCTGCCAGATGGGGCCTGGCCCTGAGTGGGTCTGCCTGGGGCCAGCCGTCATGGGTAGGTTCTTGACTTTGTGTAGGAAAGATTTCATAACACAAGTCCAGGTGACTATGAGGATGTATTTATTAAAGCTGGGACAGTGAAATGGGGAAGGGCTTAGTACAGAAGGAGCAACAGGAGACCTAGGCTGGGCTGCCTTAGCTCACTGGGAAGTCAGAGAAAATGGCCTTTGGGGACAGGTTCAGAGGATGAGCCTAGGACCAACTGCCAGCTGCCCATTGCCTTAGAGGTTAGGAGACTGGTGCTTAGGGAAAAAAGTGGGGGTAAGAAGAAGGGAAAGGGAAAGGGGCACTGCTCCCTTGAGGGAGAGTGTGCATTGGGTCCTTTGTCTTTAGGCTTTTGTCTCACTCTTGTAGGCAGGAATCTTAAGGGAGGTCTCAGGGGAGGGGTCGGTAGAAATTCATCAGTTTTCTAGATGTGCTCTTTTAGGGTCATGGTGCCCCCTGATTGGTCAGTGGTAGGGCAGGGGGTCTTTAGTCATTGCAGTTGGTTCTGGCCTTGTCTGATTTTGCTATTCTTCTAGTTCTGGAGCTCAAATACAACTGAGGCCTAGATGTTTTCCTCTAGATATTATCTCTAGGCAGGAAAGGCTAGGGGAGGAGAGGTTACCCTGGGGGTGAGGTCCTTGTTTTTTCATGTTTGTCTCCTGCCTGGGCCTTGATGGTGGTGGTGGGGCAGCTGGAGACCATCGGCACCTGGCTGGAAATCAGCCATTGTGTTCAGCTGTCTGTCTCAGTTTCCCTACTCCACCTGTCAAGGAATTTTCCTTGCTTCTTACTATCCTGTCTCAATACATACTCATCACTTCAGAGAAATTAAAAATATACCAATTTTGGAAAAACAAACAGGATACATTTTTGGATGCGAGGATCATAAATAAATGGACTTTAAAATAGAACTATCACTCATTTTGAGCTTCAGGTTTTTGGGAGTCTTAGTCATTGGAGGTCAACTCTAAAACTAGAATTTAGAGTTAAAACAGTCATCTGGCTAACCCATCCCTCCCTGAAATCTATGGATGCTGAAGTCACCATCACCTGGAGACATTCATTAGTCTCTTTGTTAGAAAGTTTTTCCTTATTTGTCTCATTGTGTCTTCAAGGAAGAAATGTGACCTCTGTCCCACCTAACAGTGTCTTAGGCTCTACAGCTGCCAGTTTTTTCCTTCCATATTCATTCTTTTCAGTTCCACCTATTGTTTTTCATAAACCAAGTTATCAAAGCTTCCTTACATCCCCTGGTCTCTGTCCTTCAAACTTGTTCCATTGGTAGGAAGAGGAGATGAAATGGGTATGGGGAAAATTCAAGGGTTCAATGTCAGTCATACTTTTGTGCCTTGTTACCAGATGTCAAGTGGGATGTACAGGTCCAGAGCTCAGGGAATGAAGAGTTGGCTGGACATATTCATTTGGAAGCATCATCAGCATATGAGGACATAGATGAGGTGATCCAGAAAGAACAATGTATTAGAAAAGAAAAGGGTTCAGGTCTAGCATTTCCAAGTTAAGGCCAAGAAGAAGGAGGCCGCAAAGAGACTTGTTTCAATATGTTTGCTTATTTGTTTATGGTCTAGCTTCTCTAAAATGTCAAGACTGACAGTGGATACATATTCCAGGGATAGGCTGATGAGAGTCGATGACTTCTATGGTTTTCAATAGTCTTTTCTTAAAATATAGCTTATTGATTTTGCTATTACAATTGTCCCAATTTTTCCCCCTTTGGTCCCCTCCACCCAGTACCCACCATTCCCTCTGGCAAAGCCCCCCTTAGTTCATGTCCATGTGTTAATGCATATAAATTCTTTGTTTCTCCATTTCCTCTCTTGTTCTTAATATTCCCCTGTCTATTCTGTAACCACCAATGTGTACTTCTTTTTCTTTTTTACATCTAGACAATTCACCATTTAATTACTGCCTTCTGTTAGCCTCTGAATCATATTAATACAAAGTTTTTTTATTATTTCAAAATGCTTAATTCATTTGTTTAAAAAATTACTTTTTAAAGTAATATCAATTGCAATATTACCAAACACATGCACAAATACATTTACACTTGTGCATTTTTTACAAATTTTACACTAGAAAAAATATTTCTACTCCAATGGCAGTGTCTAATAACATGATTTATTCATTGCCTTCATAAACTTTTTGTTAGAAATATGGAGATATTTTTCAGGGACAAGAAATGAAAGAAACTAGATCAATATAGTCTTTTATTAAATAAGTCTAAAAGTAACTTTTGACTATTACCATTCACAATGAAATATCAGTGAAGATTTCCTCCTATTTAGGAAAGTTTAGTCCAATGGGCTCTAATAGCTACCATTTGCTAGGATGAGGATTTCCAAACTATTTTTAGAAGAAGCCTCAGTTTCCAAGTGTAAGACCAGTAGCAAGTTTCCTTACCACTGATCCCATGTTGGATCCTGCTTACTGCTCTCATCCGTTCATTGAATGAACATTGACTAAGTGCCACTGTGGGCTGGACACTTGTAAGACCCAGGCTTTGCCCTTGAGGAGGTCTGTAATTTACATAATTTCAGTGCTCTTTTTAAGAAAAATAAAACAAAATTATTAATATGCAATTAAGCCTAGGGTTTTGAGAAGACATCCATACATACCAGTGAGGGGCCTCAAACTAGAAGCTTCTTTAATTTTATGATAAATCTATTTTACTGTCAAATAAGATCCCTGAGTTGTTTCTGTGGATGTTGTTAAGCACATCTCCAAATCCTGCCTTTTACCCAGCTGGCTTATTGGCCCTTACATTTATCCTTTTAGAAGACCATCCTGTTAGAGTTGACTTAGCCATCATCATCCCAATGTCTAGAGCTTTTATAAATGTCTTAATTCTGCCACCCTGCATTTGGCTATGCCTTTCCTTTCATGCCATCACAAATTTTAATCATGTCCTCATTTTTATCCTAGTCCATACTCAGCAGGACATCAATGAGCCCTGAGGTAGCCCACCATGGACCTCTTCCCAGGCTGACACTAAGCAGCACCATGTATTATGGGTTGCTACAAATCCACCTAATTCTGCTCTCACACTGTTCAGAGATCCTGTGAAATGTCTTGCTAAAACCCAGAGATACTCAGTTTATTGAATTCCCTCATGAGTCAAGCAAGTAACCTAATCAAAAAAGGAAATGGAGTTAATAGGCCATGGCTTAGAATTCAAATCATATTTCATTAATGTTATCTGCAGTAAAGTCATTTATTTCCTCTATCTTCCTTCCTCTTCCAGTATGCCTGCGTTTAATTAGAAAAATAAATGGACAAAAAAGGCTATCTTTGCCTAGAGCAATATTTCTTCCCATCATGCCTCTATCTATCTTTGTAAGGATAAGGGGAGGGTAGCAATCCATGTGCCTGAGAAGTATGAACGAGCCCAAGTCACTTCCCAAGTGTCCCCTACAGGAGGACAGCACCTATTAAATTGATCAAGCTCAGTGCAGTTCAGCAAACATCTACCGTGCCTGATGATATGTTGCAGAAACAAAGGTAAATATGACACACAGATAGAGAAGATGCGTTTCCTCCTATTTAGGAAAGTTTAGTCCAATGGGCTCTAATAGCTACCATTTGCTAGGATGAGGATTGCTGAACTATTTTTAGAAGAAGCCTCAGTTTCCAAGTGTAAGACCAGTAGCAAGTTTCCTTACCACTGATCCCATGTTGGATCCTGCTTACTGCTCTCATCCGTTCATTGAATGAACATTGACTAAGTGCCACTGTGGGCTGGACACTTGTAAGACCCAGACTTTGCCCTTGAGGTAGTCCACTCTAGGGTGTGTGCTGGGGTAGAGGCCTGGGCGCAGGCTGGGGTGGGGTGGGGAGTAAACAGGGAAGTTTGTTTATAGCTTCAAGGCTGTAGTAGTGGTTCCTCTTTCTCTATTCCATTCATCCCTCCTTCTTGAAGGGCTCTTTCTAACCTCAGTCTCTGTCTTTTTGTCTCTTCCTGCACAGAGTGCTGCTACTTATCCAGAGAGACCAGGTTTTCCCCTCTGAAAAGAAACCAGTCCAGCAATGCTGACTTTTTTTTCCTGTTTCCCCCATAAATCATAATTTTCCATTCACCAGCCTCTTCGCTATTTTTTATTACCTTTGACTTCCTCTGAATTCTCTGCAACCTTGTTTTCTTTTAAGGTCATTTCCTTCATTTCATAAGAACTCTTCAGATAGAGGTGAGAAGGTGGAGAGTGGGGAGGCATTCCTTAAGTCTTTTTACCCTCTCCTTGAACCTGGTGATTACTCGTGTCACATAAGAAGAGCTAGTGATTGAATACCTCCTACACACAATGGATCAAACCCTTCACTGCCATACCCCTCAGGATGGAATTTAAAAAATTAAAATAGACTAAAAATTAAAAATTTTACTATTAAAAATTCAGCAGTTGAGTTATCCTAGACTTCTCCTCCAAAATGTATTCTAAAACATGAGTAGTTTGCCTGTACTCTGTGTGGAAATTAGGGTTGAGAGGATCCTAATTGTGCAGTAGTGGTGCTGATGAAGGTCTATGCTAATTATTGGACAAGATACCATAGTTAGTGTTCAGGTTTGCTTTGGTCAGAAAGTAATTTGAGCAACAACTACCCAGGGATGATTATCATTCACTTTTTCAGTTTTCTTGGCTTCCAAAATAGTTGATTTTTATCTTTTTTATAGGAGATTGTCAAGTCAGAGGAAACAGCAAAATCCAAGACTTATTATTTTGCTATTTTGTGACTCTTCATATGAAATGTAAGACAAAACAAAAATGGCTATTTTACTGCAATCTCAGGTAGAAGAATTCAGATTCTATAAAAGACCCTTAACATGTGCATGAGAGGAGCCTCAGAGTTTGGCATCCAGGAGGCTATATGAGACAGAGGAAACCACTCTAAAACTATAAGCTGAGTTCAGACCTGCTGGCTCAGGAATGCCTGGACCACATGAAATCTTTGCTTTGCTTTTTCAACCTTTACCATCAAGGACAAAGCTCTTCTCAGTTGAATGTCTGGGCTGATTTATGAGCTTTGCTGCAACCAAAAGAAGGTTGGAGTTTGTGGCACGATTCTTCCTCTCTATTTATACCATGAAACATATGGCCATAATATGGAGTGAGACAAAAATAGCGTTTTCCACAAACCGCAGTCTCTGTTTTGGTCACGATTGCTCTTCTGCATTCCTGTCTTATGGAAAGTACTAAACAATGTATTGAAAAATGTCCGAATCAATTTTTTTTCTGATTTATGCTCAACTATTATATATTGTTTAAAAAATCTTATTTTTAAATTATAGTTTGCATTCAATATTATTTTGTATTAATTTCAGGTGTACAGCATAGTGGTTAGATAGTCATATACTTTATAAAGTGTTCCCCTCAATGTTTCCAGTACCCACCTGGCCGCATACACAGTTATTATAGTATTATTGACTCACTGTGCTATACTTGATTTATATCCCTGTGACTATTTTGTAACTACCTGTTTGTATTAAAATCAGGCCTTTTACCAAGCCCAGTGGAATAATGGTAAAATGACTCACATAGCCTTCCCCTGTGATAGTTTCAATATATATATTTTTAATATTTTATTTATTATTTTTAGAGAAAGGGGAAGGGAAAGAGACAGAGTGGGAGAGAGACGTCAAGGTATGGTTGCCTTTCACCTGCCTCCAGCTACCAAACTGGCTGGAGACCTGGCTTACAACCTGGTTATGTGCCTTGACTGGGGAATCGAAGCAGCAACCTTTGGGTTCACAGGCCGGGGCCTTATCCTTTGGGCCACCAGCCAGGGCAGTTTCAATATTTTTTAAAGGCCATTTTTGCATGGCAGGTACCTAGGGGTAATACTCAAGTTATTTCATAACTGCTGTGGTGCAGGCCCTGGTCCCCTTAGACCAGAGTTCTGCAGTCTTCTTGCTAGATAAGAGCACATGATGGAGAAATATTGGGGGAGATGGCCGAGGCATAAGGGAGTGGTGTGTGGGATCGGGGGAAGGGCAGTCAGGACGGAGGCTGTGCACCTGCCATTGTGGAAATAGTTCAGCATTTAAGCAACCAGCATCTCTGACATCAGCACTTTGTGCATCCAGTGGCCCATAATACCTAGTAATAGATGGAGATGATGGATGAGTGATGACATTCACTTAAACCTTTTCTTTCTTTGTTTATTGTTATTTTCAAAATCCCAGATTGGGGAGTTACTGAGTACCACCCATCCTGCCAACAAAGCTAGTTTAACCCTGTTCTGTCCCGAAGAAGGGGACTGGAAGAACTCCAATCTTGACAGACACAACCTCCAAGACTTCATCAATATTAAACTCAACTCAGCTTCTATCTTGCCAGAAATGGAAGGACTTTCCGAGTTTACCGAGTATCTCTCAGAATCAGTGGAAGTCCCATCTCCCTTTGACATCCTGGAGCCTCCCACCTCGGGTGGATTTCTAAAGCTCTCCAAGCCCTGTTGCTACATTTTTCCAGGAGGGAGGGGCGATTCTGCCTTGTTTGCGGTGAATGGATTCAACATGCTCATCAACGGAGGGTCAGAAAGAAAATCCTGCTTCTGGAAGCTCATCCGGCACCTGGACCGCGTGGACTCCATCCTGCTCACCCACATCGGGGACGACAACCTGCCTGGAATCAACAGCATGCTGCAGCGGAAAATTGCCGAGCTCGAGGAGGAGCAGTCCCAGGGCTCCACCACCAACAGCGACTGGATGAAAAACCTCATCTCCCCTGATTTAGGGGTGGTGTTTCTCAACGTCCCGGAGAATCTGAAAAACCCGGAGCCAAACATCAAGATGAAGAGAAGCATAGAAGAAGCTTGCTTCACCCTCCAGTACCTAAACAAATTGTCCATGAAACCGGAACCTCTATTCCGAAGCGTAGGCAATACCATTGATCCTGTCATTCTGTTCCAAAAAATGGGAGTGGGTAAACTGGAGATGTACGTGCTTAACCCCCTCAAGAGCAGCAAGGAAATGCAGTATTTTATGCAGCAGTGGACTGGCACCAACAAAGACAAGGCAGAACTCATCCTGCCTAATGGTCAAGAAATAGATATTCCAATTTCCTACCTAACCTCGGTCTCATCTTTAATCGTGTGGCATCCAGCGAACCCTGCAGAAAAAATCATCCGAGTCCTGTTTCCTGGAAACAGCACCCAGTACAACATTCTGGAAGGACTAGAGAAGCTCAAACATCTAGACTTCTTGAAACAGCCGCAGGCCACCCAGAAGGATCTGACCGGCCAGGGGGCGGCACCTGCAGTGAAACAAGTAAAACTGAAACAGAGGGCTGACAGCAGAGAAAGCCTGAAGCCAGCCGCAAAACCACTCGCCAGCAAATCCCTGCGAAAGGAGTCTAAGGAAGAAACCCCTGAGGTCACAAAAGCCAATCACATGGAAAAGCCACCCAAAGTTGAAAGCAAAGAAAAGGTAATAGTGAAGAAAGACAAGCCAGTGAAAACAGAGAGCAAACCTCCAGTGACCGAGAAGGAGGTGGCGGGCAAAGAAGAGCAGCCTCCTGTGAAAGCCGAGGCTGCCGAAAAGCAAGCTACGGATGTGAAACCCAAAGTCACCAAGGAGAAGATGGTGAAGAAGGAAACAAAAGCAAAGTCTGAAGAAAAGAAAGAGGAGAAGGAAAAGCCAAAGAAAGAAGTGGCAAAAAAGGAGGACAAGACGCCTATCAAGAAGGAGGAAAAACCAAAAAAAGAGGAAGTGAAAAAGGAAGTCAAAAAAGAAGTCAAGAAAGAAGAGAAAAAAGAATCCAAGAAGGAGGTTAAGAAAGAAACCCCACTGAAGGAAGCCAAGAAGGAAGTTAAGAAGGAAGACAAGAAGGAAATGAAAAAGGAAGAAAAAGAACCCAAAAAGGACATTAAGAAACTTCCTAAAGACATGAAGAAATCAACTACTCCTCTCTCTGAAGCGAAAAAACCTGCTGCATTAAAACCAAAAGTACCCAAGAAGGAAGAGTCTGTCAAGAAAGAGCCTGCTGCTGCCGGGAAGCCGAAGGAGAAGGGGAAAATTAAAGTCATTAAGAAGGAAGGCAAGGCAACCGAGGCTGCAGCCGCCGCCATTGGCACTGCGGCCACCGCAGCTGCCCTGGTGGCAGCAGCCGGCATAGCAACCACTGGCCCTGCCAAAGAGCTGGAAGCTGAAAGGTCCCTTATGTCATCCCCTGAGGATCTAACCAAGGACTTTGAAGAGCTAAAGGCTGAAGAGGTTGATGTAGCAAAAGCCAACAAGCCTCAGCTGGAGCTGATTGAAGATGAAGAGAAACTGAAGGCATCTGAGCCGGTAGAAGCCTATGTCATCCAGAAGGAGACAGAGGTCATCAAAGGTCCTGCCGAATCCCCAGATGAGGGGATCACCACCACCGAAGGGGAGGGCGAGTGCGAACAAACACCCGAGGAGCTGGAGCCAGCTGCGAAACAGGGGGTGGATGACATTGAGAAATTTGAAGACGAAGGAGCAGGTTTTGAAGAATCCTCAGAAACAGGAGACTATGAAGAGAAGGCAGAAACTGAGGAGGCTGAGGAGCCAGAAGAGGATGGCGAAGAAAACGTGTGTGTGAGCACCTCCAAGCACAGCCTTGCGGAGGACGAGGAAACTGCCAAGGCTGAGGCGGATGTGCGCAGCAAGGAGAAGAGGGAGTCCGTGGCCAGTGGCGATGACCGAGCAGAAGAAGACATGGATGAGGCAGTGGAGAGAGGAGAAGCGGAGCAGTCTGAGGAGGAGGGTGATGAGGAGGACAAAGCTGAGGATGCCAGAGAGGAAGACTATGGGCCCGAAAAAGCTGAAGCTGAAGATTATGTGATGGCTGTGGTGGACAAGGCTGCGGAGGCCATTGGTGCCGAGGATCAGTACGGGTTCCTCACCACTTCACCCAAGCAGCTGGGTGCCCAGTCTCCTGCCCGGGAACCTGCATCTTCAATTCATGATGAGACTTTACCTGGCGGCTCAGAAAGTGAGGCCACTGCTTCGGATGAGGAGAATCGAGAAGACCAGCCTGAAGAATTCACCGCCACGTCTGGCTACACTCAGTCTACCATTGAGATATCCAGTGAGCCCACCCCCATGGACGAGATGTCCACTCCTCGCGATGTGATGAGTGATGAGACCAACAATGAAGAGACAGAATCCCCATCTCAAGAATTTGTAAATATCACCAAATACGAGTCTTCACTGTATTCTCAGGAATATGCCAAATCTGCTGTCACGTCATTTAATGGCTTATCTGAAGGGTCAAAAACAGATGCCACTGATGGGAAAGATTACAATGCTTCAGCCTCCACCATCTCACCACCTTCGTCCATGGAGGAAGACAAATTTAGCAAATCTGTGTTACGTGATGCTTACTGCACTGAAGAGAAAGCCAGGAAAGCCAGTGCCACCTTGGAGATCAAAGACACCGTCTCAGTGGTTTCAGATGAAAAACTTAGTCCCCCCAAAAGCCCATCCCTGAGTCCATCTCCACCATCACCCATAGAAAAGACCCCCCTGGGGGAACGTAGTGTGAACTTTAGTCTGACACCCAATGAGATTAAAGTCTCAGCAAAGGCAGAAGCCGTCCCAGTGTCTCCTGAGGTCACCCAAGAAATAGTCGAGGAACATTGTGCAAGCCCTGAGGAGAAGACCCTAGAAGTGGTGTCGCCATCTCAGTCTGTGACTGGCAGTGCTGGCCACACACCTTACTACCAATCTCCCACTGAGGAGAAGTCCAGTCACCTCCCCACGGAAGTCATCGAAAAATCATCAGCGGTTCCAGCGAGTTTCGAATTCAGTGAAGCCAAAGATGAGCATGAAAGGGCTTCCATAAGCCCCATGGATGAACCTGTCCCTGACTCGGAGTCTCCTATTGAAAAAGTTTTGTCTCCTTTACGGAGCCCTCCCCTAATTGGATCTGAGTCTGCATATGAAAGTTTTCTAAGTGCTGATGACAAGGCTCCTGGTAGATGTACCGAAAGCCCCTTTGAAGGAAAGAATGGGAAACAAGGCTTTCCAGACCGAATAAGTCCAGTTTCTGATGTGACGTCCACTGGCCTTTTCCAAGACAAACAGGAAGGGAAAAGCACAGACTTTGCACCAATAAAGGAAGGCTTTGGGCAGCAAAAGAAAATGGATGATGTTGAAGCCATGAGTTCTCAACCGGGACTGGCTTTAGATGAAAGGAAGTTGGGAGGAGATATTTCTCCTACACAGATAGATGTCAGTCAGTTTGGATCTTTTAAAGAAGACACCAAAATGTCCATTTCTGAAGGTACTGTTTCAGACAAGTCAGCTACTCCTGTTGATGAAGGTGTAGCAGAAGATACGTACTCTCACCTGGAGGGGGTGGCCTCAGTCTCCACAGCATCCGTGGCTACGAGCTCATTTCCGGAGCCAACAACAGATGATGTGTCTCCTTCTTTGCATGCAGAGGTTGGTTCCCCCCATTCCACCGAAGTAGACGACTCCCTTTCTGTGTCTGTCGTGCAAACGCCTACCACTTTTCAGGAAACAGAAATGTCTCCATCTAAAGAAGAATGCCCAAGACCAATGTCAATTTCTCCACCAGACTTTTCCCCTAAAACAGCCAAGTCCAGGACACCAGTTCAAGATCATAGATCTGAACAATCCTCGATGTCTATTGAATTTGGCCAAGAATCCCCTGAGCACTCCCTAGCTATGGACTTTAGTCGCCAGTCTCCAGATCACCCTACAATGGGTGCAAGTGTGCTTCACATCACTGAAAATGGGCCAACTGAGGTGGACTACAGTCCTTCTGACTTGCAGGACTCTAGTTTGTCACATAAGCTACCAGCAATGGAGGAGCCATCTTACACCCAAGATAATGATCTTTCGGAGCTCATCTCAGTATCTCAGGTCGAGGCCTCCCCATCCACCTCTTCTGCACATACGCCTTCTCAGATAGCTTCTCCTCTCCAAGAAGATACTTTGTCTGATGTGGTTCCACCCAGAGATATATCCTTGTATGCCTCACTAACCTCTGAAAAAGTGCGAAGTCTGGAAGGAGAGAAACTGTCACCAAAATCTGATATCTCTCCACTCACCCCAAGAGAGTCCTCCCCTTTATATTCACCTAGCTTTTCAGATTCCACCACCGCAGTCAAAGAGAACATGGCAGCTTGCCACACTTCTGCTCCTCCACCAATGGAAGCAGCATCTGCAGAGCCCTATGGCTTCCGTGCCTCGATGCTATTTGACACAATGCAACACCACCTAGCCGTGAATAGAGATTTGACAACATCGGGTGTGGAGAAGGACAATGGAGGGAAGACACCTGGTGACTTTAGCTATGCCTATCAGAAGCCTGAGAAGACAACTAGGTCCCCAGAAGAAGAAGGTTATGACTACGGGTCTTATGAGAAAACCACCCGAACCCCAGATGTGAGTGGCTATTACTATGAGAAGACAGAGAGAACCACTAAATCCCCATGTGACAGTGGCTACTCCTATGAGACCATTGAGAAAACCACCAAGACTCCTGAAGATGGGGGCTATGCCTATGAAATTACTGAAAAGACCACACGGACCCCTGAAGAGGGTGGGTACTCATATGAGATACGTGAGAAGACCATAAGAACCCCTGAAGTGAGTGGTTACAGCTATGAAAAGACTGAGAGGTCCAGACGACTGCTGGATGACATCAGCAATGGCTATGATGACTCTGAAGATGGCAGCCACACACTTGGAGATTCCAGCTACTCTTATGAGACCACGGAGAAAATTGCCAGTTTCCCTGAATCTGAAAGTTACACCTATGAAACATCTACAAAAACCACACGAACCCCTGATACTTCCACATACTGCTATGAGACTGCGGAGAAAATTACTAGAACCCCCCAGGGGTCTACATATTCCTATGAGTCTTCAGACCAGTGCTACACGGCAGAAAAGAAGTCCCCCTCAGAGGCCCGCCAGGATGTTGACTTATGCCTTGTGTCCTCTTGTGAGTACAAGCACCCCAAGACAGAGCTGTCACCCTCCTTCATTAATCCCAATCCTCTTGAGTGGTTTGCCAGTGAAGAGCCGACCGAAGAATCCGAGAAGCCCCTCACCCAATCTGGGGGAACCCCACCACCCCCAGGAGGAAAGCCACAGGGGCGTCAATGTGATGAAACCCCTCCCACCTCAGTCAGCGAGTCGGCCCCATCCCAGACCGACTCTGATGTTCCGCCAGAGACGGAAGAGTGCCCCTCCATCACAGCTGATGCAAACATCGACTCTGAAGATGAATCAGAAACCATCCCCACAGACAAAACCGTCACATACAAACACATGGACCCACCTCCAGCCCCCATGCAGGACCGCAGCCCCTCTCCACGCCACCCTGATGTGTCCATGATGGACCCTGAGGCCTTGGCCATTGAGCAGAACCTGGGCAAAGCTCTGAAGAAGGACCTGAAAGAGAAGACCAAAACCAAAAAGCCAGGTACAAAGACCAAGTCATCTTCACCTGTCAAAAAGAGCGATGGGAAGTCCAAGCCCTCTGCAGCTTCACCAAAGCCAGGAGGCTTGAAAGAATCCTCAGATAAGGTATCCAGAGTGGCTTCTCCTAAGAAGAAGGAATCTGTGGAAAAAGCAACAAAACCCACCACCACACCCGAGGTCAAAGCTGCACGTGGGGAAGAGAAAGACAAGGAGACCAAAAATGCCGCCAACGCCTCTGCATCCAAATCGGTCAAGATGGCGACTGCAGGTAGGTGGAAGGGGCTGGCCCACAACTATTACACTGGCAACTGGAGCCTTTGAATTTCCATTTGATTTTGTTCCAGGAAGATGAGAGAGCACAACTGGTGCTTTCCCTTCCTTTAACTATTCTCTTCTGCCACAAGGTTTCAGTGTCAGGTCAATGTTGTCCGCAGGCTTGGGGATAGCTCAGCATTTGACCCAAAGCAGCTCTGATTCACTAGATGAGATTCCTGGGTTTGCTCTTTGTGCAACACAGCAGTTGCAACCTTGTTCCAAATCTTCAGAGCCAAGGAGGTGTGTTTCGAGCTCCTTTGGAAGACTGTGTTGCCAGTGGCTTCAACCACACTGGCCCCAGAATGAAGTTCAGGTGACACAATCCAGGAACTCCCAAAGGCCTAGGGAGAACCAGAGTTCCAAGCCAACCCTGGAATGACCACTGTAGGCCCCAAGATTTAGATTTCATTGTTTTAATTAAATTAAAAACAATAAAATTAAAATGTTTTAAAGTTAAAAATTATGACATTTTTTAAAAAAGATTTTATTCATTATTTTTAGAAAGAGGGGAAGGGAGTGGGGAAGAAAGGGAGAGAAACATCAATGTATGGTTCCTTTCACCTGCCTCCAGCTGGTAACCTGGCTGGAGACATGGCTTGCAACCTGGGTATGTGCCCTGACTGGGAATCAAACCAGTGACACTTGGGTTCACAGGCTGGTGCTCAATCCACTCTACTGAGCCACACCAACCAGATGCATTTTTAATGTTTAAGAAATTACCAGGCTAGAGCTACATTTCCATTAAAGGCAATGCTCTCTCTCTCTCTATTTTTTTAATTGGTCAACAAATATCATAACTTTTGTTTGGTCAACAAGCACCATGACTTTGTTGTCCAGTGGGTATCCTAAACAAATTGAGAGAAGGGCATCAAAGGCTCTTCATATACCCATCTTGTACATAATGATACTTAGGTAACTATTAATAGGACATAACATTACCCCGCAGTCTCACTAACAAAGACTCAGAATTCTATTTCAGATTGGGCAATATGGCAAGAGCAATATCCCTAACTTCCTGTTTTGGTCCCAATTCCCAGATTTATCAAGTTCTCAGCAATACCTGGGTCTTGATGAAACAGGTCTCTGATGGCCTGGATTTATTTTGTTGCTTCAAACCAATCACAGGGATTTGCATTAATACATTTTACTTGCTTTATGTAGTTATTCCAAAATTTTAGACCACAGTTCATACAGTAATATAAGTTGACCGAAACATGTAAAACAACAAATAAATAAGGGAAATTTGATAGATAAACCTTGAGACTCTCCACTTTAGGAAGTATTGTAACTGCAAAGTTTTACTTTAAGCAGCATGGAAGATCAATTTCAAGACTCATTTCTCATCAGATTTCCCTTTTTAAGTGCATGTGGAAAAAACTTGTTCATGCTTAGAATTAATGGAAAACCACCAAATAATTAACCCCTTGATATGAAAGAGGTGACAAGTGACCTGCACTTGGGAGAAAATATGTAATTCATTCAAACAGATAAAAACCAACTGGAATTTGCTACCCAGCTTGCCAGACATACATACTCTAGCCCATATAATTTTTAAAAGTAATTTTTAAGGCAAAGTAATAAATACAGATGAGTTCATTGGAATGCATTTTAAAAATGCTTTTCTAATACATTTCTAAAGAGACACGATTGTACTATTAATCAATTTTTAAAACAAAGCTGGGTTAATTTCTGGCAGTTTCCTCAGTTTATGCTTCTGTATGAGAGCTATTCAATTGGTGTTGATGGTAGAGATTTAGTTTGCAAGGAAAAATTGCAGGCATTTTTAATTGTTTAAAAAAGATTTGATTCATTATTTTTAGAGAGAAGGGCAGGGAGGGAGGAAGAAAAGGAGAGAAACATCACTGTATAGTTGCCTTTCACCTGCCTTCAGTGGAGGACCTGGCTGGAGACCTGGCTTGCAACCTGGTTATGTGCCCTGACTGGGAATTGAACCAGCAGCCCTTGGGTTCACAGGCCGGTGCCAATCCACTGAGCCACACCAGCCAGGGTGCATTTTTAATTATTAAGAGAGCTATAACCCACAAACTTCTACTCTAAGTCAGAGTTCTTGGGAGGCCTACACATGTATATTTGAGGTCTTTAAGCTTGGATTCATTAAAATGGCTGGCTAATCTATTTATAAAATTAGTCAGTTTATCAAAACATCAGTTTGGCTGATTCTCATCAATCCACCAAACCCCTAAAAGTAAAACTTGGACAGTTGACGGGGTTCACTGGTGGTTTTGACTCTGGGATGAGTCTTTAAACATCCTATGGAGAAAGGAAATAGGATTAAGTATACAGGATCCAGCTGGTATTTTACCATAAATGACTTAACAGCAGTGGTCTCAAACCAACTGCACATTAGAATTATCTAGGGTGCTTTCAAAAGATGATGGTGCCCAAGCCCCCACCCCATTAAGTCAGACTCTGGGGTGTGAGGCCTGGGCATCAGTAATTAAACATTGAGTACTAATGAGTTTTAGGGATTCTAATCATGCAACCAGGATGAAGAACCATGGCCCAAGAATGTTGTGTTAGTTTCCAAAATTTTAAATCTTCAACTAGAACAAGTCAGAAAGCCAGATCACCAAACAAGGTACCAGGAAACTTTAGGGATACTATGAACCTTTGCTTTGTCCAGCCTTTTTCTAATTTAGACTAGGAATTTTGGCAACTAGATGCCCTTTTATCCAGTCTGATGTGTCCTGATTGGCTAGAGAAAGCTCATTCTTTTTGCACCTTTGGCTCACTAAAGTTTGGTATCCAGCCTTGTCTAGTGAGCGATGTTTCACTTTCAGACTGCTGTGCTAAGGAGAGAAAAGAACCTTTCATCAGCTTGTAAATGTGGCTGAGGTGCTGAAGGCCTTGAAAATTATACGCAGTTAAGATCTGAACCAGTTACCAGGTCAAATGTTAGGGTATAACCTTCAGCTGTGGGCAAAATTGCTCTCAAGAGATCCTAACATGGATTCCTGACATGGCTTAACTATGCTTACCAAATGCAGATGCTTCCTTTTGACTTTAAAAATCTGTTTCTTAGATCACTTTTCAAAGTAAGACACCCATTAGTAACTGTTCTCCAGGAGAATTATTATTATCTAGTTCCATCTTTGGGGAAGGCCTTGAAACTCTTCTTACTGGGTTGTCCACCAAGGGAAACCATCCCATTCTCATTTCTCCTGGTGAGATGGCAAGCATTCTGTTTTCTCAGTTGCCAGTGTTAAATGCCCTCTATCTGAGAGAGGGAAATGCCCAGTCTCCCCTTTGCATGTCCTATGGACCTTCTTACGGATGAGTAGGGAGGTGTACTGGACCAGGGGGTCTCTTCACATTCCTGTGACCCTGGCTTTCTCTCTGTTTATTTACCAAAGGACCAGGAACCACCAAGACGGCCAAACCCTCAGCTGTGCCTCCAGGCCCCCCTGTGTACTTGGACCTGTGCTATATTCCCAACCACAGCAATAGTAAGAATGTTGATGTTGAATTTTTCAAGAGAGTAAGGTCATCCTACTACGTGGTGAGTGGGAATGACCCCGCTGCTGAGGAGCCCAGCCGGGCTGTCCTGGATGCCCTGTTGGAAGGGAAGGCCCAGTGGGGCAGCAACATGCAGGTAAGAGCTCCAGGCAGGATCTGTGCTGCACGTGGAGCTGGGCCCACAGGCGGGGGCAGGGGCCGTGTGTAAAGAGGCATCATTGTGATTGTGGATCCCCATGAGGTTCCCATGGGTCTGTCACACATAAAATCCCCCAAGGTCAAAATGGATTTCACCCACAGGAGGTAGTCTAAAATATTATTCTGGGTACCAACAACAGCCGTGGCTGGAAGGAACGCCACTTTCCTACCCTAACGCAGGCATGATGAGCCCAAGGTGATGTGCCCTTCCTCCTACTATATCATGAGTGAGTGTGTATGAATAAAAATGTTCATATTTCTATGTGAGAGCTGCTAAGGAATTGTCTATACTCCTTTTTGTTTCCTGAGTAGACCAAAGCTAGGAGTATGGCTCTTTGGAAAATGACCTGTCCATGTGAAATTCTGCAGGAGGGGCATTGCTGAAGACGGTCCCCTGCAGGATGTTTCCAACTCACAACCATGACTAGCCACGAGCCACTCTTTATTACTTTGCTGTGATCTTGACTTATCTAAGTTTTGCTTGTCTGCAGAGTCACTAGTAAACTGTACTTGCATAACAGTAAGTAGGTGTACTTGTTAGTGAATCCACGAGCTCTCATGTGAAGCACCAGTGGCCTCTTAATGAATGCCGGATGGAACTTTTACTATTCCAGCCAGTACCCACTCATTCCACTCCTCTGCCCCTAACCACATGCACAAATTAAAGATACAAATCTTTGTTCTCAGGACAAAATGTTAGTTACATGCATTCGAGAGCTTTGAGCTGCATCAATAAACAGAGCTTCTTGGATGAAATATGCAGTGCCCTTGATGCAAAATTGACCAGGTGTGTTCAAGGAAATACAAGGAATCCCACCTTAACTGCAGTACTTCTCTTAAAAACTAAAGAATTCCACTGAGGTGAATATAGATGAACCAACAAAATAGTCATTAGCTGTTTTTGGTTCCAGTTTTCAACCTACCCCTGAAAAATTGCTTTTTTTAATGCATCTTTATTTTGGTTCCTGGAAATTGTTAAGTTGAAGAAAAGAGAAATTTTTCATTCTTTACTCTTCTTTCTAATTTTCTAATTAATGCTTTCTTGTTTTGTTTTTTTTTTAAATCTGATTTCTGGCTCTGCCCTTAAACAGCTAGTTTCTCTCTCCCTGCAGGTGACCCTGATCCCGACTCATGACTCAGAGGTGATGAGGGAATGGTACCAGGAGACCCACGAGAAACAGCAAGACCTCAACATCATGGTGTTAGCCAGCAGCAGCACTGTGGTCATGCAAGATGAATCCTTCCCTGCATGCAAGATTGAACTGTAAAGACAAGGCCAGCCACACCACAGGATTTGAACTATGTTTCCAGAAATTCGTCAGTTTGAAACCACCTTTTCTAAAAAGTCAATTAGTCTAAATAAGTTGCTGAACTGTTACCTGCTATACCATGTCATGGTGGTGCGAGTCACTAATAATTCTCAGTTTTTGCTGATTGCTAAGGGAAGGAACAGCATTCCCACAATAGGGTTCAAATTACTGCAAAATGACCTACCCCAGTTCATCTCTGCTGATCATTTGGAAAACATGCACTAGCAAGCCCAATTGACTTCTGCTAGGTAGAGGCATTTGTCTTCTAGAGAGAGAGGGAGAGAAAGCAAGAGAGAGAGAGAGACAGAGAGAGTGTGCGCATAAAGAGAGAGAACACAGGCCAGAGGGAGAAAAAGAGAATGACAAAGAAAAAGAATGCAAAAGAAGGAGATGTAATGGTAGAGAGCACTGGTGAGATAGAGAGAAAAAGAGAGAACAGGGTGGGGTAAGGAAGCTAAGTGAACCAATAACCCGGTCTGCATTTGCTCAGGCAGTCTGTATTCTGTAGTCTGCATAGGCAAAGTTTTCAACCTGTGTCAGTCTTGAGTCGTCAACAAAGTCTTAATTTTCTAAAACAAATTGGCGGGAAGAACACAAAAGAACAGAACTTGTTATGAGGGCATGTGAGATTTTCACGCCTTAATTAAGCTCCTTCAGTTCGAAGGCTGTGCACTGACATACAACATAGTGTAGGTTGGACACGCAAGTGGTTTGCACCCCGTTCGGAACTCTCAGACTCTTCAAACACGCGAGTAGATTGACCTAAGGCATGCTCCCAGCACCTGCGCACCCAGCTCGCCCACTCTCAAGTCAGTTAACCTGCATGCAGAAACACCCAGCTCCACCCGAACAACAAGCAAATACCAAAGCAGTTGGGAGTACACACGGTAGACAATTTGCCTTAGAAAGTGACTTGAATGTACAAAGATTCTCGATGCACTTATTATTTTTAAATGTGAGACAGCAAGTTTATAAAACATCCATGTAGGATTACAGCTACTCCAGTTACAGGAGCATGTGTGCGCGCGTGTTGGGGCACCAGAAGCCGGTCTGGATGGTGCAACAGTTTGATGCTGACAGTGCCCCTGTGGCCGCTCAGCCAAATGAGTTGAGCCTCTCATAGCTTCTTCACTACTGCAAGTTCAAGATTGAAATGGCTTCCATGATCAGAACTGGGAAAACAGTGCATCTTATGGTGAAAGAGGTTCTCAGCAAGTGTACAGTATTTACCTTCCTTTGTCTTACATTGGCTTTTTTTAGATTTTCCATTAATTTCAGTATAATTATGGGAACAAGTGTACAGACAAATTTTTTTTTTTTAGATATGTCAGAACTTTTCATAGATGAACTTTTTAACAAATGTTTTCATTTGCAGAAAAATGCAAAGAAAATTTTCAAGTGAGTCTTTTTTTTTTAGTGTTTCGTAAGACAAAAAAATGAATAATGTTTTTTGAAGTTCTGGTGAGATTGAAGTCTGATAATGCAGTAATAATATTTATTAAAACCCGTAACTACCAGAAATAGTGACTGATACCTCCCACCCCTTGATTCCCATAACATAAAAATCTGAGTATGTGCTATTTAAGAGTGGGGGAGAATGGCATTGTAGGCTACAGTTCCAGGCCTCTACATCACCCAGTGATATCGTACATTCTTCTTTCAAGATCTTCAACCATGAGGTAAAAGAGCCAAGACAAATTCAAAGAACCCTAGTGAAAATTCGCATTGGGATTTCCTTCCTGGAAAAAAAAGAAAGAATACATTGAAAACAAATGAATTCCCAACTCCTACTGTTCATCATGTAGAGTTCAGATATCATTTCCATCATTGTCATCATAGAACTATGAATCTGGAAAGCCAGATCATGATTCAAACTGATATTAAGTTTCAAGCTACATACAGATCAACGCACCCGGTATTCAGATATGGCCAACTTCTCAGTGATGACTGTGCTGTGTTGTCACATTGCGTTTCCTGCAGATGCTAAGATCTGCAGAGTAGTGAACAATGACCTCATTTTATTTTCTATGTTATTTATTTCAAAAATAACATTTTAGTTTATTTTTGTCTGATAAAGTGTATGTTTTGCACTGCTAACTACTATGAGGGTTTAACCAACACTTCTTTGGGGTCCCTTCACTGAGGACCTATGCAGTCTACTTAATACTGTGAATTACATTTTCAAATGTTTAATTAAAAAAAAAATAATATTCTATTTTTTTTTAGGTTTCTCTAGAAAGTCAGCTTTTATTTATTACTTCAGTTTTTTCAAGTCCTTAAGAACAATACATTGATTAAGGGTACAAAAGATTATCACATGATGGAAAACGCATTGTGACAAAATAGAATTTCATTGAGTATAAACTCGTCCACTTCAAACTTATTTAATTAGACAATATAAGATACCCAAGATAATTATCTAATGATTGGTTGTTGAGTTAGCCTGCATCATGCATGGGAAGAGAAACAGGTTTTCTGGTTTTCTACCTTCTTGCCAAATCCAGACCTCTGGTTGATTTTTCTCTGATAGAAGATGGAATTATTCTCCAATTTATTTAACATGTACATTATTTTGCTTTAAAAAAACGCAAACATTGTAGGAGAGTTGTAACCAGTCTTCAGTTATAATGATTCTATCCCACTCCTTTTATTCTTTCTTTTTTCCTATGGGATTTAATGGGGGAAAATATACAAAAGCTGTTTCTGGTCAGTTGGCTCTTTTTCCTGTGAAACATATCAGTACTTTTCCCCACCCATTGTTCTCAGTGATGACTGCAGAGCCTGAGTATACTAGGAAAAGTATACCAGGAAAACCAATATTTGCATTACAGTTTGCTCCTGTCCTTCCAGAAAACTTTTCTACCCGGGTGACTAACTTAATTTTGCTAGTTCCATAAATACACAATTAGTTTGGTAACAGCCATCACCACGATGTACCGTGTACATTCATGGTGCGAGCTAAAGATTGACACAGATTTCTAGGAGCTGTATTCATACTGGTTACTCAGTCCAATTGTGTAGATCGAATATGTGAATGGAAGGAATTTATACTCTGTTTAAGTGATGGGATTCCATTCAGGTAGCATTCATGATCATGACGTTTTCCATAGTATTCTTAAGCAAAATTCTACAGAGACTAAATGTTAGAAATGGTCCTCCATTTTCAATTTTAACTAATTCTCTCCCCTTTTTCAAAACCCAACCCTTGTGCATGCGTTCTCAGTCTTGTGGTGGGACTGGATACAATGACTATCCCCCTTCCCTCAAATGCCATTTTCCATGGAGTTAAAACAAATTTTTTTTCCTTAACCTTAAATATCATAGTGAATGGTTTCCCCAGTGTATATGAATGTTTTAAGTGTCTCCAATAGCTTATGCAGTTTAGGAGCTTTTCAATACTCATTTAATGAGATTAAATCATTTGCTAATTGGGAATTTCGCCACCTTCCTTTTTTTCCTGTATTACCAAATTTCAGTTCTCAGGAGCTGTTGTACGATTCTGAAATTGCCTCTCTTATTAGTCACCTGTCACAGGAGGTTCCTGCTCAGTGATGATATTGTGAGTTAGAGTAATAACTTTTTTTTTTTTTTTTTGCGCTTCAGATTTAGAAGAAAAGATCCTGTTTCCGTTTGAAAGAAACTGTAAGCTTTATCTTCTAACCAACTGAACACACACCAAAAACAGCCTAGGACGAACATTTCTTTGAAAGCAATTAGATTATTCACTTGGTATTAAAATGATTTACAATTTTAAAATTCTGTGACTTCCTTAAGTTGATTTAAAAGGCAGCATCAAAAACTGAAAAGGAAGGGAAAATAAAATAGCTTCTCTGCACTCGTTTGGAGCTCCCTAAGCAGGCACCATCAAGATGAGACATCAAGACCAGGTTGCCCTTTGGAGAACACCCTGCAGCAGGTCCGAGTGCGCTCGCCACGCTGAGTGGCCCTTCTCTTTCCCGCCCTGGAAAGACGTGGCCTTGAGCCCAGTGGAGAGGCCCCTCCCACTCCTCTCTCTTGTTCTGAATGGTGTTTGTGTCAGTCTGCAGCTGTGTATGGTATTATGTCTTATAATCCTGCATCACTTCTATCCTATCCAGTCATATCTAATGTAGAAAATTAGTTTCCAGTGGAAGTAATATGTAGTGCTTTTATGATATTTGTGTGCAATATCCCCTCTTCCATTGAGGATATTTGATGTAAAAGGAAAAAAAAAAAAAAAAAAAAAAAAACTCAGTTCCACAATAAAATACAAAAGTGGCAGTTCATGTGTGTGCAGTCTTATGTTTTGTGTTACTGCTTTGGGCTCATCAGGAGTTGGGATTTGCCACCCATGAGACAGGGTCGGGGGAAGTAGCACACCTTGCCACAGAGTCCTGATACTATTTCTCTAACTGCTACCTGGTTATCTTGTATAACCAAGCCCTGGGAGACATTGGGGTATTAGGACAAACTGGGAAGCCAGGAAAAGAGACAATTAATGTTGCTTAAAAAGAAAAAGTAAATAAATACAATAGTGTAGTTGGAGGCGGGCTGAGAGGGTTTCCTACATAAGCCACAGTATAAACCCCAAGCCAGGTGTTAACGCAAGCTCTGCCACACCTGGCTCTGTCACGATCCCCACCCGGAGTTTCTCTTCTCATCTGTGAAATGAAAGGATTTAACTAGACAGATGACCACGATGGATGGTCCCTCCCAAGCTGACGCTGGGACTGTGCAAGGCGATGGTACTTGGTAATTACATCCAGTACCTTATCTGGGGGTTTCCTGCTCAGTGACAGCCCTACATGAGTAACATAGTAGGCTGTGGATTTGATTGGCACCCAGGCTGTTTCAGGAAAGTGATTATAAATAGAAAGTATCTGAAAAAAAGAGAATTCCTCTTAGTCTCAAATGATCGTGCCTTCTTCACTCTATACCCAGCAGTGGGCAATTCTGTGAGGATTTCATGGTGAACGAACTTAAGTGCTACCGTAATTGGGGTGACAGGGGCTCCCAAAATTCAAGAGTTTAAGCTTTGATGACCTTAGAAAAAGCTGCAGAAGGGATGTCTAAGCTGAGACCTGGCAGGTGTGTGTTGGATAGAGAGCAAATACTAGGCAGAGGGAACAGCTCCCACGAGCTCAGCCTCAGCTTGTTGAGGGCGGGGGTGGGGGTGGGGCAGGCAGGGCAGAGAGTGGGGGTGGGGCATCTCAACTCCCTCGCCTGGCCACAGAAAGGAGCCCCCAGCATGCTCCATCTTTCATTGCAGCCTGTCCTGGTCAGTGACATTCTTTTGTCACACACAATCCTTTTGGTCTTACCTTGTGCCTCCAAACTGTGGGTGTCATTGGCCTGTCCCATTAGGAGTCACTGTTTGCCAGAGGGGTTCAGATTCCTCCAGAAATTGAAGTATTAAGCAAACACTTGACAACTCAGAATGGGAATTCATCACTAAAGGCTTCTAATGACATCCATCAGACTCACCTTAAATAAGTACGTTCAGTTCCAGGAAGGCTTTCTGGTCTGCACATAGGGTGACCGTCCATCCGGGTTTGCCTGGTATCTCACTGGGGTTAGCTCTGAACACCCTGCGTCTCAGGAGACCCCTCCTTTCAGGAAAGCCCTCACAGTTGGTCACCCTATATCCCAGTTCTTCCAGACCTACGCGCATCACGGATGGGGAAGTTTGTTCCCTCTAGGCCATCTTCTTCTATACGCTGGAGGTAACTCTTTTCCATCCCCCACCCCCACCCCCAACTGTCTTCCAGGCAAATCAACAAAGGTCTACCCAGGTACTGTGTCTGCATTTTTCTGTCTTTATAATTGTATTGCTTATGATACACCCCTGACCCTTGAATTGGTCTCTTGCATGATTCCAGATCACTATTTTCTCTTTGATCTTATATTGTACATTTTTAAAAAGATTTTATTTATTATTTTTAGAAAGAGAGGCAGGGAGAGAGTCAGAGAGGGAGAGAAACATCCATGTTTCTCAGATGCCTTTCACCTGCCTCCAGCTACAGACCTGGCTGGAGACCTGGCTTGCAACCTGGTCATGTTGCCCTGGCTGGGAATCGAACCAGTGACCTTTCGTTTTGCAGGCCGGTGACAATCCACCGTGCCATCAGCCAGGGGCTATTGTACATTTTGAAAATTCATTGGAACCACACATGCTGACTGATTGTTGGTCATAGCCACTTCCTTTAAAATGAGCAGTTTTGGCAGATTCTCTGGGGGTTCTTGGCAATGTTTCAAAGAGGCCATGTTCGTGATGTGAACTCACCATATACTAGGATACTGGTGGGTACCACTCCATGTCATGGCTCAGCCTCTCCCTGCTCAGACTAAAAATGCATGTTATTTTAACCCTGTCTTGTGGATTTAAGTGCGGTGTGTAAACTGATGACTTTTATAATTTGTATCTCCAGCCCGCACCTCTTCTCTGACCTCTAAAAACATATCCAGCTGTGCAGTAAGAGCTTCATTTGGATGGATCTTTAAATTATCCCAGATCAAATTTATCCTCACCCCAAACATCCCTGATCTCCCCAGGCTACTTCTCTCCCTAGGATTTCCTGCCTCAGTAAGTGGCAAATGTACCTTCAGCTGTTCTGGTCAAGAATCTTGGCCGTACTTCCCCGGTACATGCAGTTTAACCTCACATTCGGTGTTAACTGCCTTTGTCCCAGCCCATCATTTCTCTGCTGGGTTGTTGCAGCAGCCTCCCAGCCAATCTTCCCGTTTCCTTCTCTGCCCTTATTCTTTACATAGCAGCTAGACTAATTCTCTAAGCGTGTTTAGTTACATCATGCCACCCAATGCTCAAAACCTCCAAACGGGTTCTCACCTCAGAGTAAAAGCCAGCGTCCTGACCAATGGGCCAGGGGCCTGATACCATCTGTCCTTTATCTCTCTGGCCTCATCCCCTGCAACGCTCCATCTGACTGACACTTTCCACTGGCCTTACTGTTTCCTCAGACTCTCCACGCATGCCTCCATGTGGCCACGAGGAGCTGGCTGTTGCTTTTCTCAGCCACGCTTCTCCCCAGGTGACTCCGTGATTCTCAACCTTCCTCCGTGGCTCTTTGTTCAAATGTCTTCTCAGGAAGGCCTTCCCTTAGCACTCTATCTTAAGTTGCAACCCCCGCTACTTAACCAGCACTCGCTTTTCCTCTTCTGTGCTTTGCATACCACATAGCACCCTCTGACATATTATATACTTAATACCTGTAAATGCCATAAGGGAAGGGGTCTTTGTCTATTTCCTTCCTCGCTGTATCCTCAGTGACTATTTTAATCGTTCCTGACACATAGTAGGTGTTCAATAAATATTTGTTGAATAAACAAATCAATGTACATAGTTTCAGGTTGGCACAGTAGTTACATGATGGGTGAAGTTGTTGCAAAGTGGGTTTGGAATCAGACAAACTTGGGTTCAAATACTGTCCCTGCCACTTTATTGTGTGGCCTTGTGCAAGTCACATAAGTCTCAGGGTTCTACCCCGAAAAATAAGTGTAATAATCCCTATCCCACAGGATCGTTATAAGGATCGGAGGGAAATGTGTTTAATTGGGCAGGAATGAACAGTCGCAAAGAAGAGATGTTAAATACAACGTTTGTAATCAAATGGGTACGTGATTGCTCATGACCCAGAGCCTGGAAACACGGACACCCAGCAGTGGCCCAGCATTGCTGCTGGAGGGAAATTTTACTGGCCATTCCTGTTCCAGTTCACATAGTCTTAGGCACATTGGCCTCCGAGGGTGTTTTGTGGATTAAATGTTCAACTCCACAGAGATGAAGCATCACGGGACCCGGAAAAGCAAGCAAAATTCTCTGATATCAGAGGAGATACAATGCCTCTTTTATAAAACCTTCATAAATCTTCCTTGTGTCCTTGATCTAGCATTTGAAGCCTATAATAGATTTTCAGATGCATTTTTTTTTGGTAAGAATAAACTGTTCTGTGAACTTGTTCAGCTCCAATCTGGAATCCCTAACATTCATACACAAGATGCACAGGGCTTAAGTAACTATTTTGTGTTAAGCAAAGATCCCAGTGGCGACAGCCACAGTCCCAGGGGCATTGCCACCAGCTTTTGTTTGCACTTCCTGTTACCATGAAGGTAATAACATCCTCAGGCAGCTGCCATGTCAGCAAAAAGGCCCAATTGGGGGAGAGGGGTAAAGAAAGGTTATGTTCAAGCCAAGAACTCTTATTTAGAATAAAAGACAATTTCCTGACATAACTATGTTGAAAAGAATTCCTCTTTCCAAATTTTGTAAAGAAAGATTTTTAAAATTTATTTTCAGGGTTTGAAAAGCTCAGCTCTGAAGTAGAACTCCAAAAAGTTGAGCTCTAACCATTAAATGAAAATACAATCACACCGTATATTTAGCTTTTACGGTTCACTAAAGCCAAAGCTCTCTGAGCCCATTTAAAACTCCATCCCTTCCTCACCATGCACGACGATGGTGTTGGATTCCACTGACTTGTTGGAGGTCACAGCACAGCAACTTCATGATGGCTCAAGACTCCTGGTCCCAGTTATATGTCCCCAGACAGCAAATCATATCAATCACTACTTACCCCTTCCCAAGAATAATAGCTTACCCTATATCACAGCTTATTTTATACTCCAGTTAGATAAGAACCCAATGTTGTTTTTAGCTTAATAATCATTTGTAAATCAGCCATTTCCACAAACATCATTCTGGGTCTCACCAACATCATTGCAAAAATTATTCTGGGTGCCCTGGCTGTACATTCTAACCTTGGCACTGTTGGCATTTGGGGCCACAGAGTTCTTTTCTTATGGGGGCTGTCCTGTACGTGCACTGTAGTTAGATG
The DNA here is from genome assembly GCA_004026585.1 of Noctilio leporinus. Lineage (NCBI taxonomy): Eukaryota > Metazoa > Chordata > Mammalia > Chiroptera > Noctilionidae > Noctilio > Noctilio leporinus. The sequence continues at coordinate 137,726 of PVIW01002216.1, forward strand.
TTTAGTAGCATCCTTGGCCTTTGCTCCGTTGATGTTATGTCATTTCAAAGTGAACACATTCCTTTAAAAAACTAATTTTCAGGGCCTTGTATAATCCATGGCAACTTTCCTACACACTGTCAGGGCAGGCTTGCTCAGAGAAATCATACCTGGAGGCTGCCGTACAATCAAGGAAAAGGTTTATTGGGGGAAAACAGAGGGCGGAAAGGGAAGAGATTTTAGTCTTCAACTTGACATTGGGTTGGGGTTTTCATTCTAGTGGCTATGTGCAATTTCACAGATACCTGCTTCAAAGGAAGGTTAGTTCATTAACCAAATTCCATTCAGCTAAGTGTGTCTATCTGATGGACCAGCTGCTTAATCATCACCCAACCAGGGACCTCCAGACAAGCTAACTTCATTAACTCATTCTGAGTAGTTTCCGGGCCAGTTCCATGACCACATTCCTGCCAGGTTAGATATGTAAACATCGACTGTTAACATTTTAACTGAAGTTCAGGTACAATTAAAGTCCAAAGGTATGTGCTGCCTCCATGTTAGCTGCCCCTGCATCCTGACACAGACGTCTTATATCCTCGGCCAGCTAGAAGGTATGAAAACAAAATGAAAGTTTGGTGCCTAGCTAACAGAGCTTGAAGAGGGGAGTATGTATACCGCATTATTGTTTTTTCTTCTTCCACCACTCTGCTCTCCAACCATCCCCTGCTTTTTTTTTTTTTTTTTCCCAAGGTGGGAGTGGGTTGTAAGCCAAAACAAGTTCAGTCTGAATTGTTCACTTCAGTTCAATTTAAAATAGTATTTCTTGAACACTTACTTTATAAGACTCCGACGGGAAGGCCATTTCTACCCCAGGACAGTGTGAGACATACCTGTGTGATTAACTCACAAAGCGGGCAATTTACCTGCATTAGAGCTTTTCCCATCTCTGGGCTTGATGTACTCTTCGTGTGAACACACACATCACTTTACTTCCATCTAATATTTTTCAGCTGTGCACCGGTAGTTGCATATGTGCCTGTCCCTCCCTGGATCTAAGTTATAGATCATTGCAGCTGAAGTGCAGCAAGGTGAAAGTCAAATTCTTAGTGTAACGAGTAAGCAGCAAGCCAGTAAGTGAGGGTGTCTTTTTAAAGAAGTTTGGTGACAAAAAAAGAGTGACAGGTAGTAGCTTGCTTGATGGCAGGATAAAGGCTTTGTTTCTAAAAGAGGTCTTGAAACAGGGAAGGCAGACAGGTATGGGGGCAGGTCACAGAATAAGAACCTAACCTTGGAAAGGAGGGATGAAGGATGAACTGGTTAAGACAGAGAACTGCTAAGGCAGAAAGGAGGGAGACTGAAGTCCTATGATAGGGCTTCAATTTTCTTGATAAAGTAGGAGTCAGGAACATCTATCTGCTCAAGAGTTCTGCGGGCAAAAGTTTGGGGCTTCAGCAGAGCAGAAAAACTAATGAGGTAAAAACGAGTCCATGAGAGATACAAAAAGACTATCGAGTTGAAAAGGATAGCTGTAAATTTGTAGAAGAATCAACTAACCTATCACTGCATACCGGTGTTTACTAGTCAGAAGCAAACAGAAAGAAAACAAATGGTGATTTATTAGTTTCCAAGGGTTGCTGTAATAAACTGCCAAACACTGGGTGGTTTAAAGGAACAGAACAGTATTAGAGGCTAGAGGTCCAAAACCAAGGGGGTCAGCTGGGTCACGTTCCTTTAGATGGAGAGGCAGCTGCTGGCAATCCTTGGCTTGTAGGCACACCACACCAGTCACATGACTTTCTTCTCCCTGTGTGTCTTCACATTGTCTTCCCTCCATGTATAGCTCCAAATTTCCCTTTTACAAGGATATCCGTCACATTGGATTAGCCTGCCCGAATAACCTCAGTATAATTCCATTACCTCTCTAACCTGACTTCCAACTAACAAGTCTAAGGTACTTGGGGTTAGGGCTTCAACATACCCATTTTAGGGGGACACAATTCAACCCGTAACAGGTGGATCCAAGGTAGAATGTAGGTCCAAGGGTGGTAAAGAGAGTGAGAAGCAATGGAAGACAGTGAGGCCACTGGTAGGATGGTCAACCATGGGGCCCAGGCTGGGAGGAGGGCAAGTAGGGTCTGACCTCTGGAGATCAAGTTTAAGCAACAGGGAACAGGCTAAGGGTTTACAGGGGAAAAGCTGGTCATGGAATGAGAGGAAGGGGAGGCTGGGAAAATGCGACTCAAGTTTTAAGCTCTTGGGTTAGTGATATGAGGTTTGGCTGTTAACTATATGGTAGGTTAGCTGGATGGAAGGTAACGGATTACAGTGAAGGGCATCCCCAGAGGGCAGGGTACTGAAAGCAGTTTCTTCATCCATGTGGAAGAAACAGAAGGTGATATTTAGGAAAAGGACAGAGTACCACTGTTCAGGTCTCACAATCGTCCACGAACGTGGAAGTATACTCTGTAGCTCAGGAGGGAAGAGCCTGGGGAAAGGGAAGTAGATTGGAGGGGAAAGACGCCCAGACGGGATGGTTCCCGAGAGAGACGAAGGCCGAGTGTGGAAGGAACTGAGTGGGAGCAAGACAGCTCCTGAGGGCAGAAGCACAGGGGAGAAGCGCTCTCTTTCAGTGAGGACTGGGCAAGTGCAGTGGGGATGGATCGAGAGGAAGAGTGAAGGCAAAATTATGAACTGAAATGTTAACACGTTTCATACGTGATGCCCAATCTTGAGTCAAAGGTGCCTTTTGACCTTGTACCTTCCTCTTGCTACAAATAAAGGAATGGCTGATAAAAACCCTCCCTCAATAAACCTAAATGTCTGAACTGACCTGGTCAGAACCCTCCATCTAAGTTAGATGTAGCTTAGCTAGTAGAACAAGGCCTGGTGCTGGAAGTAATTGCAGGTACATGGGGGCAACAGGCAGGGTGAGGACTAGTGGTAGCCTGACTGCCCACAAGGGACAAGATCTCAGTCAGGTTCCTTGCTTAGAACTGGGTTCCCAGTACCTCCCTCATGCGGTTGCTGGAGTTGCTGGTGCATAGTGAGACCTCAATCAATGCTAGTGATTATTATATAAGCCAAAAGTCTAATGGAGAAGGAGGGCTGAAAATATGTTGCTTAAAATCATGATAACTATGATGATGAGATTCCTTGTGTACCTCTCCCTTTCCTGAAAGATAAAGGACATAGTAATAATAATAATAAAAAGAATACACCATAAAAAAACCCAGAATGTTTATTTCCACAGATTCCTGATAAAAGAACAGAATCCTGAATAAAAGTACCCCACTGCACTAACAAGCAAACGTACACAGCATGCCAGAGCTATCCCCAAGCTAAGAAACTTCAGGAATTTTCCACCTCCTGAGGCTTATATAATTACTCATGTCTCCCATGCGCTGCAAGCCCATCCCACCTCTCACTGTCTCCAGCTTCTCTGAGTGAAGCGTGTGTTCACAAATTGTACACGTGTGCCTGTGCCTATACAGGGGCAAACGCTCAATGACCTCCTTAATGAAGGAGCTGAGATGATGTGTTGGAGAAGTTACTCCCAAACAATGGAGGAGCCTCCAGCCACGGAGGCCACCTTTCTCCCCACACACCTCATATTCCAAAAAAGCCACTATGGGTTCCTGGAATCTGAAAGCCAGTGGGTCCTGTGTTTGCTCCCATATGAACTTCTCCCCATTTGGCTCTGAAGGGAGACATGGCGTGAGGAAAATGTGGGGACCAATGGGCACCCACACCCAGCTCAGGCTGAGCACTGGCCCCAGAGGGAAGAGGACAAGGTCCTAGGATGTGCAGTTTGCCTTGGCTCGGGGGAGAGAGACCATTCATAAGTTTGTTCTTGAGATGATACTTAAACCATAGCCTCTCCTGCCACCATCACTAGGCATCAGGAACCTTCAATGTTCAATATTGGCCCCTGTCCCTTAGGAACTCCACCGTAAGCCTCAAAAGTTCCTTTCGGAGCATTCACCAGTGGCTTCCATCCAACCACTGGCCACTTTCATAGGTCCTTGGAACTGTGTGAATGGGTGGTCACAGGGTCTGCAGGATGGAACATTATGGCTTTTACAGCATGAGGGGACTGCTTTCAGGAAAGGGGAAGGTGACGGAGGAGCTGAGGCTGCCATCACGGTGATGACGAGTCCCCGTGGGGGCCAGCAGCATCCCCGTGTTGGGCTGAGCCCCAAGGAAGCCTGTCAGGTAGACGCCTTGGCTGCTCTCCGAGCCTGGTGCTCCTGCTCCGCCCTCGCCCTCTGCTCCTGCTCCCTCCGGATCAGGTAGAGCCGCTCCTGGTGCCACTGCTGCAGCTTCTGCTCGTGGGCGGCGATGTCCTCTGCTTCGCAGGCAGCGAGCTGCTCCTGGATGAGCTGGGTGGTCAGAGTCGAAAGGCTTCCTGACTCAACTTTGCCCAGAGCCTGAAGCTGAGAATGTAAGGCCTGTTGGAAACAAAAAAAGAGAGAGAGACGGTGTGTGGGGGGCAGGGTGGAGGCAGGTGGAAGAACACTACAAAGAGGAAAAGAGATGAAGTCACCTGCAAAATCTCCACATATTCTGCTTGTGGGAAAGGGCACTTTGTTGGGCACCTGTTAGGCTGCCTTTCACCCAAGGTCTGTTAGCTTTAACTCTTTATTTCCAACCTAGTCAGTTTGCTAAGGTGCACCACATGTGCTTTTTTCCTCATTCACTTACAAACAGTAAACGGAACTCTGTGTGCTGCCATTCCCTCTAGTTTCTTGTTTTAAATCACAAAGATAATGTACATATAACAAATGGCATTTCCACCCTGACCTGCACCAAATCAGGAAGGTGCAGGAACAAAGAACTCAAAGATGCAAACAAAATGGCAGAAGCAGCTGAAAAACTGGAAGCCCATCCATATCTTTTCCCGCAGAATAACCAAGATAAGTGTTTGCCTGCCCCGTGTTCCTTTCAACAGATGGAAATCATTTCAAGGATTTCTTACTAATGGCACACTAAGCAGCTCCCATGCGTGCTTGTACTGGCTCCCACCCGCTGTGCTCACAGAAGATCAGCCTTTACAAGCTGACTGCTTACAGCTCCATCTAAAATGGCAACTTGGTTTGTACTGTGTTCTGGAGAAGTCCAGCACAAAAAACACTAATCTACTTAAGTGCTTCAAAGTGTAGTTCATCAGAGAGAGCCCTGTATGGCCCCAGCTACAGCTATGCCACACACCCCATGTTCTACAAACAAATGTAATTCCCTGGCACAGGTGGGGAGGTCTGTTCCAATGGAGAGCTGAATGTGGGCAGGCCCACGAGCTTCAAGGAGTGACCAGAGGTACAGTGTGATGGGTCTGCCTTATAAAAATGGGCCCCAAACAATTAACCTGAGACTAATACATATTGGACAACAGAAAGAAAAGGAAATGAAAATGAAAGTCATTATCCATGTGGTTTGAGGCCAAGGAGATGGCTTGTGACATCAGAATAAGGATACAGCTCTGAGCCATAAAACTTTTGTTCCAATTCAAGGTCTAGGGGCTGGTTTCTCTCAGCCTTCGTGTCTCTCAACATGGGACGAGTAGTATCGGCCACCCAGAGCTCTTGTGGGGACAGATGAAATGCAGCAGTGTCTCATGCCCAGCGAGCAGTCAATAAATATTTGCCTCTTGTCTTTTATTGATTAAAAAAAAAAAAAGTGTTTTTGGAAGAGTGAGGGCTGAGAATTTAATGTAGGCACAGAGTTCTACTCTCTGAGATGAAACAGATAAGAAATGAGAGAAAGCGGAGGTCAAGGTCATTTTTAGGAACAGTGTGGCAGCCTTGGTCAATATGAATATTGTAAATGATGATCTTTAGGGCTAAGGAAATTGTTTTTTGTTTAGCCTTTCCACATCTGCAAAATTAGAAAAAGTTAACAGGAAAGAATAGGAATGTAGGTGGTTCTACTGCTAATTCTCTGTGCACCTTGGAAACATCGATTCACCTTTCTTTCTCAGTTTTCACATTACAAGAGGAGGCTGAGCAATGACCTTGCAGAAAGCAGTGCAGGGAGAAGCAGCTACTAGAAGTGCAGTAGAGTCCCCCTGATACAAGGGGAGACAGGGTTCCTGTAGCTGGTTCTATGATTACTGAAAAGATTTAGAGGTAAAATTTACACGGGCAAAGTTTACACTCTGTCCCCAAGTGAACTGGTAGGTTGGCTGGCACGGATCAGGACATTTTCTGCTTCCAACAAAGTTCTCCTTCAGGAAGCACTTCTTTCTCTTTAGAGGCCAAAGGTTTAAACCTTGAACGTGGCTATTCTTCCCTGATGACTGACCACAGAGCCCTTCGGCATGTACATTTGAATGCTATCAAAGGGAGCTTCAGAGCTAGGGCTGTTTTGGGGAAAAAAAAAAAAAGTGGAAACTTGCTTCCATCTTTAGTATCATGCAAGGGAGCATTTCTAGTGGCCCTAGTGCACAACACAGCCACCAACGTGAGCAAAGGCAGTGCCTGCATCTTATCTCCATCCATCTCAAATGTGGTTTTGTAATTTCTGCCTGCCTTTCCGGGTTGTCAAACATGTTTAGTGCAAGATGGAGAAAGGACCAGATCCTCGCTCCTTGGGGTTGGAGTAAGGGGCCTGCCACAGGAGACAAGCTGTTACCCACCTATCAGGCACCTGTCAGGGATGACGAGGTAATGACATGCTGCCATAGGGAACAAAACTGTGACCCATTAGCTCAAGTACAAAAAGGAGTGTAGAAATTCCATTTGTTTCTTTTAAGACCACTTCCTACATGAAGCAGTAAGAATGCAATTTTCCATCAGTTTTTGATGTCTCTGCGCGTGACATTAATGCATGAAAGGGTTGCTTATCTATCACTGTGGCAGGGGAGCACATTTAAGGCACAGCTGAGGGGGCCTCGGTTCTGTGGTGACTCACCTTGAATCGCTCCAGGTACTGGGGAAGCTTGGACTGCTCTGTTTCCTCCACGTCCAACTGCTCCATCGGTTCCTTTGGCCCCTGGCTGTCTTCCCCTTCTCCGGGCTGTGCCTCTGCAGACTCAGGGGCCGGAGCAGTCACAGCCTTCAGGACTCTGTCCAGCACTTCGAGCTGTGGAGCAGAAACAGGGGCAGGGACTCATTAGCCCGTGGCCCTCAAAGCGTATTGTTGGAGAGGCTGGAGAATGGAAAGGAGAAGGAAATCTGGGATCTAAACAGTTGTGAGAAGAGTTCTCTTATCAAATGATAGAAAATGGAAATGGTCAAATGATTTCACCTTAGAAACACCCTATCGGATGGCATGAAAAACTTAGTATGAAACGAATGATACAAATAAGCAAGCTCAGAATTGTTTGTATATAAATCAGCACAATGGCATTTGGTTTTACTTTTAATCAACCAGATAGGAGTCCAAGAATTATGCTCAATGGGCACAAAAGAATCTCCCCTGCCCCACACACCTTCAGGTCTTCCTTCCTCAATCAGCTTGGAATTGGGAGAAAGGGAAAGAAAAACCAGCACAGACCACAGCTAACCCAGGTGAGGGCCTGCTTCAGAGGAAGATTCTGGCTCTCCGAGTGTCTATAAGTTAGGGATCACTGCATCGTGCATACCTGCTGGCAGACCCAGGAAGCATACTTGACATGAGGTGACTTCTGTGACTTAGGAAGTAACTAAATTATAAAACAGAGGGTTCCTTTTTGTGTTGACCCTTCTCCCTCCCCACTTTCCCCTTGAGAGGCACACCTCCCCGATCCAGGGGGACTAATCCTCAGAGATGGGATGGAAACAACCTCATGACCAGCATCAGCACCTACTTAACACTGATTAATTCTGTCCATGTCACATTAGAACAAAGATCCAGAAACACTCCGAGGCCCTTCAGTGCCACTAACACATTATACCCAAACCTGATTCATGTCCCAATCTTGCTGACATCTGAATCACATTCTTATTAAGTCAGAACACAAAGAATGCAAATCTGACTCAGATAGGAAGGAATATTTTCCTGGCAAAGGGTTTATGTATAATTTTGTTTTTAATCATTAGCACTGATTATAGCAGGGTTAAGTAAGAATATATATTTAGAAATGTGTATGCTTTATTACAAATGCCTGGCAAAGAACCTAACAATTCACTAGATATTAATATAAAGAGCCCCTATAGCAACCAGACTTGCACATCTGTCAACTGAAATGAAGGCCAAATGGTGAGTCCTTGTGGTCAGGGTCAAGACAAAATAAAATAAGCTGCTCAAAGTTAACATTTTCACCCTAGTAATCAAACAGCCAACAGGCTTCTAGGCCTCACTGACTACAAAAGCTGTGGACACTGTGGCTTCCCTACAGAGTGTAAGTGTCATGCCTCTAAAGCACTACGTTTCCTGTAGCCTGAGCTATATCTGGTGACTTCACAGAGCCCAGAGTGCTAGGACCAAGAGAGATGAGCTTTGAGGCTGGAGGACAGGCTCCCAGTCCAGGCAAAGTGAGCTCCTTAGCTCCTGGAAAGGAACACATGATACAGATCTCAGCATTGTGCGTTCTCCACTCGAGGTATAATGAATGGAAAGGAAGGCGGCGCCTTCTTGCACCCCTGGATTCATTTCTTGTGGGCTTGAGGAAAATGTAGTCTCTTAGGACTCTAAGGGTATAGAAAGGCCAAAAATTGTAAATGAATATTAACCTCTCCTGAGCTGCTGCTGAGATTTTATTGGGGAGCAGGTAGTATTTTATTGATCTCAGGGGAGGGGGAGGTTGAATTTCAGGGGAGGGGAAGAGTTTTCTTTCTAGACAGTGAGCTATAAAATCAACAATAATCTTAATTTCTAGTACATTTTGTCAGTAACATTGAGAATGCTTGTGGTTTACATTCCTTTTCAATTGGTACGCATGATTCTACAGAAATGAAGAAGTAGGGGCAGGGCAAGAGAACAAAAGCAAATCTAAAACCTAATGTATGAGAAACAGAGGATGGCCAAAATCCACTGAGTGAGGACTGCGCAACGTACCGCTTCTCTGCACAGCTTTCCACCTTCTGGGGAGGAGGCCACCTTCTCCATCACTTGAAGGGCTCTGTCAAGGTAGCCCGGTCGCCACAGCAGAGGCATGTTGTGGTACACAGCCCGAAGCCCTTGCTGCAGCTCCACCTTCCCTGGGGCCGAAGGGAACAGAGGAGAGAGCTCAGCCAGGCCTTCTTGCTCTACCTGACACTGAGGACTCAGGGCGCAGGTGAAGAGGCGCTTGGCAGCTCTTGAAATGCAGAAGGATCATTCCAAACCTGTCCCTAGGGGCCCAGCCCACCCAGTAACCTGGTAGCATTTCAGATGGGTGATGGTAAAATTCACGTATACACTTTTAAATATACACTTTTACAAACCTGTTTCTTCTTTTCTGTTTAGGCTGGTGAGGACTGTGAAGCCCAGGCCTGAGGGAAATTTAGAGACTGACGTATCTGCCACTGAGCGGAGATACCCTTATAAAACAAGTCAAACAACTAAAATACTATTCTTGTTTTAAGAACGAAATTTTCCTCAGCAAAAGAAATTCTCTAACTTTCCTAGAGTCCTCAGCAAAAGAAATTCAACAACTTTCCTAGACTGAAAATCATGTCAACAGTGGACAACTTGCCCTGCCAGGAAACAAACATGACATTTTTTCAAAATGCTCCAAAATATCCCATTGATTATCCTTATGAAAAAAAAAATCTAATTTTGCTCTTCTTCCTTGACTTGAGCTTTCTCAATACCTAAGCACAAAGTCCTCATCACCCTTTGCCTCTCGGGACAAGAGTGCTTCTCCTGGTACCCCAAACCGACGCCACTGGAAGTCAAGATGTGCACACCGGGCAGCAGGGTCCCCTGGCGAGGACAGGGGCTGTCTCTGTAGTGCTGTGGCACAGAAGCCCTCTCTGCACTAATGACCAAGGTCACCTTGAGCTGCCAGGTCTTAAATCCACCTTCACTTATCTTTCTTGGGAAGGAGGATTTGGAAAAGCTACAGGAGGACATAAATAGACAAAGCTTATCAGGTGACAGCTAATTTTAGACCTTTAAGGTGCTTGGGGCTAGAGGGCAGCCACATTCTGGGAAGCTGCTTCCATTTGGGTTGAGTGAGGCTGCCCAGCACAGGACACGAGTGACGGGCTTCTAACAGGGAGGCTGCAGTCTCGACCAAGTACCAGGGCCTCTGCTCAGAACAACACTAAGTGCATGTTCTTGGCCCTGACAACTTCCTGAGTAAGTCCTGCAGTGTAAGACTCCTGAATGCTAATCTGGAGGCAAACACATGGAAATTAATATTGAAAGTAGATGGCAAATGAAGGGAACATGATTTTTAAAAAAGTGGTCAACTCTGTCCTTGGTCTGATAGTCTGGTAAACTGAGGTAGGCTCCTCTCTCTGAGTCAATTTATGTCAGAAGGAGCATGCAAGAATGCTACTCTACAATTTGTTGGTGATGATCAGCTTCAAAATCAGCCAAACTGCTATAACTTTGATGATTTTCAAAAAACGAAGGTAAGCAGAGCAATGTCTAATCAAGAGAAGTCTGCTTTCTCAACTGCCTATCACTTGAGACAGAGAATAAAAGACTAATGAAGTAAGAGTCGTTTACTAAATCTCTGGGAAACAGGGCATTTTTAACGCTGAATGGTATCTGCTCAGAGTCCACACAGCCCAGAGTCTGTGGCCTCCCCTTGGAAGGCTTCGTCCTCCTGACCTGCCTGATTACAACGCAGTCTGGGCACTAAAGTAAAGCTACCACCCCCCGCACGGCACTGCCACACCGCACCGAGTTTCCCTCTGCTTTCCCAAGTGCTACTGGCTGTGCTGAGGTTCTCTCCCCTCACCTGAAAATAACACCAAGGAGAGAACGTCAATCCTAACTCTTAATTTCTTCCTGGCCTAGACAGAGAAAGAGAAAGATGCCTGGTAATACTGGGAAAGATTCTACTGGCTGCTTCTCCCAAAATAGGGCCAGAACACTCCTTTCTCTGTCCCTTCCTCCCACTGGCTACACAATCTACAGCTACCTGCACTAGCTCTCCACTTGCAAGTCAGTGACAGGTCGTAGGACCCTCTTTATTCTCTTATGTCATCATAACTGTAAAGCCATCAAACTTCATTTTCGTGTGTGTGTGCCTAAAAATGAAAGCTGTATAGGAATTTCACTAACAATTTAAATCAAACTCTAATTTTAATATGAAGTGGAAGAAGAATGCGTTAGTTCTACCCATGAAACGCAGAATTTGTGGGGATCACTTTACTTACCAAGAAGTGCATAGCCATACAGCTGAGAACTCAACCCCACTGAGTTCTTCTGCTTCAGGCCTGGGAGAAGCAGGGAAGCCCCGAAGTTCCTCTCCTCTTCCCACTGCAACAGAATATGCCAGATCACCACCCAGCCAAGCAATAACTCATTCATGAAAAAATGTGATTGTTAGTAACGTGGAAGGAAAAGAACACGTTACAGTATTAGGTTAAAAGAGAAAAATAATGAAGCTACAGACACATTATAATCCCAATTTTGTGAGTAAAAGGTATTTATGTTTAGTAAAAAATACAGAAAGGAAACACTCTACGGGATGTGCACGATTAATTGGCAATAACTTTGCATCTCAGTTCACGTGCTTATTAATTTTGAAAAACTATGTTTCTAAGGTTATGATTTAACATCATTGTTTCAGATATAAAGCATTAAATTCTGAGAGCAACCATCATGTCGAAGGAATACGATGTTAGAGCAACCATAATTTCTGGACTGCGTGCAGGGCCAACTGCTAAGGAAATTGTGGACTTCAATAACATCCCTTTATGTAAAGTTTACAACACGAAGAAAGTGTATAATGCTGATCCTGATGTTGCCACACCACAAAGGAAAATGCAAGGATCACACAAGTCCAGATATTGTACATAGAATCCAGGAGATCATCAATGAAATCCAGGAAAGTCAACGCGCTCCATAGCAAGAGACCTGTAAGTGCTGGATGCAACAGTTCCCAAGATCATTGCTGTAGGTATCAGATACAGATCGTATGTTCTTAGAACAGGCCAGTTTATGACACAGTAGGCAAAGGAAAGGCGCTTTGAAAAAGCAAAGGAACTGCTAACAAAATTGAAAAATCCCAAAGGAAAAACCCTCTGATTTTCTTCTCCAATGCAAAGAATTTTCCACAGGACCAAACAGGCAACAGAAGAAACAACAGGTGGCTCTGGGAGAATCTTAATGAAGTCCAAATTATCATGAAAATGAAATTTCCTGCTATAGCGATGGTGTTAGGTGTTGTCAGCAATGAAAGATATGACCCTGCATCTTTTCCCCTAAGGCTTGAAGGGGACTGCCAATGTTTACTTTGATGTTTTGAAAGAAGTAGTTGTACCGTGGATGAAGCAAGTTGCAAATGGATGTCATTTTATCTTCCAACAAGATGGTACAGCAGCACATAATGTCAAAAGAGTGCAAGAATTTCTCAGTGTCAATGTTCCTGAATTCTGGTCAAAGGAAATCTGGCTGCCTAGTTCACGAGATGCAAATCATTTAGACTATTATGTATGGTGTATTTGTGAGCGACAAGTTAAAAAAAACCTCATTCCAATAAAAAGGCTGTTAAAAGCTGAGATTGAAAACATGATGATGTCCATAGATAAAGAAAAGTTAATGAAAGCGTGCTCAAGATTCCAATTATTGCAGCAAATGGAGACTTTTTTGAACAATTAAAAAAATAATGACCATGTTTATGTATTTACATATAAGAATACACTTATTTCAATATAACACTTTTGTGGTATGCTGTTTATTTTACTAAAATTTTGTCATTTTATTCTGTGCACCCTGTATATGTTAACAGACTTCTGGGTACTAAAAATATGATAGTTTCAGTTTTCTTCTTTGTATTTTTATTTCCCAAAATTCTGACAATGAATGAGTTCCGTTCACAATCAGAAAAGTAAAACAAAATGAAAATAAAGAGTATATGCTGGCTGGTGGCTCAGTGCATAAGGTGCCGGCCTGCAAACCCAAAGGTCGCTGGTTCCATTCCCAGCCAGGGCACATAACCAGGTTGCAAGCCAGGTCTCCGGCTAGGTCCTTAGCTGGAGGCAGGGGAAAGGCAACCATACATTGATATTTCTCACTCTCTCTGCCTCTCTCGCTACCTCTTTCTCTGAAAATAAGTAAAATCTTTTTAAAAAGTGGTACTTTATGTTTTCCTACAAACATCACTAAAAAAAAAAGGAGTATACTCGGTACCAACACTTGAGACAGTCAAAACTTCTGACACACTGTCGGCCCATATTCACTCACATGATGGAGCAAGCTTTTGAATTTTAAACAATTCAGCAATGATAAGACTCCTACTTGACAGTTTTAAAATAAATATAACTATTAGGTTGCTTTTACATAGGTTGGTGCCTCTCAAAAAAATATTAGGCAATCAGAAGCACTTAGTGACCATTTCTTTCAACCCAGGGTGCAAAATTACACTTCAATAAAATTGGAGCCTTTTGAGACAAGAGAAAATGGAGGCAAAAACACAAGCATGACTAAGCTTGCTGCAGAACAGTGAGCGAGAGCAGGTGCGGAGGCTTGCGGGAAAGCAGGCCCGGAGGAGAGCCTGGGCACTGCCCCAGACACTCCAGCTGTGGTCACATCGGGGCTGGGTGAGTACACGTGGGCCTGGGCCTTGGCTCTGGCTGGGCAACATAGAACACAAAGCTCAGCCTGCCCTGCACGGACAGGTCTCTGTACTCAGAGGTCGGGGAGGAAGCAGAGAATGAATTGCAGCCCCTGTAAGTGAGGCACCTGGAGGGTTAATGAGCACCCAAACCTTTTTACTGGGGATGGCCTCTGTGCAAGGAAAGTGTAATTTTTAAGGGTCTGAACAAAGCAAAGACCTTGGGAGAAAAACAAAACCTCCCCGGGCACTTCTGCAGCACAGATAAGTAAAATGGCTGGTAATTAAGGACCCCTCATTTCACTTTCAAAAGCGAATCACTTTAAGGGTTGACTTTCCCCCACATAGACTGCTGAAAAGGAACCCAGTGAACAATAAATTAGGAGCCTTCAAGCCATTTTTTCTTTTCTTTAAGGGAACAAATGAATGCTGTATAGCATCAGAATGCAATAGGGCGAAAGGCCCAGTAAAGCGGTACCCTTTCTGGGCCGGAGCCCGTGGTGATGGTGACAGGAATGGTGACACTCCCAAAGGACTTTTAAAAAGATGAAAACAAACAAAAGTAAGTAAGTGTCTTAGAGATTTTATTTTAATGATCTGGGAATAATGCAGCTACTGCTAAAATATTAGGTCTGCTCCAAGTTGTTAGCTTCTGTTGTATGCACAGACTAAGTCAGCAGCTATTTCAACCAACATCCTAGAGGAATGTTGGTTGAAAGACCTAGAGGTCTTTCTATTTTATGCTCCTGCCTCTTGCGTTAATACAAAGCAAATTCCCGTTCCCCTCCCCGTGCTGCTCCACTCCACCTCCCGGCCAGACACCTCAAAACGCTTGCTGACATTCGCTGTCTCCGTTCTGCACCTCTGGTTCAATCCACTATCCACTCCAATTTGATTTCCTGCCCATTATTTCATGGAAACAAAGGTCAAAATTTAGTGCCTCCTGATGCTAAATTTGATGAACTTCTCAAAAGCCCTCATCTTACTCAGAAGCGTGCTGACTGGGTTTTGTGGTCCGCACACCCCTAACTTTCCTGTTGCTCTCTGGCTCATTTGCAGACATTTACACACGGATGTATGTGTACATTTTATATGCAGACCAGATTTTTCCATCAAGATCCTAATTTCCCTTGTGCAATCTCTTGACTCTCTCAAAATGCAAACTCGTCAAAGTCAAATTAATGATTTTCCCCATAAAATCCTGTCTTTTTTCAGAGTTCCCTTTGCAAGCACACGGAGACCCTTTTATCCAGATATAATACACAAGTCAGAAACAGATAAGATTTGACCCCTACTTCCCTGGCTCTATGTCAAGTGCATCATGTTATCTGCCTCCCAAGTATGTCCATTGGCTGTCCATATGACCACATCCCCATGCTACCGTTACCTCTTGCTTAGACAGCCAGTCATCTCCCAAGCGCTCCCAGTCATGCCGGCCCCACTCTGATCTTCCATGCACATTAGAGACAGGGGCATCTTTTCAAAACAGAAATCTGATCATGGTACTAACCATCTCTGCTTAAAACTTTTCAATGGTTTCTATTTTTAGGATGACAACATGACTTAGCATGATCTACATTTTCCACCCTTATTTCACCCTATGGCCTCCCTACCATTTTCTCAGTTGCAGTGACACTGATTATCTTTCTGTCTTTCTCCAGCCCCTTTCTGCTCCCCCTGTTCTTTCTGCCACAGGGCTTTTGCACATGTTATTTCCACTTTTTGGATTTTCTTCCCCTCTTCAGTCAGTTATTCTTGTTCATTCTTCAAATATTAACCCAAGAGCTATTTTCTTAAGAAAGCCTTCCCTATGTTTAAAATGCAAAAATTCCCTACAATATAGGATTTTCATAAACATCTTTGTAGTGCTCTTTATAGTCATAATTTTGTACCTGTCTATTCCATTGTTTTTAAATGCCTGTATTCTTCTCTGACTGTAGGCAGGAAATTTTTGCTCACCTCTGTGATCATGTATGGAATGTCATAGGTGCTTAATATATATTTAATGAGACAATCAATGTGCTGTTTGCCATAGGCTATGATCCTCATCTTAGAAAAGCAAAACATACCATGAATTCTTCAGAACACAGACTGGACTAGCTGACATTTTCATTTCCTACCCAAACTAGAATTTTTAAAAATGTTATATTTGAATTAAGGGCATATAAAAGCACCAGACTTCCTTCATGAAGTGGTTTCCTGCTATTAACTGACATATCTATGCCCTAGTCTTCTCATCTGTATAGAGTTGTGAGGATTAAATGCATTAAAAAATTTAAAATACCAAGAACACAACCTGGTTAAGTGCTACTTCAATATTAGTTATTGTTATTATCACCGTTATTCTTAGGACAGCAATAATAATGACTAAATCCCTAACCTAAGGGATAACACCAAAACTTGGTATTCTGGACCAACCCAGCATAACCTTAGGGAAACACTGATATAAATGAAATAATTGGTACTTTGTACCTAAGGCTAAGTCAGCACCTAATTGCATCTTTGCTATGCCATGTCCAGCTTTGACTATCAGTTACCCTTTCCTGAATGTCTCAAAAGCACTTGAACTAGTTCAAGTTTCAAAATGTATGTTTACTTGAGATTCTGTCAAGTGGAGGAACATCCAGTCCTACTTTGTGAGAAACCAGCAACTACAAGTATAGAGTGAACACTCATTCCTGGTTGTCCATGGCCATGGAGCTGCACATTAGAGAGCTCCTTCCAGTTTTTGAGAGCTGGGGTTTCCTCTGGCCATCTTGTCCCTGCTGAGCAGACACTACTTGCTCTTCCTAAGGATCTTGGGACTGCTTTCAGGTGGCTCACTTACAGTGAAGTCTGTCTTCTCTGCCAGGCAATGGTATAAAACATGGAGGGAGAGAAGTTGCGTGGAAGGCACTTCAAAGGCTTCTTGCATCATGACCTCAAAAACCACGGATAAAGCATCTGGCAGGAAGATCAAAGTAAAAGAGCAAATTAGCTGCAGGTCACCTCACCATGTCTATGTTTACCTATAAACACTCATAAACATTGGGGGTGACAGAAAAATAAGCAGAATTAAGAAGTAAACAATGTGGGCTCTGGTCCTTGTTCTTCCCAAACTGCTGGCTTCTGCTGTAGGTACCAGTCTTTACTGAGCCAGGTGCCCCTGCACCACTGTCCTCAGGGGCATTGAATAAGCCACTGCCTTTCTCCCAGTATCATCTTCCTAGCGATCATGTACCTTTTGTCCCATCTATGTTAAAAGATTGTTGGATAGTCCAACAAAGTAATAAATATGAAAAAAAAAACTGAGAAGCATAATGGAAGGTATCATGCTTATCAAAAACTGAGAAGCAAGTGGAAGGTATCATGCCTATAAGGGAAGAGCTAATGCACACAGAAAGAAGGCTGATGTGTTTCCCAGATCATCCTGACAAGCAGAGCAGGCTGGGCTGACTAATCTGGTACCTTCTTGCTGGGGCAAAAGAGGGCCAATGCTAGAGGCAATCCTAAATCCTAGGTACTATTTCAGAGAAAAAACTGGTGAATATAAAAAAGACAACCGAGTTCAGTTTCAAAAGACTTGAACACAGTGAACGGAAAATGCTCATTCACAAAGTATGAGCACCTGGGTGTTAATATACATTTGTTTCCATGTGAACACTGGTCATAGGAGATCAGACCCTGAGCAATCTTTACTTTCCCTCAATATTCCAAAACATAAACAGAAGCCAAGAAAATCAAGTTCAAACAATTTCCTTCTTTTAAAAAAATTTTCATTCAAGAACATGCTTATTTTATTTTATTTTATTTTATTTATTTTTTTTTTTTTTAAGAGAGAGGGAAAGGGAAGGAGAGAGGGAGAGAAACATGGATGTGTGAAATATTGATTGGTTACCTCTTGTAAGTGCCCTGATCAGGGACTGGGCCAGCAACCTAAGTGTGTGCCCTCACAAGGAATTAAACCTGCAACCTTTCAGTTTACGGGATGATGCTCCATGCAACAGAGTCACACCGGCCAGGGTCAATTTCCTTTTCCTAATATTTGTGGTTAGAGAATGTTAATATTGGTTTAAAGTGTGGCGCCTGCATATAACAGGTACAAATATTTTTGACTGAGTTTCTATGTTAACTAATTTTCACTTACACTCATAATTACAAGAGTTAGCACTGATTCGCAGCTGTTTAGTCAGCTGGTTTTGTACATGTTGTCATGGTTTGAAATGAGGCCACAGGCAAGATTTTTTATATATTTTTTACAAATGGGGAAACGAAGATAAACAAGCAGGCCAGGAAGTCATCTAGTCAGTAGAAAAATAATGACCTAGAAGAGACTTAAAAAAATAAACCACCAAGTAAGCCAATATTTAAAAAAAAATTAAAGCTACAAATACAGTTTATTTATTTATTTATTATAAAAAGATTTTTATTTATTATTTCCAGAGAGAGGGGATAGGAGAGAGGCAGACAGGGAGAGAGACATCAATGTATAGTTGCCTTTCATCTGCCTTCAGCTACGAACCTGGCTGGAGATCTGGCTTGCAACCTGGTTATGTGCCCTGAATGGGAATCGAACCAGTGACCTTTGGGTTAGCAGGCTGGTGCTTTATCCACTATGCCACCAGCCAGAGCCTCAAATACAGTTTTTTAAAAAAACTTAGTATTGACAACTGTTTACTACTGAATCTAAAATTACACATAAAAAAGAAATCAAACTTACTTTATCTTTCATTATATTCTGTATTTCAGTCATTTTGGGAAGTAAAATTAGATTGGCCTGCATAATTAAGTTTCATTTTCCTCAATAATCATTCATGTACTTTGATATTTCTTATCCTAACAATAATAAAAATGTATTATTTTTTAAGTTTTGTCATAAATAATTTTATCAAAACTTTATTTAAAAAATTCAATATTAATTATTTACTCTGTGTTTAGGAAAATAATCTCCTTTGATCCTTCCAGCATACCTTTTAAAGAGTAAGGAAGAAAACTGCTACTACATAATTTTCCAACAAGAGAGTAATATGGATTCTTACATCTGATATTCAGAGAATAGATTATGAAAATTAGGTTAAGTGAAGCATGCAAATCACCTTTCAGCTGAATTCAGGAAATGCATGTTTAAAACTGGGTAAGAAATGGAAAACAAGGGATAATTAACATTTGAAAAAATAATATGCAGCAACAAACATCCTTTGGCAGCCAGCAACTGTAAGCCTATGAGAGAAGATATAGTGGCAGTCCAGAGAAAAGGAGAGGGGTGCCTACACCAAGGGTGGAAATGGCCAGTCCCAGCCTAATCACTGAGTACTGATGCAATGAAAAAGGCAGAGGGTGCTGGCATCAGGGACGGCACCCAAAGACAGGATGGCAGATGTCACAGATGCAAAAGGGACCACCAGTGCTCACTTCAGCAGCACATACACTACAGCTGGAATGATACAAAGATTAGCATGGCTCTGTGCAAAATGATTTGCAAATTTGTGAAGCATTCCATGTTTTAGCTACATGAAATGAAGTCAAGCAATATACCAGATGCAGAGCTCAAAACAATGGTTATAAAAATGCTCAAGGAACTTAGGGGAAGAAGAAATGAACACAGTGAGAACTTCAGCAAAGAGATATTAAGCATAAAAAAGGACACAGAAGCCATAAAAAAAGGCAGTCAGAAATGAAGACTACAATATCTGAAATGAGTAAATACATTAGAAGGAATCAACAGCTGACTAGATGAAGCAGAAAATCGAATCAGAGATTTGGAGGACAAGGTGACAGAAAACACCCAGTCAGAGTTTCTAAGTGACCACAAGACCACGCTCCTGGTCCTGAGGTAGTAACTACCTTAATGCAGGTGTGGCTCCCCCATGGCTTCTCAGTACCAACCAAGCCTGAATGAAATGGTGAAAATGAAAGCCAGTATGTGTCTTTATACAATGGCAAGGCCTCCTCGTTCCTGTTCGACTGTCTGCACAGCTGCCAGCACAAGCGTGCTCCACTACAATTCCCCTGTCCACTGGAGGCTGGAAGGCCTGACTGCTCTGTAAAGTCTGCTGCAATCAGCTTCCTTCCTTGTCCTCCCTCACTGCAGCTGAGGTGAAGAACCACTTTAAATTCATTTCACACGACCAGAGAATTTGGGGGTAAAGACTTCTCAGAGATCACTGATCTGTTTATTTACAGATGAAGCAACACAATTCTAGGGAGGGAAAATAACTTTCCTTCAGGCTGAATGTACTGCCCTTTCCAGAAGAAGTCAACTGATTTTCTTTGTAGTTTTTAATTTTATATAATACAACAACTGTGATTTAAGTAAAATAAAGTTAGAAAATGGTGCCCCCAAAGGGGGGCAAACTAGTAACAGCATTACCATAATCTTACTAGCCATGGAAGCTCAGGCAGGGATTTTTGTTTAACTAAATTAACTGTCCTTTGCCTAAAAAGACATGAACAAATAAATGTGACAAACTCAGAGGAAGAAAACCTAGACATAATTTTCATCTCTGGCCAGTGGCATGGTAAATCTATGTCTGAGTGATGTAAAGAGATGTCATTAAGAAACAAAAAGAAACGCCCTGGCTGGTGGCTCAGGGGATAAGGCCCCAGACTGCAAACCCAAAGGTCGCTGGTTTGATTCCCAGCCAAGGCACATAACCAGGTCTCCAGCCAGGTCCGTAGCTGGAGGCAAGATGAAAGACAACCATACTTTGATGTTTCCCTGCCTCTCTCCTTTCCCTTCTCTCTGAAAATAGTAAATAAAATCTAAAAAAAAAAAGAAACAAAGAAAGGAAAGTGACCACATTTACTTCTCTTTGGGAAGTAAATGGACCTGGGTTTTGGTTTGTTACCTTTGTAATTGTCTTTCTTTATGAAATAATCCATCAGTAAATTGAATGTAAAGTTATCTGGAAAAATTCCATACTGAACCTGTAATGAAAATGGAAATAAAAGGAAAATAAGAGAAAAATATCCACTTTGATTGATGTATTGCCTATGTATTATTCCGAACAAAATGCTTTAAAATTTTTGCCTATCATTTCATAGCATCTGTGACAGCGAAACTGTCACAGAAACTGTGACTCATAAGTTTTGGTAACTAGAACTGTTGGTCAGGGTGAGCAAGTTGTGAGGAGGTGTCTGATACTCGACAAGTGATATGTGAAACATAAAACTCCATTCTAACATGTCATGTCATAGCTGAAACAAAAAATAAATACTTTACTCACTACTCTATGGGTTCAGAGATTCTTTTTATAAGGTATGAGTATCAATGCAACAATAAACTCCCATAAGAAAGCACACATTATCTCCTTATGCAGCACTTTTTTTTGGTCCTTAGATTATCTTTTTCCTCAAGAGACATATTTGGCATATAACACTGTATAAGTTTAAGTTGTATAATATGATGATTTAATATTGAGAAATGATTACCATAATAAAGTTAGTTAACACATCTATCACCACACATTATACAGTATCGTTAACTATAGTAATTATGTCGTCCATCAGATCCTCAGAACTTATTCATCTTATAACTGGAAGTTTGTACCTTTTGACCAACATCTCCATTTCTGGCAACCCTCAGATGCAGGCATCCACCATTCTACACTTTGTTTCTATGAGTTTGGTTTTTTTAGACTGTACATATAAGTGACATAGGATATTTGTCTTTCTCTGATTGACTTACTTCACTTAGCAAAATGCTCTTAAGTTTTGTCCTTGTTGTCACAAATGGCAGGATCTCCTTTTTTCATTGTTTAATAATATTCCACTGTGTATACAGACCACCTTTTTTTTTTTTTTTTTTTTTAATCCATTCATTCATCAATAGACACTTAGGTTGTTTCCATGTCTTGGCTATTGTGAACAGTCCTGCAATGAACATGGGTGTGCAGATACCTCTTTTTAGATAGTGATTTCATGTCCTTTGGATGTATATCCAGAAGTAGGATTGCTGGATCACATCATGGTTTTATTTTTAAGTTCTTGAGGAATCTCCATATAGTGCATAAGGGTTCCCTTTCCACCCCATCCTTGCCAGCACTTTTTTATTGTCTCTTTGATTTTTAAAGACCCAAGGTATATGCCAATAAAATATTACTAACCAAGCTCCTTGGATGTTCTGTTCATAAGCAGCTGAATAGCTGAGATTTCTCCAACTGTAGACTGCATTAGAATTTTCCAGACATGCACTTAACAGTGCAGATTCTTTAGCCTCAGACTTAAGAGAATCAAAATCTCTGGGAATGAGGCACAGAACCCTGAAGTTTAGTGAGCCTCCCATGTGATTTTCATTCAGTCAAGGTTGACTAATAATGGTCTAAATTGTGGATATATTTTTGTTTTAAATTCTTACTTCAGTAGGCTTACTCACCATCCTCCACCCTGCCCCATTCTTCCCCTACCATTACCAGAATCACCTAAGGATTTTTTCACATCATACCAATCCTCTTATATCCTCTTGCAACCTCCAGATGGTCCTAACTACTGCCCTCACCCCAGTCCAGTAGTGAATCACTACTGCAGTGAGTCACTGGTGCTGATAGGCTGTATGGGATGTAAGTTGTGCTGAAATGGAAAAATGTTTATCAGCCATTGTTTGAAAGGTTGGAGCTCATGGGCAGCATCTATTATTTCTCAAAAAACAGTCATCTAAATCAGCATTAGCCCTGGCCTGTGTAGCTCAGTAGGTTGGTGCCAGCCTGTGAACCCAAGGGTCGCTGGTTCAATTCCCAGCCAGGGCACATAACCAGGTTGCAAGCCAGGTCTCCTGCCAGGTCTGTAGCTGGAGGCAGGTGAAAGGCAACCATACATTGATGTTTCCCTCCCTTTCTTCCTCCTTCCCTGCCCTTCTCTCTAAAAATAATGAATAAAATCTTTAAAAAATAAATCAGTATTAATCGTAGGGGCAGGTTAACAATAAAATGTTGTAGAATGATCCATCACTAATGCTAGAAGGAGGCTTAGAAATCAATTGGTCAGTTATTCTCAGCTTATGCTGCAAGTCAAAAGGGACATGAGATCTTTAAAAAGATATTAATGGATGGATAAGCAGAACACAGAGTATTTTAAACGCAGTAAAACTACTCTGTATGATGTTGTAAAAGTAGATATGTGTCATTATATGTTTGTCCAAGCCTATAGAATGTACAGCACCAAGAATGAATCCTCATGTAAACTATGCACTTTGGGTGATTAGAATGGGTCAATGCAGATTCATCAATTTTAACAAACATACCACTCTGGTGGGGGATGTTAATGGTGGAGACTGAGCATGTGCAGGGCCAGGGAGCAGATGAGCAATCTTTGTACCGTCTCAGTTTTGCTGTGAACCTAAAACTGCTCTAAAAAATAAAAGTCTACTAAAAAAACCCATTAAAAAATATCAATGCCTGGGCTCCAGAAAGATCCATTAAATGAAAATCTTGGAGGTGCATCTATAAATTTTAAAAGCTCCTTTTGTAATTCTAATGGGCAGCCAGGATTGGAAATCACTGATTTAGTGTAACTCACTTGACTTTAAGTTGATAAAACTAAGACCTAGAAGGAGAAATTATTTGCCTGAAGTTATAGGTTAACTCATGAAATTTATAGGATTGCAGCCTGGGTCTTCCAATTCCTTGCCCAGCACTCTTTCCACAAAAGAGAAGAAATAGCAGAAACTGAGACAGACTTTTCTGCCTGCTAGACCCTTCTTGCTTTGTTTTCATAGGCATCTTCTTCATATAATCTGTGCCATTAAGCTGAAGAGAGCCAGATTCAGTCTGTTCCTTCCCTTTGCACCTGATATTAGGTTTATCAGTGAGCCTGCTTATCTGCCTTATTAAATTATAAGTTTCCTGAGGGTAAGGATAGGTTATTGCTCATTTTTGTAGACAATCCATACCCAAGGCAATGTCTCACATGCAAACTGTCTGCAATGTATATTAAATTGAATTGGGCCCATCTCATGGGAGAACACTCCCCAAAACAAAATTAGTACTTGCTTTAAAAAAATGTACAGCCCTGGCTAGTGGCACAGTGGATAAGGTGATGGCCTGTGAACCCAAGAGTGGCTGATTTGATTCCCAGCCAGGGCACATAACCCGGTTGCAAGTCAGGTCTCCGGCCAGCTCTGTAGCTGGAGGCAGGTGAAAGGCAACCATACACTGATGTCTCCCTCCCTCTCTGACTCTCTCCCTTCCCCTCTCTCTAAAAATAATAAATAGAATCTTAAAAAAAAAAAAAAGTACAAACTTTTATAGTTATTTCCTTTTGACTTTTAACACATAGGGTCCAATGATGCCTATAGGAGTAACACATTTTCATAAAATACTGTTAAAATCTTTTATACATCATAATAGTGTTGTAGCTTAAGACTCACAACATTCTAAACTTTTGCTTATTTTGTACCTAACTACGTAAGGGGAGGGGTCAGAGAATTTGGAATACATGCTTTGAGTAACTAGGAATACTTCCTTTTAAAAATGTGTGAGATAAGCCCTGGCTGGTGGCACAGTGAATAAGGTGTTCGCCTGTGACCCCACAGGTTGCTGGTTTGATTCCCAGCCAGGGCACATAACCAGGTTGCAAGCCAGGTCTCCAGCCAGATCTGTAGCTGGAGGCAGGTGAAAGGCAACCATACATTGATGTTTCTCTCTCTCTCTGCCTCTCTCCCTTCTCCAATCTCTGTAAAATAATAAATAAAATATTTTAAAAAATGTGTGAGATAGACTGGGTACTAGGGTCTGGACTCTTCCCTGAAACTGCACTGAAGGGGCCCAGGCAGGACATGCATGATGCGAGCACCAGCTCCCATGACCGGGCTGCCTGTGCTTCTGCCAGCCCAATTCAGAGGCAAGAGCTGGGCAAAGCAGCAGCTATGGGAGCTTTCACTTTTAATGTGTTGATTTACATCCAGCTCCATTTTTTTTAATACTTTATTTATTATTTTCAGAGAGAGGGGAAGGGAGAGAGGCAGAGAGGGAGAGAAACATCAATGTATGGTTGCCTTTCACCTGCCTCCAGCTACAGACCTGGCTGGAGACCTGGCTTGCAACCTGGTTATGTGCCCTGGCTGGGAATTGAACCAGTGACCTTTGGGTTTGCAGGCTGGCACCTATCTACTGAGCCATCAGCCAGGGCCCCAAATAATTAAAAAATGTTATTTCTTATACTATTTTTGCTGTAACTGTATGTAATAGGTTCAAATACTGTATCATCTAAACTCAAAAGAACAAGCTGCAAATGCCAGGAAAGCACTCACCTTATTCACAAGAGTATATAAAGCTTTGTCTTGTGCACCATATTTTAAGCACTGCCTAATCCAGGTGTGGATAGTCCAGTCTCTCAGGTACCAGCAGTTGGGGCTGTGTCGGAATCTAAATAAAACAGGAGAAAAGAGAAAACTGGTGTTAAGTCTTAGATGTCAACACCCAACTATATCTTTCATCAGCAGGTGCTTCTCTTAGATATTTATAGATGTGCAGTCAATGTGCACAAACTCATAAAAATCAACAGTCTGTAAAAACTGGAGGATATAACTCATTCACGATAGAATCTGAAATGAAATGAGAAAGAGAAGGCAAAGGAATAATAAACAACAAACAGGCGCTGGCCTGAAAACCCAAAGGTCGCTGGTTTGATTCCCCAGCCAGGGCACATAACCAGGTTGCAAGCCAGGTCTCCAGCCAGGTCCATAGCTGGCGACAGGTGAAAGGCAACCATACACTCTTTGCCCCTGTCCCTTCCCCTCTCTCTAAAAATAATAAAGTATTATAAAAAAAAGAAAAAAAATAAACGACGAACAAGAATATTGTAAAAGTTGTATTCATTATTTAATATTTCCTAAATCAACATCTTGTTTTCATATGAGGTTAATGAAAACTGATTTGGAAAAATACTAACCGTGGTGTTGCGTGAATACGTAGTTCAGTAGAAAAGAGATGTGAAGCTGAAGCTGACACCTCAGAAATTCACAATAAAACAGATGAAGCAAAAACAACAGAATAGCAGAGCAACTCTACAAAGATATCAGCTTTGTATTTTATTGATATTTCTCATGGTACTTAGGAGAGATTGGGACACTTGTCACTGAACCAAAAGGAAGAAAAAACAAACAAACAAGAGGAATAAGTTACAAAAATTAAGCAAAATTTAACATTCAGGCCCTTTAGGTCTTCAAGATCCATAATCCCGCTGCCTTCTTCAGCTCTGTTCTAGCTCCTTAACCTTTCTCTGCTTGCTTCCCACTGCCCCCTCCTCCCGGGGAATTTTAAAGGCAGCCCAAGCTTAGGTGCATATGGCAACAGTGGTGCCACAAAGAAAGGAATTCCAAATACTACTCTTGCCTTGAGTGTGCGCACATTAGTAACTCTTGGGTCGGAGCGCTTCTTCTTGCTCCTGGCAGCCCAGGTCACAAGACCAACCTGCAGCAGAGAGGAGAGCAGACACAGGGTAAAGGGCTTTGCAGCCCTCTTTTTGTTTATCAGTTTTGACTGGGATAGATCCTCAAACATCACACAAGTAAAGTGCCCACTTTTTCTTTAACTTGGAGGAACTAGGTCAATCTCCAGGCACTACAAAAATTAAATTGTTTTCTTAAAAACAAAAAGGCATGACAAAAAGTTGGAGCACAAGGACTTTGTGCCAGATTTGGGAATCGGGGCTGCAGGCTTCTACCAGTGTTTCTCTGGGGCCGCCTATTCTATCTGTCACCTGCTACTTCCTGACATCTGCTATTGGGACAGTTTCCTGCTGAGCAGATTCTCTTGCCAGACCAGAGAAAAAGAGGAAAAGTGAATAGTATTTCATTTAGGCTATGTATTAGTGCTCTGGTTAAATTAGTGATTTGGCAAAAATAAAATCTGAAGATGTTTTATGGATCTAGAGTCATCTAGCCCTCTCCAGTCTTTTGAATATCTTAGATTTGGCTAGAAAATGTCTCCCTCACTCTGTCTTTCTCTACAGAATGAACCCCTTTAAAAGAAATAGGTTAAATTACAGTCCAGTTGAATAACCTGGCCCAAGAAAGACACTGTATAAGTGTCCGGGGTACTAGATCTAATGAGATCCTTTGCATAGAAGTAAAACAAAACATATCTTTTATTCTCTCACTCTTTCCCTCACATTTTTAAATCAATTGTTGAGCCACTTGGGTTCCTCTCCTTGTTACTCTGAAAAATCTGAGCTCTGACATGTAACAGCCAATTAAAAGTTGATTTTAGTTTTTAAAGAAAACATGACGTGACATACCTGATGTACTGCCTAAATGATGAAGATGCTTCCACAAGGGCCTGTCACACACACCCCACCCCCCTGCCCCCCAGCTGAGTGCACAACACTGACTCCTCAGTGCCTGGCCCTGAGCTTTAACCAGCACATGTATTAAATACTATAACGTACCCA
The DNA here is from genome assembly GCA_004026585.1 of Noctilio leporinus. Classification (NCBI taxonomy): domain Eukaryota; kingdom Metazoa; phylum Chordata; class Mammalia; order Chiroptera; family Noctilionidae; genus Noctilio; species Noctilio leporinus. Next base: position 164,703 of record PVIW01002216.1, read on the forward strand.
TCACTTTGCTACCATCTATTATGAAGAAATGTAAATTCCCTGTTTGGGGCATTTTAAATCTCACCACAAAAACACAGTACACAAAGTTTAACAATTATATAGGGTGGAACAATAAATGCTAAAAGAGCGCTGCTAGTTGCCAAGAGGTGTTTTGGTAGTAATGGGTGTTAGGTTTTGTATGTTTTCCCTTTTAAACACAAATAAAACACAATAAAAATGTCAATTAATTCCTTTACCCACGATTACTTTAATCCTAATCCTCATTTATAATAGAACTTTCTGCTTTAAGATATCTTCAGTGGCCACTAAAATGACTTTTTTTTTTTGATGACTTTAAAAGAAGAGTACTATGTCCATTTCCAACCAAACATTGTTTTCTCTCATTCATGATCAGACCATTTTTAGGCTTTGTGCAAGAATAATAAGACTGATAGGACCTAGCTACAGAGCTTTAAAACTTAAATCAAAATCTGTTTAAAACCATTTGCTAACCTTCTGAGGCTAACTTCAACACATAGCATGAAAAGCTTTTTTCTTCTCACCCTTTATTTTTAAGAAGTCTAAAGGGCAAGTTTCTTAAATTCTCCCACATGCAATAAAATCATCACTGCACTGCAGGCCCTTGGAGAGATTTGTCAACAGGCTCAAAGGGTCGTTAGTAAGTCTACTCTCCCATCCTGGAACAGGGCTGCTTGGTATGATCTCTGCTCTCTAAACCTAATAATCCAGAAACATAATCATAACTAGAACATTCTCAACCAAGTGGCATTAAATCAGTTTAGAAATAAGAGGGAAACACGCACACATTAATGAAATATGCTGCCCTATGTGCAATTCCTGACTTTCTCAGCCAGACAGCAAACAAACTCCTTTCAAAGTTCCCATCAGCGTTAAAAAGAAATTATGGGAGTATGAGAGTATATCTAAAAAATGAACAAGTCAAAATATTGAGATAGTTGAGTCCAACTTTCGATGGTGAGTTGAGAAAGAATTGTGATTTTAGTGATTTTTGAAGCAGTTCAGACAGATAAACGTGGGCCCTTTTTGGAACTGCCAGGCCGCTAAGTCTCAGGAAAGGGTACTAGCCCTGAACGACTCAGCACACTGCTGGACCAGCATTCTGCCTTTCAGCCAGAAGAAAGGCAAAGAGACAGGAACACAACGAACACACTGATTTTCCAATTTGCCCACAAACAGACCGGCCTTTGTTCTCGCGTGCTCTGACCACCGGCTGGCGGATCACAGCAGCCACTGTGGGAGTCCCCTCTGTGCCCCGTTCCATCAGCTGTTGGCTCACCTCAACAGAGCACTGTTATTGTCCAGGCCAGTAGGCTGCCGCGCCAGGCAAACCGTTGTGAGTGGGAAAAGATAAACAAATGCAACACGAGTAACCCCAACAATGTTTGCGCTCACGAAAACAAGAATCATTCTGAGCTTCCAGTTTATAAAATACAAATGAACTTACAACAATTTTAAAGACATGAGTATTTCTCAGAGGAAGGAGTGTCACCAAAAGAAGGAAAGAATGAAGAATACACTCTCAGGTTCTAGCTCTAGTTCTAAAAACTGGTAACCAAGGGCGGAAGTGGTCTCTGTCCACTGTGCGAAGTGGGGCTGCCAGGTGAAGACAGAACCTGCCTGGAAAGCCAATGAAATGGCAGGAGCTGAGAAGCTGCCGTTCCTCCAAATTTCTGCCTGCACTATTGCTCATTCAAGACTGGTGTCCACAGGAAGGAAGAGGCCAGACTCAGCCCTCGGAGGTGACAAGGCAGAAGGTCTTTGATGCCTTACACCTTAGGAGGGAAGAGCTGTTACATAAAAGAAATCAAGGGTGAAAAGAAAACCAAAGACTTACTATGACTACATAAAGGGTAGTTAACTATGTGTAAAAGTCACATGGGGCTTCTGCCCTGGCTGGTGTGCCTCTGTGGATTGAGCACCGGCCTATGAACTGAAAGGTCACCGGTTCTAGTCCTAATCACGGCACATGCCTGGGTTGCAGGCTGGGTCCCTAATTGTGGGTGTGTGGAAGGCAACTGATCGATGTGTCTCTTGTACGTTGATATTTCTCTCCCTCTCTTTTAAAAAAGTAAATAAATATCTTTTTTAAAAAGTCAGATGGGATTTCCTATTTGTGACCAATTTCATCCTTTCATGAAAAAGTAAGTGGGATAGAGCCTTTCTTCTGTGGGATTCAAACAAAGGTTACTGTTGAAGATAGAAGGGGCAGCGCTCATCAGCTCTCAGGATAATAGCGCTCCTGGCTGAGCAGGGCCCGTGCACAGATGCCCCAGCCTGGAGCTCATCTGCTCCAGCATTTAGCAGCAGCACTGGCTCTTCCATATGAATGAGCAAGCTTTCCACATCATTTATCTGATCATGAGAGCCACCACCCTGAAACATGCTCCCTCCTCCCTAGTGAATTTGAATTCTGTATCCTGTGGCAACAGGCTTTACAGATGGAGACCTCAGACCCTGAGCTGGGCTGCCATGGATATGGGTGAATGAGTAGAGGCAGGGAAAGAAGAATGCTAAGAGAAGAGGATAAAGCTGGCGCCAGCCCTGGCTGGCTGGATCAGTTGGTTGGAGCATCATTCTGAACACCAAAAGGTTGTGGGTTCGATCCCTGCCCAGGGCATATGTCTAGGCTGTAGGTTCAATGCCTGGTTGGGGCGCATACTGGAAGCAACCAATTGATGTTTCTTTCTCGCGTAGATGTCTGTGTCTCTCTTCCTTTTTTTCTAAATTCCGTAAACATACTCTTGGGTGAGAATTAAAAAAAGAAAAATAAAATAAAATAAAACAAAATACAGGTGACTCCAAAGCCTATAATGTGGAGTGGGAATTACATCAATGAAGCAAAATGTGTACAGTAATTATTAAAAGGTTTGAATGCATCTACGAATAGAACCAAAGAGGGAGCCACGTGATGGTTTAAACCAGAATCTGATTCAATCACTGCCACCCACTAAAAAGGTAATTAACTCCTGCCTCCTGCTGGAAATTCCACTTTCATCAATTACTAGTTGTCCCCACCTATAAACTTTTGATGAGATCATTTTCTAATGACTACTATATTTTTGTCAAGTGTTTAAAAAGGGGGCAGTCTAACATAGGAATTGATAATAAAGACATCAGGAGAGCGAAATCGTTTTCCTGCTTGAGATCCTAGATTCTTACTTGTTTATGGGAACTTTAGTTAATTTAGCTTTCAGCAAACGTGACCTGAGTATGCACTAAGCGGAACAACAAGAGCAAGAAGAATCCCCTCCAAACATCCCCCCGTCCCTCCAAATGGTCAACCAGTCTGGGCTTAAACGCTTCCAATGAATTCATTATCTACCTTATGAAGCAGATAGAAATTTTTTTTTCTAAATAGATTAAGAATACTGATTGAAACATTTAAAAAAATTTTTTACAGAATAGACAGGGGGATGTTTAGAAGAACAAAGGAAACAGAGAGGCCAAAGTACTTATATGCATGACTCATGGACATGAACTAAAGGAGGCATTGCTGGAAGAAATGGGGTACTGGGTGGAGGGGGACATAGGGGGGAAATTTGGGACAACTTTAATGGAAAAATAAGTAAAATATATTTAAAAATATATTTTATTTATTATTTTTAGAGAGAGGGGAAGGGAGAGAGGCAGAGAGGAAGAGAGACATCAATGTATGGTTGCTTTTCACCTGCCTTCAGTTACAGACCTGGCTGGAGACCTGGTTTGCAACCTGGTTGTGTGCCTTGGCTGGGGAATCGAACCAGCGACCTTTGGGTTTGCAGGCCGGCACCTTATCTACTGTGCCACAGCCAGGGCCTTGAAATGTCTTTTTTTTTTCTTTTTTCTTTTTTTAATTCTAATACTTCTTTCTTTAAAAACAAAACAAAACAAAACAGTTTTATAGAGATATCAGGTGCAAACAGTAAAATGTATACTTTCAATGTATAGATCTATGAGTTTTGACAAATGCAAACAATTGTGTAACCACCATACAATCAAGATAAAACAATAGTTACGTCATCCCTAAAAATTTCTTAGTGCCTCCTTTGTAGTCAACCTTTCCAGCGTTTGCTGGTCAATTTAAGCAAATTTTATAGATAACCTCCTTGGGTCTTTTTTAACCTCACACCAAGACACATCATAATTAAAATGTCAAAAATTAAAGATAAAGGGAGTATCTTAAAAGCAACAAGAGAAAAGCAGAAAGCTATCTGCAAAGGAGTTCCCATAAGACTACCAGCTGATTTCCCAAAAGAAAATTTGCAGACTAGAGGGGACTGGCATAAGTATTCAAAGTGATAAAAAGTAAGGACCTACCAGGATTACTCTGTCCAGCAAAGCTGTTATTTATTTGTTTATTTATTTATTTTAATTATTATTTTTAGAGAGAGGGGAAGGGAAAGAGGCAGGGAGAGAGAGAGACATCAATGTATGGTTGCCTTTCACCTGCTTCCAGACACAGAGCTGGCTGGAGACCTGGCTTGCAACCTGGTTATGTGCCTTGGCTGGGAATTGAACCAGCAACTTCTGGGTTTGAAGGCCAGCTCCCTATCCACTGGGCCACCAGCCAGGGCCAGCAAAGCTATCATTTAGAATGGAAGGGCAGATAAAGTGCTTCCCTGACAACGCAACACTAAAGAAGTTCATCATCACTAAGCCATTATTATATGAAATGTTAAAGGGGCTTATTGAAGAAGAAGATCAAAACTATAAACATTAAAAAGGCAACAAATTCATAACTATCAACAACTGAATCTAAAAAAAGAAAAAAACAAAAACAAAAAGCCCTAAGCAAACCACAGAACAGGAGCAGAATCATAGGTATGAAGATCATTTGGAGGGTTATCAACTGGGAGGGAGAAAGAAGAAAACGGGGGAAAAGGTGCAGGAATTAAGAAACATAATTGGTAGGAACAAAATAGAGTGATGTTAAGAATAGTATAGGAAATGAAGAAGCCAAAAAAAAATTACATCCATGAGTCATGGACATGAACTAAGGGGTGGGATTGTTGGAGGGAAGGGGGGAATGAGCGAAAGGGAACAAAGGTGGAAAAACTGGGACAACTGTAATAGCATAATCAATAAAATATACTTCAAAAAGAAAGTAAAAAAGGTGATAAATAAGTGGGTGTTTTTTAGAGAATAACACAGGCATAGAATTTTGCACATGTGGAGTGCTAAGTAAATTCAGAATAACACATTTTTGAAGTGAAGATAAGAGAGGTTTGTTGGATACCAAAGTCAACATTTAAATTTGTCAGACCCAGGGCTTGAAAATGAGGTCATTAGTATTTCACCTGAAAATACTAACATGATACATTAGAAACTAGAAGAAATACTATATTTTCCATATCACTCACTGACCAGAAATAAATCAATGACAAGTAGGACATTATGTCCCTAAATTATATCTTTCTCCTCTCTCTGATCTGGCTGCTGTTTTGCCAGATCTTTCTCAGTCTAGGAGACATATTTCTTATTCATGAAACAGGTATATGCCAGGCACAATGACCCGTATTCTATCCCTGTTGTTCTACCCCATCTACTCTAACTCCAAACAATCTTAAAGTGACATCTTCCCATTTCCAACACAAAGAAAAACACCTACAGACTGATCAACCTCTGTTGCTCTTCCTCTCAAGTAAAGAGCCTGTCAGAATGAAGCCAATTGTTCTTTGCCTGAAGCCTGGGACACCATTTTATCAGCTTCTGAAAGGTCATGTATGTATATAATAAGAGAGAATAGGAAAAAAATAATTTACAGTGAAGTGCCCTCTTAGTGATGGTCTAAAAGCAGAAAATGGCTACATTTGTGGCCAAGAACTGACTTCTCAGTGAAACTGCCCCCAGAAGCAGCTAGGTGAGAGGGGCACTTCGGTCACTTCAAAGCTGGACACACAATTAGCTTCCTGCCTGCAGGACACTCTCTCAAGGGCAAGGTGAGGTTGAAGGGAGAGGGGCCGTTGGCTAGGAATAACAGAAAGTTGAAAAACTGGATCTGGAAACCAGTCTTATTTATAAAAGAACATAAAGTTGTAGGAACTACTTGGTTTGGGCAGGAATTAGGGAAATATTTCTGGTTTTGAGTAGGAAATCTATGCACAGTGAAAAACCAGTTTTAGTAAGACGCAACATTTCCTGGTGTCCTCTAAAGATTTGGCTAGGAACTTTATGCCTGCAAAATCATGAGTCACATGGTGACTAAAACAGGAAAATCACATATACTAATCACTAGTAAGTGGGTGAATAGTTCTTAGGAAGAGAAAGGTCAGAGAGAAAGAGGAAAAAAGGAAAAGACTAGAAATCAGAATTTCTGGAGTATTCCAGACTTAGTGAAGTGGTCAGGATTAATCTGCCAAAAAAGAGAAGAGCAGGCAGTCACCGGCTGGGGGTGAAGCACAGCGGCATAAAAGTAGAGCCAACTGGGCTGAGTCTGAGCTGAGTTGTGGGTTTGTGTGTGAGACTGTGGATCTCTGTAGGGGCATTTTTGAGGGAGGAGAGAAGCTCAGCCCTAATCTGGATTTCTTCAGAATCAGATTTTTTTTTTTTTTTCTTTAAAAAAGCATTTCAATGTTTTAAACATTCTGATTCTCTAATTCATGGAAAAGTTGAATTCTTAGGGATTCTGCTTATAACAAAAGGTAAAACAACTTACTTCCAGTTATACAACCCAAGTTCATGGCTACTTTCTGTAACTCTACAAACTCTTCTATTAAGCCCTTAGGCTCTTACAAGGCAGGAGACACGTTTTCTATCTTTTTCTGCCCTACACTAGTAGGTCCCTGATAAATGGTGACAGTGACTAGGCCTGCTGAGGCTGTATAATGCCAGCAATGTATAGGGGTGAGCAAAAGTAGGTTTAGAGTTGTGAGTATGCAAAACATAGAGTTCATTCTTTCCCTAGGTTTTTTTTTAAAAAAGATTTTATTCATTATTTTCAGAGAGAAGGGTAAGGAGGGAGGAAGAAAGGGAGAGAAGCATCAATGTATGGTTGCCTTTCACCTGCCTCCAGCTACGGACCTGGCTGGAGACCTGGCTTGCAACCTGGTTATGTGCCCTGACTGGGAATCGAACCAGCGACCTTTGGGTTTGCAGGCTGGCTCCTATCCTCTGAGCCACCAACCAGGGCCAGAGTTTATTCTTGCATTATTATTTATGATTGTATTATTTGTCTTACTATTATTGTTAGTATGTTGTATCCTCATTTATGATTTATCTTTTAGGTAATGATGGCTGGAAATTTAACCTACTTTTGCCTATTCCTGTGCATTGAAGTTCATGAGTATCATTTATATTTGAAACAGTAATCCACTTGGTTTTGAAGTGTCACTTGGCCTGCAAATAGATGAAGCCAGGAGGAGATGCTGCCTTTGTAGCAGGCAGGAGGAGAACAGAGATGGCAGAGGATGTGGGGTAGGATATGGTCATTCTGGAAAGCCACCTTCTCGCTTCTTCCCTCACTGTCCCCTTCCAATCACATCCCAATCACACATAAAAGGATGCATGGATTCTGCAATATAACAAGTTCAGGAGAAAGACAAACTGATAGGAGAGTGAAACCAAAAAGATAAGGACAGAGTGCTTGGGCTCAAAGAAATTCCCTAACACATTCTAAGTCAAAACACTCAGACTTCTCTCAAGATTGGAAGAGACCTTGAAAGCCATCCATGTCAAGTAAATTGGGGATGGGGATGAAGAAAAGTTTATATGGAATTAGAGAATCTATAATTTAGTGTTGGTAGGCAACTTCAGTATCTTTTGCCTATTGAAATAGTTATTAAAAAGTTACTATTTTCCAAGCCCTATACTGGGTGATGTGAAATTGTCTACTGTAATTCCTTTATTTTATAGATGAGGAATTCTGGTGCCCAGTGAGATAAATGCAGTTAGCAACAGGACCTAAACTAGACTCTTTGCTCTTAATTCTTCCACTACTGCCTCTCACTTCTATTATTATTATTTGCAAGGAATCTTTTTTAAAAATCACTTAAAAAATACTTTATTTATTATTTTTAGAGAGAGGGGAAGGGAGGGACAGAAACATCAATGTATGGTTGCCTTTCACCTGCCTCCAAGTAAGGACCTGGCTTACAACTTGGTTATGTATCCTAGCTGGGGAACTGAACCAGTGACCTTTGGGTTCGCAGACCGTGCCTTTCCAGCGAGCCACCAGCCAGGGCTGCAAGGCATCTTTCAAAAGCATCCTGCGCTCTGACAAAGGTCTCTAACATTTTGAAAAATAAATAACATTGCTTCTAAATTTAGAAGCAGAATTCAGAGAAAAATCTTTAGGCTGTGAAATAGTTCTCAATTGTCCTGAGCTTACTGTTTGACTTTGGAAAGTTACTCAGTCCTTCAGGGGTTCAGTTCCTGTAACTGTAAAATGAAGAGATAGGAGTACCCAGATCAGTAACTTGAATGTCTACAGGGGCCAGTCAGTTAATATAAATGCATGATTTATTTATTGTTGATTCTTATGTTCTTACATAAGAATCATGTAAGACAATAGCTGCAAGGTTGCTTGTATCACAACCAAGCAAACCGGTTGCCTAGTTATTTACTGTTTTTGACAACATACTATACGGGCCAAACAATATACCCTAACTGTGGACTACACCACACCCCTAAAGCTTCCAGTTGCAAGTTTAGTGACCCTGAAGAATTGCAAACATCCACTCATTAAAATATCAGTTATTTACACACTTCTACCGCACCAGGAAAAAAAGCAGTGATACAAATAAATGAATAGACTCAAAGATAAACAAGCTACCAGTCAGCCAACAGCTCCTTCTACTCTATTCCATTATCCTCTACTCCCCTACCAGTTTGGGCAGTGAACCCTGATTATTGTGGGGTGAGCAGACAGCCAACTGGCATCTAAAATTTCAAGATGAAATGATACAATTACTAAAGTTAAACTCAGGTCCCAAAGTAGATTTAAACTGGAGATCAAGTTTTGTAGGAAATAAAAAACTTTAAGTATTTTCCATTCAAATGAATATTTCATTGTATTCGATTTACATCTAAAAGTCACCCATCCAAACTTTCTTATACAATACCAATTGTTTTACATATTGCTGCTTTCTTTTACTCCTTAAATAAATTATTGTAAGCAGTCATAATCACTCAAACAGTTCTCCACCATACCTTCCTTATTTTTTGATATAAAACCCCTGTTGTGTGGCAAGTTCTAGAGCAGAAAAGGAGTTAAGTAGGGGTGACCATAGAAATATTAGGAAATTATTTTCCAGCTTCTGGAACCATAAAGGGACACAATCACTTCTTGTAGCTAAAAAGGAAAGATATTTAAAAATTGAGATTTAGATTTGTCAGTCCAATTGTTTTCCAGGAAGCTTTAATTTACCACTTACCAAAAAACCCTTATTTATTTATGAAGGTGGAAAAAATTAAGGTGACCTTTCTTGTTCTGCCAAATTGTAAAAATTAGAATAATTGCATTTACTAAGCAGCTCCTCTATCTAGCTCAAGCCAACCCCCTCCATACCAAAACCAAACTTAGAAAAAACTGAGTATCTGAAATTGTACAAACATAACATACTAAACAAATTATTAGAATGACCAAATGCAAATTTCATGCCATTGGAAGGCTAAGAGTCAGAGACAATTCCTTTTAACAGGTTAATGGTCATAAGAAGGAATGATTACAAATTTTAAGCAGGGAAGAGCTAGTTCTTTAGTAAAATACCAAATATAAAGGTCAGAGTTCATCTGTTCTGCCGGCAAACCTTCCATAGACCACCATGCTACAGCTAAACAGAAGCTCCTAGGCTGGCCCAGAAGGAGGGCACAGCAATTTGAAAAACATCTTTTATTGCATGAGAAGAATTTTTTAAATGTCCGAGAGTGCCAGGAGAGCTGCCGGCCTCAATGGGACTGCAGGCAGCCTCCCAAAATCCCTCTGCTTTTCCAAGGATGAGTCAGGGAGAGGAGAGCGCCTTGGCAGAGGCTGCCTGTCCTCTCTGGTTCCACCCTCCCTCCCCCTTTTATTTTATTACATATATAAAGCTTTAGTGGAAAATAGTAAAAAAGGTTCCAGGCAGGCTTCACTGAAGAAGACTGAACACCAGGGAAGCAAATCACGGAAGTCTCTATTGTTGCCACAGTGAGCCACAGCACAGGGCAGCATCTCCTGCCTCCCCAAACGCCGGGCCCACTGACCCTGTGTGCGATGGTGACAACTGTGCTTTGTGAGAGAGGGGAAACGAGCTGTGAACATACTTCCGCTTCCCCAGCTTCCCAAACATCGTTAGCTCAGGTGCCAGGCAATTACAGTGATCTGGAAGGAACAGAAACTCATCCTTTATGAGAGCACAACGAGGAATTTCAGGGCCGTAGCTGTAGGCCATCCATGCGTGTGTACGTGGCTGTGACAAAGTGTACAGCCTTCCGTGAACAGGCTCAACTTTTCAATCATGACTTTCAGGCAAGAAGCAAGGGAGCTAGCTGTTAAAAAAAAATTTTTTTTTTTAATTAAGGAAAAGCTGAGTGCTAAACTAGAGAGAACTCCACTTCTGTAGCTATACGGAATCACTTACTAAAAGAGAACAGAGCATTTGGTGAGGGCAAAACTGTGCTCTTCTGCATGTGATCATTCATCAACCCACTATGAATCAAGATAACATGCTGGGCACTAAGTGACACAGAGAAACAAACACACTCCTTATCTTCCATGAGGTTAGAGTGGGATGATCAAAAACCAAGTACTTTCATGAACACCTAAAACACACTTAGAAGGTTAATTTGGAAGCATCATATGCAATTCCTCATTTATATAACACTGATTGCTTCATAATATCCTGGTACTATGAAAAATGGGCTCTCAATAGAAAAGTAAATTCAATTTTTCTCTCCTCTTCCCAATAACCTTTTTGTTGTTCTCTTTGGATATATTTAAGAAATAAAATGTTATAGATAATAAATAAAACTATACCTGCCTTCCACTTTCCAGAGGAAAAATGTTGGTGTCCCTCACTCTCATACCTGTTTTTGTATATGTATTAGCTAGGGATGTGTTCTGTGTTCAGTACTTTAAGATACACACACCTTTTAAGTCTATGTTCAAGGACCTGGTTGGCAGAGATCTGGGCCAAACACAGAAATGGATGCTTCTCCAGGAGCAGAAGAAACAAAATTAACTGCTATCTCAGATGTGTGGGAGAGGCTCAAAGGCCACCTTAACAGTGAAAATTAATCAGTACTGCCACCAGAAAAACCACTGACAGATGGTTAAATCAACATATTTTTTCATCTATAAAATAGAGGTGGATAGATAGTATCTTCAGCATTGGGTAGGTAACTCATGAAAATCAAAGGAGAATTAGGCAAGTATTTTGACAATGTTTAATCCCTTTTGGAACCAAGCAGAGCAGAAATATGCACACAAACAAGTAAGTCTATCTACTTAATAAAGCAGCAGGCCCCAGATTCTAATCTGTAGAATAGGAATAAAAATTGTACTCACTTTTTATGGCACGTGTCTGGGTTGATTGAGGGCTGAGGAGACAGGACACGTGAGCTGCTTGTACAATGGTTAGCACCCAGCACTTTCAGACAACCCAGACAGGGCAGCGGGGAGCAACCCCAGGCAGAGGGTCACTGGGTATGTTCAGTGTGAACTCATGACTACTTCCCTCCATGTGGCTGTGACTTGCACACTGCTGGGCACATAGGTGTAGCAAATATCTGATTGCCACTGGCCGACTGGGATGGGATAGCATTAGGAAGGATAGGGTCATTCAGAGGGTAATGAGTCCTGCGCCCCTCATTCCTCTAGAGGCAATCTCAAATGAGGAGCTGGAAGGTGAAACAGAAGGGACAACAGAGAGGCTTTTCACAACCACAAAGGCTCATCGCCAAATAGTACAGGGTGTGCCAGCCAGTCTGATGACTGGTAGCAGGGTTTCTGATCTTACTTATGATAGAAAAAGGTCCAGACAGGGAGAAGGGAGTTGGGGGGTGACCTAATGAGGAGTTATTTCACCCATTAGTGCTCTTCTGCCCCTGGTCTGGTTTTCGTAAGCTTGACAAGGCAGTTACAACACAAGAGAGTGTAGGCCTGAGTCCTGTCTGTTCAGTGCCCACCAGCCCCTGGCTGGAGTCAACAATTAAGGAGAATGGACACCCGCTGAAGATAACCTGAACTACTCAAAAAGAGAAGCTGCCAAGATCATGGCTCTGTCTATGCCTGGGAAAGAATCCCAGAGGAAGGAAATAAGTATCTATGTAGGTCAAGCCACCTATTTGAGCCCAGGAAATAAAGAAAAGAGCAACAAAGACAATGCATTTGCTGCTGAGCAAGCTGCTGCCCCAACCTGCAATCTCTACACCCCTTGAGCAGCGAAGAACCCTCTTGTTTCATCACTTATCCACCACTAGTAACCCCCAAAGAGAAAGCTCCCATTCCAGCCCCAACCCAAATGGAGCCACTAGCCCTTCTTTCAGATAACCTGGAGAAAGCATCTGACAGCAGCCACATGACTGCAAAGGGTCACTGAGTTAATGAAATACCTATGGTAAATACAGAACAGTTTTCTTCCCCGTTGGAAAAAACATGTGGATGCGACTAACCACCACTACCTATGTGTTTAGTATCCTGTATTGAAATAGGGAAGAGAGAGAAAGAGAAGCATAAAGATAATGAGCTGTTGCTCTAGTGACCACAGAATTTGATCATTTCCAGAGTTTTTCATAATCCCATACAACCACAGGAAAGTCTCATTTATTGGCAATACTTATACTAATTATACTTCTATGAATAAATGAATGAATACTTATAAAAGGGCCACAGGTAAAAGAACTTGCTTTTCTGAGTATTTAGAAATATGGCCAATTGCAACAATATAGATAGATCTCAAGAAGTTCATGCTAAGTGAAATAAATCAGGTGGAGAATGATAAGAACCATATAATTTCACTCATTATATGAATATAAAACAGACAGCAACAATTAAACAAACTCATAAACACAGACAACAGTTTGATGATTATCACAGGAAAGGAGAATGGGGGAGAAAGAAGAGGTTTTAAGGAGATCAAATTCAGGGTGGGGCAAAAGTAGGTTTATAGTTGTTTGTGTGGAAATACAATATGTAATAAGCAATAATACAAGAACAAACTTTGTTTTGCATACTTACAACTGTAAACCTACTTTTGCTGCACCCTGTATGGTGCCAGACTTTGGGTAGTAAGCACACAATGCACTCTACAGATGTTTTATAAAGTTGTGCACCTGAAACCTATATAATGTTCTCCAATGTTACTCCAATAAATTTAAGTTAAAAAAAAAAGTGTACATTTCTTTATATATATTCAATATACACAAACACATCTGAAGTAAGGAAGCAGATGTGGAAAAGGCCTAAAAGTCTATATAATAAGCCAGTGTCCAACTCCCCATGATATAAACATTCATTGAGTAACTGCCTCAACAATTCTTTTTCCTTTAGGCAACTCAAGATGACAACACGTGGATGATGTATTCAATAATAAAGTCAGTACCCAACATTGTTTTCAACTCTCACATTATTCCAGCCACTATGCTAACCACTTTCCAAAGATTATTTCATTTATGTAGGAAAACAACTATACATAAGTTATTATTATTATCGTCATTTTATAGATGAGAAAATTGAACATCAAACGATTAAGTAACTTCCCCAAGGTCACACAGTTAAGGTAAAACAAAGCCAGAATTTAAATCTGGATAGTCTGACTCCGGAGCTCTTGTCTTCTGGGCTATATTGCCTGAAGGTGATTTCAGGGGCAAAGTCTCTTTTCACTTTCTGCCCCAAACTGAGACCTCTTAATGCTCTAATCAAGGTATCAACATTGGAACGGGATGTACTACTCTAATTAAGAGTATTCTCTTAAGAGAGGGCATTTAGCTAGGAAACCTTGCCTTTCAAAGATAAAATCATTTGGTTTGAATCACAGCTTATGAAAGCCACTGTCTTTTTCTCTGCTGACCCTGGAATACAATATTATAAAAAATGGTTAGCAAGATATATCAGCCCTAGAGTTTTCAATATTATTCACAAATGACAATCAAATTTCACCACTGGTTATAATATCTCTTCAAGGACTATATGTATCTAATGACAACCACAGACTGTGTAGCTGTATTTAGCTGACGTATTTCCATGCACAATAGAATTAAGTGTTTTATTCCCTTACAGGTTTATATATACACTCACATAAGAAAATGCTATTAAATGGATAATATACTGTACACCTCATATTTAAGAGGCAGAGTTACAGCCATTCCAAAATTTAAATACCTAGTTACTTATAGAAGAATGAGTAAAATAAAATTTTAGAGGAGCGCTAGGTAGGAGAAAGGACCATGCTGATTCAGTGGCAAGGCATCCTATTATTAGAATATTGTAGAGCTGCAAAGAGGCTCTTCAAATTATCCATTCAACCCTTCAGTTTTTTCATTGTAAAAAAGTGGGCTTAAAATGATTATGCAAACTTGGCTAAGAGCTCTTTGACAATTTCATTATGTAAATTATATTACTGAGCCTTAATGTATTGCTCTCATTCTTTCCTCCCAGCTACCCAGTCACTTAGCACTGGGTAGCTGAGGCAGAGTGAAGGCAGCTGAGAAAAAAGTCTCACCAAGGAGTGGGAGCTATTCCTTGTGCTCTGATTTTTGGCTTTTGCCTAAGTGATCTTCCAAACAACAAGTCTGTCATGCTCATTCCCTCATAAGATGTCTACCAGTTCTGTACTCAATGCCTCTACGCTGAGTCATTCTAGGCTATCAGATCACAGGAATAAGATGAAAACAGTAGGAGATTCCTTACAGCCTAATGCATTCCTCCACTGATCATCACAGGATATTACTATGTATTTTCAGAGGATGCTGCGGTGTGTTCCTATGCAGAATAATGAGACATGCCATTCTTGGTAAACTAAGGATTTAAGGCAGTCCCCACATAAGACGATGTCCTAAATGCTAATGTAAGAATAAGTACAGTAGGTGTGCAACATGTTATTTACATATCACTGTATGAAGGAAGAAAAACCACCATAACGTATTCCAGGTGCCTGGTAGTTCAGCTTTGATTCCTCACCCTATTGCTAATTTTTAAAATAATTGTTAATGATTTTTAGTGGGAATTTTATATAGCTGTATCCTATTATATGTATGTATCTTAGGGAAAGTCTTTTATTATTTCTCTTATATCGTTTCCATCTCTGTAAATAAGATTATTTTGAACAGTTCAAATAGACTGTGATTCTATATAACCTGGCCTTTTGGGGCCCACAAATGCTTAAGACTCTATTTTTCTCCCTACACTAAGATGACTATAGGCTTCTTTTTCTCTCTGGCTGTCAAGTCATCTTTCCCTCCTCTCACTATGGGCTGCTGGAGAGAAACTGACCAGTATGCTATGCCCCCTACATTCGCCCACCATCCTGAATCAATGAAAGCTGACCTAGCGGGAGCTCCAGTGTTCCTATGGAAATTCATGCACATGGATTTTATAGATGGTCTCTTTCAGAAGACCAAAATTTCATATTCCATGCCATATTGGGGAGAAGAATAAAAGCTGAATTTTTACGACACTCCAAATGAAGTAATAGTTTACTAATTTTATTATTTATTAGGTATGATTTGGAGGGGTGGTAGTCAAGAGATTTTAGAAATGGCGATCTCAGTCCAGACAGGATTTTGTGATTCTGTAGAGTAGTGAAATACACTGCTTATTCACCCAAGGATTTGATCAAGACTTGGAGGGAACTTCACAGATCAAGAGTATGTGACAGAGAGAGATGACATCAAAGGTCTCTAACCACAAAAGCTGATATGAAAGCCCACACATCTAAGCGAATGGACCTGTTGTTCCATGATGCATTGATGCCTAATATGTAATATAGAGAAGCCTACTATGTTCTCTGATATTTTAGAGGCTTATCAAGCAAAAGCAGTCAACAAAATTTGTGCTTTCCATGATCCAGGCTAAATATGAAACACTTTCTCTTCCGGATTTCAATGATTAAAGGCCTTGGATGGAAATGTAGGTAATAAAAAAGCTTAGCTACAGGTAACTATTGAATCCACCTCTCCAGCCAAAATCTCTCCCAAAGCTGAGACTCATATATTCAATCATCTCCTAGGCTCAACTCTACCTCCAAACCTCCTTCCCTCAATCATGGTGCTTACTTTCTGTGTTCTTGTACTCCAATGGTCTAAGCTGCTTAACAGCACTAAGATCACCCAATCCAGAAAATTCTATGCTCTGAGTTCTACCACCATATTTTCTGAACAGCTGTTAGTTTCTATTCTATACAGTTAAAAAATCTAGCTCCTCCCATTAGCATCTTTATAAGCTTCCTTTGAAATCCTTTTTTAAATGGCAAGAAGCTATCTCTTCTGATATAAGTATCATTTTCCTACAAAATCCAACCATTACAGAAAAGGAAAAATCACTTAAATTCTCACCAGCCAGACCTAGTTTTCCAATGTTTATTTAACTAATCCTTTAGTGACTTAACTAATCCCCTAATGATGGGCACATTTCACTAGTATAAACAAATTAGTGTTTTCTTGACCTATGTATTTAACATCAATTGCTAAGATCGCCCAATCCAGAAAATTTTATGCCCTATTTCTACTACTACCATACCTTGTAAACATCTTTAATTTTCCCTAGAATAAATTCTTTCAAAAAAGTACCAATTTAAGTTCCCACCAGTTTGCTGAGAATGTCTGTTGCCCTGAGAATGGGTATTGTTAAACTTTTAATCTTCCTCAGCCTCACACGGAAAAAGCATTTCACTTGGTTATTTATTTGCATGTTCTGTTTAGTGGTAAGGCTGAATGTCTTTCCATATGTTTACACTTTATTTCCCTTCCTTATTTCTAGAATTGCCCTTTTAGTTTTTTTCTATTCAATGTTTATCTTTCTATTATTGATAGTTTAAAACTCATTTTTTAAGGTCCTTGGCTAATTATCATGTTTTATGAAACAAGGTTTACTCAAAATGCAGGTAATCTCACAAACGGCTAGTATCACACAGGTAGGCCACACAGGTCCAATGTAACCTGAATGATACAAACTAAGTGCGTGAGTCGGGGTTACTGCTGGCTGGAGTGACCTGAAATGGCATGATGGAGTCCAGGCACTTAAGATTTGGCAGACTTTTTATTGGAAAGAAATGAATCCCCAGGGCAAGAGCAGGGCCCACTTTACAGAAGAAATGCAATTAATATTTGTTGAACAAAACTGAATGAGTCAGGAAAGATAAGTGCATAAATGTAGGGTTGGTGTTAGAGATTAGTAATATCTGGGTGGAAAATTAGGTTGGAACCAAATTATATAAACAGTCTGGGCTAGTCTTGAAATATGTATCAGAATAGAATTCAGCCTTAGGAAATGGGGAGGCTGGATAATTATTTTATTGCTTTTCTACCTTCGAATCTAGTAAACAATAGTGGACTTACTAATAACTGTCAGGACATATAAGACATTGCTTTATCACCTCCATAAACAAAGCTTACATGGACAGACATCTTATAGAGCTATAAAATAAGTGAATGATCATTTTCACATCTCTGTTTTACAACTGGGAATTGTAAGTCCAAGAAACCATGACTGTAACTTGTAAAACACAAACAATATCTAGTGTTGATTGGAAAAGGGGCCTGGTTCTGTTATGAAAACCAAGAATACGACTTCAAGTAGATCTGCAACATTAAAATAAGACCAAATGAAAATAAATAAATAAAATAAAATAAAATAAAATAAGACCAAATGCCTTATTCTAAACTAATGATTAGGTTTTTAAAATAAAAGAGGATTCAATCTGAAATTTGTTAATGATATTTTCTCTTTGAAGGTTTACTATAAACAAACATTGAAATGTGGACACTAGAAACAAAAACAGAAAATAGGCTATTGACCTAGAATGATATTCTATAGGACAGAGACGGAGGAAGATACAAAAATGTGGAGGGAGAAATAATAGGCTGTGGTGGAGTAGATCACAAACAAACCAAAGTTGCTGGGCTATTAAAAGTAAATCATGGCTCTTACCAGTGTGGTTCAGTTGGTTGGGTGTCATCCTGCAAAGTGAAAGGTCACTGGTTCGATTAGTGGTGGGGGCAGATATGAGAGGCAACCATCAATGTTTCTCTCCCTATCTCTCTCTCTAAAAAGAAAATAAATAAAATCCTTTAAAAAAAGGTAAGTCATAAAGAAAGGGGTGACAGTTTGGGAGGGCCCATAGATCTACCTACCTCTGCTGCAGTCTCTTTATTCTCATAGAATTGAAAAGGGATTGAGTCTAGAAAATTAGGTATCCACACAGTTTCCTCCCACATCTTCATTGTCTGACCCACTTCTAATGTGTTGTGGAAGTGGGTGTTGGTATCAGCTTCCCTCAAGGATCACTCCATGTACGGCACACACAGCTGCCTCTTCTCAGTAAAGCAGTTCAACAGCAGCCTTCCCAAGGCGTGAATCTGAATCTAAGCAAAGTCCTTAAAGCAGTACTGTGTGCTTTTCATGCTCTATGCATCTGCCGCCAGCTCAGTTCCCAGTCGTGGACAGAAATGACAGGGAAAATGGTATGGAACTATAATAGAAGTGGAAATATAGCGGGAGCCAGCAATAGACTATGTGTTACCACTAAGTTCGTGAACTTTTTCACAAAGTAGAAATCATGTATATTTTATGGCAAAAGGGCCCCCAAGCCTCTCCAAAGTGGGGCTCAGGGATCCAGGGAAAGCCATCCAGAGAGCCTTTTGCATGTGGAAAATGCTCTAACCTTTCCAGAGCATTTCTCTATGTATGAGCTGAATGATTCCTACACAGCTCCTATCATCATTTTGAAGATGAGGAAACTGAGGTCAGCAAGGCTAAGTGACATGACCACTATCATACCATAATCATTTTGATAGAACCACACGGAACTTCCTCTTTGTCTGTGGCTTACTGCCAACCAGACTTCCCTAGACTGATCTGTTTCTCAATAAGATTTATTTGAAACTTCCTTAAAAATAAAAAGTGTTCAAGCCCTGGCTGGTGACTTAGTGAATAAGGCACCAGCCTGTGAACCCAAAGGTCACTAGTTGGATTCCCAGCCAGGGCACATAACCAGGTTGCAAGCCAGGTCTCCAGCCAGATCGGTAGCTGGAGGCAGGTAAAAGGCAACCATACATGGATGTTCCTCTCCCTCTCTGCCTCTATCCCTTCCCTTCTCTCTAGAAATAATAAATACACTCTTTAAAAAAATAAACAAACAAACAAACAAAAAGTGTTCAAACAATGTATGAGCTGAGGAAGACAAGATGTATGCACTAAGAATTTTAATTGGCATTAACTTGCTTATAGATTTCTCTCATTCATTCACCAAAGATTTATTGAGGCTCAGCTATGTTATAGGCATGGCTAAGCGCTGGGAATACAAAATCAAATAAAACATAATCATTATCCTTAAAAACTTCACCTTAGATTGGTGGTTTTCCAGAAACACATTTTGTCCAAAGTCAAAATGCCTACAGTCAAAATCAAATTTACTGCTGCCAAATATGTAGATATCAAAACAAGTTAAAAAGAATCTGTACTATCTTGCAGTAATAAGATATCAAGATCTTTAAAAAATAAAAATGTGTGCTCAGATTTTGCTTTCTAAAGAAATATCCAGGTGAACTATGTGAATCACAAAATATTTTGCCAAAAAGATCTGACAGTACAGTCCAAATGATTATTATCTGCAAAGAAAGGTAATACTTAGAAATTAAAACAGAGGGAAAAAATAATCCCAAGGCATTTAAAACTGCAATACTTGAACAGTGACTCCCAACCTCAATAAACCTGGGCACCAAAATCAGCCTCTGCAGCTTCCCTACTTGGTTTCAAATCTCTATTGTATCCAGAGTTGAAAGTTAACTTTGTTTCTATGGTAGGGAAAGATCACCCTAAACAAAAAAAAATCTACAAGTCAACTCCTTAAAATATAATACAATTTTGGAATCACGAATATGATAAAGTTACCACTGTATAACAATATAACCTTACTCTGGAAACCATTGTCTTTCAATCTTCTGAAAGTCCAGGGGGTTATAGACCTCGACTAACAAATCTAAACAAATACTAGGCAACTTTTGCCTCTCTTCTTGTTTTTTTTTTTTAAAGATTTTATTTATTATTTTCAGAGAGAGGGGAAGGGAAAGAGGCAGAGAGGGAGAGAGACATCCATGTATGGTTGCCTTTCACCTGCCTTTAGCTACTGACTTGGCTTGTGACCTGGTTTACAACTTGGTTATGTGCCCTGCCAGGGAATCAAACCAGAAACCTTTGGGTTCACAGGTTGGTGCCTTTTCCACCATGCCACCAACCAGGGCTGCCTCTCTTCTTAAATAGATACTATTATTTTTGCAGCATGAGTGTTTCTGAACAGGAAGTACAGTGTTTTGGCACCACTAAAGGAAGGTGATATGAATGTGCCAGAAATACAAGCGTATCCTTTAAGGAGGATGAAACATAGCAGTACAATTCCATGATGACTTAAAGTTAACCCACCCAGATGGTTGTGGAGTTGACAGTAACGTTTTTATGAGAAGGGGTGATATGGGAAATGTGTTCTTTCAGGCCTGGAGGAAGAACTCCAAACCTCAGCAGACCTAGGACCAAGGCTTTCTGCTGTCACTGGCTGTTTGGCCTTGGAAATCTTCCTCTCTGGCCTACTTCCTTACTCTACAAAAGAGGGCAAATCAATATCTGCCCTTTCAATTTTGCAGGATGATAAACAAAAGTAAGATGACATTGTACTTTTGTATAGATCTCAGCATTTATTACCATTTGACTTTTATATCAATGACCCACAATGTCATTCCAATTGATGGGTGGCCCACTGGACTTCTGAGAGCTTGATTCGCTCTCAGCCATGTCTGACTAAGCATTCCCATAAGCAGGGAATTAGTATGAAACAGCCATTTGTGCTCGCACTTAAGGAAGCACATTACCGAATGATGTAATTAGCCAGCTCCAGCAGGAAGGAGGGGACAAAGGAAGGAACGGGCATCTGGCTTTCCTGGTAATTCTTTCACTTAGATTTTGTATGGAGCACTACAATTCAAGGTCATTTTGAAAGTGGTTCATTTTGAGCACTGCCCAAATGTGTGACCAGGGATTAAAAGGCTCTAATGACTGTATAATCAGGTATAGGCTGCATCGTTCAGAAAATAGTACTTTTCCTTTAATTAATCTGTCTAGAAAAGGATGGGTTTTGGTTTTGTTTTTTTCTTATTTGCACAAAAATGCCCTAAAGGCTATTTGAGGTCCTGGTCACATATCTGAGACTGATTTCAACTATCACTTTAGCTTTCCCATTAGGGACAGAGAGGAGGGAATGTATATGTAAATAAGGTATTTGGAAAATGTTCTTTTTAAAAAAAGATCTTGTTTATTTATTTTTAGAGATGGGGGGAGGGAGAGATGTGAGAGAGAAACACCAATTGGATGCCTTTTGCACACACCCGAACTGGGGACCAGGCCCACAGCCCAGGCACGTGCCCTGACCGGGAACCTAACTGGTGACCTTTCAGGGCAGGATGATGCCCAACCCACTGAGCTACATCAGTCAGGGCTAGAAAACATTTCTAACAATTAATTAAATAAACACAGAAGAAAGGGTAATGAGAAAGAGGTAGACAGAATTGTGACCTTTTTCCACAGATAAAACATATTAAATAGCTATAATAATGAAAACAAGTGTAATGCTACTGGATAAAAAGCATACGAGTGGAACAGAGCAGGAAGTTCAGAAGACAGACCCAAACACAAACAAAAAATTTGCACATCGGTAGGCAAAAGATGGATTATTCAATAAATGGCATTAGCATAGTTGAATAGCTGTTTGTTTAATGTATGTATAGTAGTCTAGGTATGTATAAATCTGTACCTCACATAATTAAACCAAAATAAACTCCAAATAAATTGTATATTTACATGTTAAAAACAAAAGCATACACTCACTGGAGGAAAATATGGGAAAATTTCTTAGGATGGAGCATGTCATTTTTAATCTGATATAAAAGCCATAAAAATAGAACTAATAAGTTCAGTTACATAAAAAATACAAATGTCTATATAGCAAAAATTACCACAGTAATTTTAAAAAAATAATTAAAAAAAAAAAAGAAATAAGAAAAAATTTTATCAATTCAAGGCTATTTTCTAAAGATTAAAAGAGGTCCTACCAACAAGTAAGAAAAAGACCATAATCCAGCAGAAAGGATATAAGATAAGAAAGTTCACCAAAATATGACTCTTAAGCATTTAAGAACATGTTAATATTATCAATAATAAAAAATACAAAATAAAACTACTTTGAGAAGCCATATATCTGTTCTAAAATATTAACTTATAATTTAAATCTTGAAACTCCAGGCCCAGAAGACTTCACTGGTGAGTCCTATTAAACATTGGAGAAATAACATAAATCTTCTTATACAAAATTTCAGAAATAAAAGAGGAAACAGTTCCCAATGTTTTATGACATAACATAATCCTGAAGCCAAAACCACACAAGGATGCGATAAGCAAAGAAATTTAGGGACCAGTATTACTGACAACATACATAAAAATATCTACAACAAATATTAACAAATTAACTTTAAGAATACATTAGGACAGTGCAGTCTTGGTACTTAATCCGAAGAACACAAGGCTGAATTAAGATTTGAAAATGAATCAAAGTAATTTATTAAAAAACAGAATAAAGGAGAAAACCCACATGATCATCTCTCCATTCATAAAAAAACATTTAACAAAATTTTAGTACTATTCATTAAAAAAAAAATCCTCTCAGCAACCTAGTAATAAAAGGGAACTTCCTCAGCGTAATAAAGATCATCTATGAAAAACCTATAGCAAATATCACTCTTGATGGTAAAGTATTAAACACTTTCCCCTATAACTGGGAACAAAACAAGGGTAGCTGCTCCAACTATTTCTATTCAACACTGTATTAGAAGTCCTAGCTAGTGCAATAAGGCAGGAAAAGAAAATTAAAAGGTATAAAACTTGGAAAGATGTAATTGCAATTTTATTGGCAGACAACATAATTAGATATGTAGAAAACATTAAGGAATTTACAAATAGCTTCTAGAACTAATGAGTTAATCAAAATCTCACAAGACAGACAAAAGATATAAAAATCAGTTGTAATTCTAGTAGTAAACATTTGGAAAATAAAAGTTTGAAAAATAACTTCAGTTACTTCAAAAACCATAAAATACTCAAAAGTAAATTTAACACGAGACATGCAAGATGACTACATTGAAATTTACAAAACACTGTTGAGATAAAGACCTAAAAAAAAAAAAAAAAAAGTTAAAGCATGTTCATGGATTGAAAGGCTCCATTAAAAAAAATATTTTATTTTACTTTTTATCCTTATCCAAGGACATGTTTCCATTGGCTTTTAGAGAGGAAGGAAGCAGGAAGGATGGAGGGAGAGAGAGAGGGAGAGAGGGAGAGAAAAAGAGAAACATTGACTGGTTGCCTCCCTTATGCACTCCAACCAGGATCAGGCCAAAACCTAGGCATGTGCCCTGACCAGGAATCAAACCGGCAACTCTTCAGTGCATGGTGCATGAGACAATGTTCCAACCAACTGCATCATGTAGCCAGGGCAGAAGACTCAATATTTTATGACATCATCGTTATTAAGGCCCAGTTAAAATGTAAATTCTTAAACTAATGGCTTGATTTAACAAAATTCCAATCAAAATTAGGGACAATTTCTAATTTATAGAAATTAACTATCTGATTCTAAAATGTATATGAAAAGGTAAAGGGCCTAAGGTAGCCAGAACAATATTGAAAAAGAACAAAGTTGACGGACTTCCAGTATTCGGATTCAAGACTTACAGTAATTAAGAGTGTGGTATTGGCATTAGAATTGACAGATCAATGGAAAAGAATAAAGAAAACAGAAACACCCATACAGAAAAAAATGAATGTCAACACTTATACCACACACAACAACTGGTTTGAGATGTAAAATTAAATTGAAACATAAAATCTAAAATTATAAAGTTTTAACCAAGAAAACAGAAGAGTATCTATGACCAAGGGGTAGGCAATAATTACTTAGGACACAGAAAGTAATAACCATAAAATACAAGATAGGTAAATTAGATTTCATCAAAGTTAAAAACTTATGCTCATCAAAACATTAAGAAACTAAATAGAATAGCCATATATTAGGAAAAAATATCTGCAAAACAAGGATACAACAAAGAATGAGAATCAGATTTCTCTCCATCACAGAAAGAGTTTACAAGATAAGAGACTGGTCAAGACTAAAATGAAACCTGAAGTGTTAGACTGAAATAGGAAGCACCAGCAAGATATGAGGGGGGACTCAAATAAACCAGAATTTTTCATTAAAAAAAAATGTGCATTTATTTTTACATGTTTATAAACTTCAGTCACCCTCGAAGTACTCTGCATGTAATGCAATACATCAGTCAAGGTGCTTTTTCCACTACTCAAAACAGTTTTTGAACTCATCAATTTTGATGCTGTTTAGTGCTTCTGCTGTTTTTTGTTTCATCACTTTCACACTGACACAAAACATTTCCCTTTGAGGACTTTTTACATTGGTGAAACAAAAAACATTGCTGGGGTGAGATCAGGTGAATAGAGAATGTGGGGGCTGAGGTCATGCTGTTTTTTTTGGTCAAAAACTGCTGAACACTCAGTTTGGTGTGGGCAGGTGCCCTCATAAATCACCCATCATGAAATGGGCTAAAGTGTTGAAAGAGTCTTCAAAAAAAAAAAGAATTCACTGAAGCCAAATGCAGCCTCTCACAGCAATGCCAGCTGGTCCACTGATACAGATGGGTTCCTAGAACACTCACCTAACGAGGAGCCTGTACTATAAGGGGCCTGCCCTCCAGCAGATAATTCCTGGTGTTTTTTGGGTCCCCCCTTGTATATACAGGTTGATAGATTTTCTAGCTCTGCCCACTGAGAAAGCCTGGGAACAGTGACATCCAATAGCAATGAGCATAGTGACATTCAGATTTTGACTTCTGAGTACCATTCTCTTCTAAAAAGAAGCAGGGCTCTTTGATAGAATGGTTGACTCCAGGGCTGGGGCAGATAAATTATAAATGAGACTAAAATTATTTTTGTGCTAGAGAATAAGAAAATGCTTGAAGAATTATGGGGACATATCAAAATAAGAGCCAGGTTCTCCTACTAATCAAATTTGGGACATTTTGAGCATCAAAAAAGTAATAGGTTATGACTTATTGAATAAAATAAAATCATGAGTCCCTATGGTAGAAATAAATGTATAAATAAATGAGGAGGAAGGATAAGTTCTTTCTTACAGTAGAATGCTAACTAAAATATAGAAGGAATGATGCAGTTGGAAAAATCATCAAAAATGCCAAGATTAGTGGGTTAAAGTTTGTTAAGAAATGGGATATTTCACAACTCAAAGTATTTCCCCACACATTACTTACTAATTATAAAGAGGAAAGAGCATATTTATAGTGGATAAATCTGTAGATACGTTAATAAGGTGGTTAAAATTAACATCATCCACACAGGAACAATCTATCAACATGTACCTTGTGATACTGATGCATTGGGAAGAACACAACATCACTCCTATGGTTCTCCTGCCCACAAACTCCCTCCTTCCTAGGAAATACCAGAGAAACTAAATTGAGGGACATTCCAGAGTAACTGGCCTGTACTCTTAAAAAATGTCAAGGTCAAGAAATACATATACACAGGTTGTGGAACTGTTTCCAAATTAAAGGAGACTACAGAGACTGTATGATGACTAAAACATAACATGTGATCCTGGTTTGGATCCTAGGCCACACACACACACACACACACACACACACACACACACACACTCCATAAAGAACATTAATGAGGCAACTAACAAAAGTTGAATATAGACTGTGTATTACAGCATTGTATTACAGTTAAATGTTCTGACTTTAATCATTGTATGGTAGTTATGTTAAGAAAAATGCCTAAATGAAAAGTTATCCGTATCAATAAAAAAATATTCACAGAAGTTGGTGTTTATCAGTTAAGATGGTCATTTTTCTTATTCTGGAACCTGAGTGGAAAAGGTACACATGCTAAACACCTGCTCCAGGGCTGGTGAGGATTACACTTATGCTCATTTTGGGACATAAATTAGCCATCCAACTTATTTTTCCTCCTCAAGCTACGAGTTGCAAAATCAAGACAGCCCAGGAGTTGAAGCTTCAGTCTTTATTATTTTTTTTCCCCTTCAAAACAAAACAAAACAAAACAAAACAGTAAATATGAGTGAAAAGATACTCTGGGATTTTGCCCTCCAAAAATGTTACGAAGGAAGCAGATGAGGGTATAGATAGACCAAGGGGTGGCAAACTAGGGCTGCTGGGCCATACCTGGCCTGTAGCCCATTTTTGCACAGCCTGTGAACTAAGAACAGTTTTTACCTTTGTAAATGGTGGCATACAGAAAATAGCCGCATCAGGCCTGAGACTGAGTAAAGGGCAGCTATCTGGC
Organism: Noctilio leporinus; assembly: GCA_004026585.1. NCBI lineage: Eukaryota > Metazoa > Chordata > Mammalia > Chiroptera > Noctilionidae > Noctilio > Noctilio leporinus. The sequence goes on from PVIW01002216.1 coordinate 191,272, forward strand.
CCAAGCTGGCCCGAACACATCACCTTATTTTTCTTGCCAAAGTGGACTTTGACTGCAGTCTGCCCAGTCCTACCTCAGGGTTTTTCAAGAAGGATGTGAGAAGGAAATAGCCTCAAATCTCTTCAAATAAATATTTTAACAAAAGTGGAAATAAATTTTTTCTGTGTTGCGGAAAAAGAGATTAAAACATTATAAAGTGTTTAAACATTCCAGAAACTATAGAAGACAAAAGCATTCATGTATCCAAATACCTACCTTCATCAAATTGTAAAATCTGTCACACGATTTCAGACTTTTTAATTTTTTAAAAATCAAAGAAAATACAGATAGTTGAAGTCCCCCTTTATACATCTCCTGATCCTATTTCGTAAATAATACCTTGAATTTTTTGTTTTCCATTCTTTGGCATGTTTTTTTTACTTTATACATGTACCTATATAAGCAAAAGCTGTACTTATTTTCAAACTATATAAATGGTATCATATTGTACAATGATTCTTCACCATGGTGTTTTTCAGTTGTTATGTTTTTGCAATAACTGTTGCTGGTATGAACAGCTGTAGTTCATTCATTCTTTCTTACTGTTGCATAGTATTCCATTTTATGAGTCTATCACACATTGTCTATTTTCTTGTTGATAACATTTTAAGGTGATTCCAGTTTTTTACTGTCAAATAACGCTACAATGACCATTCTTACTCTTACTACTTATTCCTTGCACATGCCAGGATTTCTTTTAAGGTATCTATTTAGGAGTAGGACATGGAGTCGAACACCAGGCCCATCCTCACTTTTACTTCATATTGCCATTCTGTCCTTCAAGGTGGCTTCACAACTTTCAACTCTCACTAGCAATGAATCTGAGCTCCTCCTGCTACTCTTCTTTGCCGTAGTTATAATTATCAAGACTTTCATTTTTGTATCCAATAAACGGGAAAACATGTAGCATTTTAATCTGATCACTAATGAGAACATCTTTTCATGTATTTATGGCCATGCTGGTTTGAGAGTTGTTGATTCATATCTTCTATCCATCTTTCTATTGGATTATCTTCTTACCTTATTGATCTGTAGATATATTCTAGATACTAATCTTTATCAGTAGGTGTAAACCAAATCTTTCCTTTGTCACTGGCTTGTCTTTAATTTGTTAATGATGTCTTTTGTGGTATAGAACTTTTAAATTTTGAGGCACAAAAATTTATCAATTGTTTATCAGTTATATTTGTATCTTCTTCAAAAAAATCCTTCATATGTCATACAAATGTAAGTACTCTCCTATATTTCTTTCTAAAAGGTTTATGCTTTGCTTTTTCCATGTTTTTAATCTAGTTTTAAAAACATGCATGTGCATTTTGAGAAATTAATTTTTTTCCATCTATATAATCAATTGCCCATGCATTGTTTATTAACTAATTCATTCCTTCCCCCTTTGTAATTGTGTAAATCATGTAAGTTTCCAGATGTGTATGGGTTCATTTCTGGGTGCTCTCTGTTCTTTTCCACTAGTCTGTTTGTCTAAGCCAACATCCCATTTTATTCATTGCAGCTTTCTAAGTCTTATTATCTATCTGGTAAACCAATCAATTTATCTTAGTCTTCTTCAAACTGACTAAGTTATTCTTGGCCAGTTACTCTTTCATTTGTATTTTACAATCATCTTCTCAGATTCCACAAAACATTCTTCTGAGATTTTGGTTGGAATTGCATTGAATTTATAGACGAAATCTGAGAGTTAATGTCAAATAGTTTAAAACAAATAAAATGGAAATATGTAGTAAAAAAGCTGGCAGGAAACACTAAAAAGTGAGTGATGTTTCCTTTATAAGTTGAAAAAAATCATGTAGTTACTTTTATCATAAGCAAAAAATAATTTTGAAAATATTGGAAAATTTGTATCTTTTAACCTATCCTGCAGAGTCCTAACAGTTAGCCCAGTTTTCCATATAACAATAGGCTATACAAATAAAAATTCTTAAATTCGTATGGCTGAAAATAAACCGATAAATTAAATAATGAGAAATTCCAATAAGAGTAAATATCTTTAGCCATTCTGAACTGTTCTTGTGTACTTTAGATATCAGAGCTAAAATCACTGGAAGCAGTTCCTCAATTTCTGTTTCAACTATTGAAAGGTTTTCCTGTCATGCTCACAGCCCTCAGAACAGACCTCTCTTTTTGTTTCTGATTTACCTTTGGATTACTGATTCAATAACATCTTTTCAGAAATCATTTTGATGCAGGTTGATTGTAACTGGGAATCACCTTTCGGTTTCTTTCTCCACAGATGGGAAGCAGATAACTTTGCTGCCCCCTTCTGATTCCTGGAGGCTGTATGCTTAGCAATATGAGTTACACAGGAGACCTCAAATCACAGTAGTTTTAGGGTCAGGCAGCTTCCTCCAAAATGCAACATCCTTTTCATCTGGGTGTTGAGCTACTAGTGTCCACAAACATCTATTTTTCCCTGTCTCTGAGTCTTGATAATCTTTGTACCTTTGGGTGCAGGTGGTGGAGACAATGGGGCACTATAAACCTTAGAAACTAAAGCTGGAGCTTAAAGTACTTTTTCCCTAAGGAGAGAAATATGGGGAAAGAAGAGTTCTTGTTTTTCAAGATGTTACATCTATTAAGAGACAATGTTAAAGCTAAAATTTATTGAGCACTGTCCTTTGTCCCAAGACTGTTCTAAGGGCCTTGTAACTAATTTAAGTTGCATAACTATCCTAAAGCACAGACACAATTTAAACTCCCAAATATATGAAGGAGGAAACTGAGGGACACAGAATATCAATAACTAAAACCAAATAGCTAATAGACAGCCTATCTAGGATTCAAATCTAGGCAGATTGGCTCAATTGGCTATGCTCTTATCTACTGTAATATGCTGCTTAAAAATAAAAAGTAAGAACCACATATTTTTGATGAGTCAAAAAACAAAACAAAGTAAGCACCTCTGACTAGATTAAAGAGAATTCTATAGATGGGGGTCAGAGAGAGAGCACATTCAAACAGTGAAAAGCGTACAGGTTGATGGAAGAAGCAGGATGTGGGAAAGGCCTTCCGCAGCAGGTTATATTCTATCAGAAAAGGGGGGGGGGTTGTTGGGGAGGGAAGAGCATGGGGGCACATTCCAAGAAGAGCAGTCCACCTCGGCTGGAGTCTGAAAGCCCTGTGTGAGAGTGCCCTGCAGATTACCTCCTAAGTCAGCAAATGTGGGGCTCTAATGATCTCTGTGGACGAGGCCCATAAAATTCCCATTTTCACAAATACTTTCAGTGTTCTTCCTGTCAAAACTCTGCCCAGGCTTTTATCAGTGAAGACTAACGACCAACTTGAGTTTCGCCTCTTGGTAGTCGCCAGTGGGTAACAAGCACACTGCTCATGTGCTGTCATGGTCTGGAGCTGGAAGACCTGGTCTTAAGTTCCAGCCTTGCTCATTACTAGCTATGTAATTTGTGATGCCATTTGTCTTAAAATCAGCATTGCTCTGAAAAAAGACAGAAGAAACCTCAAAAATATCAAATCTGGTAAAAACAAACATAACTGAAAATCTATCTTAGACATAATAGCAGCCGCATGAAATACTTCTTGCTCCTCAAATGTCCCCTTGCCTAGACACTCGGCATCTGGAAACACTCTGAAATTTATCTGCCAGTGGCCTCAAAACTCATGATGCGAACAACAAAAACTTGTGCTCCCACAAATCTCTTCCTGAAGCTTCTGTTTATCTAATCATCTGTCACTTAAATATTGCACCAGCTCCTGAAAAGACCTCTTATGATGATCTTCAAAATCCTACTGATTTCTATTAAATATTAAGACAATATATTTAGTTATGTCATTCTCCCTGCCCTACAGCTGCAATTCCTGTTGCCTTTGTTATGATTTCTCAGGTATGAAAATAGCCAGTAAAAGGAATTTTGGATTAAAGGACTTTATACTGTGGAAAAAAACGTGGGGTATGTCTTTGTATATGAAACTATTGGACTTGTCAAGGTTTAATCCACAAACGGTTCTGTAGTTATTAAAATTAATATAATTAAGCTTGCAAATCCTTAAAGTCCCACGTCTGGTAACATCTCTTAGTTTTTCTTTTAATAGTCACAGTTAGTGTGGCTGAAACTTCAATTCCACTGTTTAAGTCAAGAAGACCCTGAGTGAGAAACTAAACAAAGACCGGAAACTCATGCTTTCAGAGTTGAGGCTTCTGGTGATAGGAGGCCTTGCTTCTATTTCAGTGAGATTGAAAAACACATAATTTTAGATATGTAAGGCACATTGGGGGGCCAAAATCATGGACTCATCCAAGGAAGCTAATGTCCAAAGAGTTTATTAACTGGATCCAAGTTATAGATCAAAGTGGTAACTCACCTGATCCTAAAATCCAGGTTACCTGACCCTTTCCTCTCATCCTGATTCTTCAGGGTCTTTTCAGCACTTTTAAAAAATTTGAATGGTTATATATTTTTACTGTTGAATTGAAGTACATGCTAGGTTTTTTCTGGTTTTAATTAATTATCTGTCATTTTGTTATGGTTTCAGTCTTAACTGAGTCTGTATATTTTGGTTTATTAATTAGACTGCCTTGGGAAAAGGACTGGCACAGAGAGATACACTGGTCTAGCTGGTAAGCCTCTGAACTTGAAGTCAAGCCTTCATCCTGATGAAGCCTAGACTTGTCACACACAGGGTTCTAAGAAAATTGTTTAGTCTTCCCAGGTCTCAATTGCACAAATACTGAAAGTTAATAGAACTTCAGAGATCACCTAATCTAAAATTTCCCAGATGGTGCCAGGACACCAGGAAGACCCTAATGCAGGCAAATTTTGGCAGCTGTTCTTTCTTCAAAGGTCTGAGGCCAGTTCCTCTTAAACAGTTCAAATGTGGTCAGTTGGCATGGTGATGCAGCAAACTTTGAAATAAACCTGTATGGCCCTGGCTGGTACTGCTCAGTGGATTAAGCACCAGCCTGCAAGCCAAAAGGTCCCCGGTTTGATTCCTGGTTAGGGAACATGCCTGGGTTGTAGGTCAGGTCCCGGGGGAGGGCGTGCAGGAAGCAACCGATCAATGTATCTCTTGCACATTGATGTTTCTCTCCCTCTCCTTCTCTCTCCCTTCTCATCTCTAAAAATAAATAAAATACTTAAAAAAGAAATAAACCCGTAATTATATACATAATATCAAAAGGTGACAAAAAAGACAAAAGAAAAACTGCCCTCTTGCTGTCTTCTAAATCTGCTTCCAATTCAATATTTCTATCAATGGACTAGCCATTTTCTCATTAATTATGTTGGATTTTCAGTTCATTCTGACCTTCCTTGTTCTGTCTTTATGTTCAACCTATCATTAACCTTGTTGATTAACTTACCCCCTCCTGTATGCAAAAGATTTCTCTCTTCATTTTCACTGTCAACTCCCACTGGACAGGCCTTTTAGTACCTTATACATAGGCAATTTCCCTCCCAACACACTTACCCCTTTCACTATAACATTTACTGTAATTGATATGGGATGCAAAGGACCTAGGCTAGCCAAAATGATTTGAAAAAGAACCAAAACAATTTGAAAACACTCCCTGATTTTGAGACTTATTATAAAACTACTGCCATGAAGACAATGTGGTATTGGCATCAAACAGACAACAGAATAGAGACCAAAGGAACAAAACAGTCCAAAGATAAACTCATATATGAACAACTGATTATCAACAAAGATTCAAAGGTAATTCAGTGCAGAAAAATTATTCATATTCTCTCCAGCAAATTATGCTGATAAAACTAGCTATTCTTATGCCACAAAATCAACTTTGATCTATACCTCATAAATATAAAAATAAATAATTCAAAATGGATCATGGTTCCAACTGTGAAACCTAAAACTATGACACATATAAAAACATAAAAGAAAACTCCTTGTGGTGTTGGGTTAGGCAAAAATTTCTTTGTTGTCATCAAAAGCACAATCCATAAAAGAAAAAAAAATGACAAACTGTACTTGCATCAAAAATATAAAAACCGCTCTGAAAGACACCATTAACTGAATGAAAAAAACACAACTATAAGAAAAAGAATTCACAAAACTCAATAAGGAAACAAGCACTCAACAACAACAATAAAAGGCAAAAGATCTGAACACGTATTTCATCAAAGGAGATATATGGATGGCAGACAAGTACATGAAAAGATGCTCAACATCATTAGTCATTAGGCAAATACAAGTACAAATCACAATGAGATACCACCAAACCCTATTAGCATGGCTACATGTGTTAGTGAAAATGTAGAGGAACTGAAACTGTTGTTGGGATGGTAAAGGGGTATAAACACTTGGAAAACAGTTTTGAAAACATATACCTACTGTATATTCCAGCCATTGCACTCCTAGATATTTATTTACCATCACCCCACCCCATAGAATATATGTCCCTACTTATACAGATGTTTGTAGTGGCATGCACTGCTATGAACTCCCAGGATCAAAACCTTCACACTGGAGGAATAAAAGAGAGTATAAGCCAAGGTGGAAGATCACTCTGGGAAGTAAAGTGGAATTTAAAATTAAAGTCAGGAAACTACCCTTGAAGGTTTCCCCTATATCCCCTACATGCCTTCCATGGCCAGGCTCCAGAAAGAAATAATAAGGCCAGTAGGGAGAGAAGTACAAAGTCTAAAGGCTCAGAAGCTGAGGGTTCTCATCCTAACTCTCATCACAAAGCTCCAAAGAGTCTTTGACAAGGCTCAGACAATGCACTTGACAATCAGCTATTCTCTAATGCACATTAACAATAAGAACCTCTCCCAAGGTAAGGATCAGAAAATAAGAACTAAATAAAACATGTGGCAATATTAAATTTTCTTAAGAATGCTCCAAGAGTCATTTAACTCCCCTTGGGCTCTTATGCTTTTCTTAATAATGTTCAAACATAATAAGACCTGGCAATATGCTAAAAGAAGAAACTTGAACTTCCTTTTATTGATGTAACACATAATCTCTATGCCCTCAAAGGAAAATTACGACTGCTTAAACTCATGAGTGTTGTTTTGTGCTAATAAACCCCTACTCCCCTCTTTCTACAGGAAGACAGGGATTCTGACAACATAGGACTGGGGTAGTATGCTCACCTTCCAAGAAAGCATCAGAATATTTGTGCTGGTTGAAAATGAAGTTATTTTGGTCCTTTCTTTTTAGGCTGGCTGCCAGCTGGGACCTGGAGACATACAGGCTGCCATCTGCCTCACCCCAGCTGTTCCTGACCTGCCATCCGTCTCCAACCAGGACGCCTCGTTTCTGCCAGGTCAGTTGAACAACTGATGAAAGATGCTTGAGGCCAAGGGAGTGCTGGAAAAATGTCTGCAAAGCCACCTTGACCTCTCATTGATGGGTGGCATGCCACTCTCCATGACAACAAGAGCTGTCTTCAGAGAAACACAGACCTTCCCATGGAGCTCAGCAACAATCCTTTCTTATTGTATGACAGTTAAGTCAGTCAAAAACCAAAAGACTACTTTTTAAAAAATGTTATATTCTTAGAATATGTTACATATGTTAAAGATTTCTATCACTTAATCCTTTAGGAATGACTGCTATGCTGCAGACTAAATGATCGGTTCTGATTATTGATGCTCTGATAGTAAAAGGAGCAAGTTTAATTTCACACCTCTCTAAATTGCTGTGGTCCCAATATGATTTGAAAGTCTAAACAAGCCTTTAAAAATGTAATTTGCAAACATCCTTGGTGAAGAGGGGGATACCACAGGGAAAGATGGAATTGTTATGGCTTGAGTTTGCATGCTATTAATGCAATAATCAAATACTCTTATAAGGATTTGCTAAAGCTTGCTATAACCATGAAAAGAATACAATCTAATGCTACAATTTTACTGATGCTACAATTTTCCATGCAGTTTTATCTCCTACAAAAGGGAGACACAGAGCCTGCCTCAGGGCTCACCTGTCTGCACACATGCACTCGGGAGGTGCTGAGCACAGAATGACTGACCAGGTGGCCCAGGAAAGTGATGCTCTCCACAAAATGATGAAGGAAAACTCTAGATAAGCTCATTCTAAAATAACATTGACCTCAAGCTGACAGATCCCAAAAAGGGTACTTGGTGGAGAAAAAGCTAAGATCAGGTTCTTAGTAAACAAACAAAAATTGTATGAGATTTCTTCTTATCTCTTAATTTTAATTTTCTCCTGCTCTACCATGTTCTATACTCTGGTCTCCACAGAATTCCTTCTGTCTCACTTTCCCTATTTTGTTCTTTGTCTATTTTCTCACCCTCCTAGCCATATCTATACATATTTTATAAAGTTCCTGGATCAGGTCCTTCTTATCATTTTATTTATTTATTTTGTATTCTCTTATTTTAATCATTTTCTTTATACTGTTACAGGCCAACAATAGTTTTAGCTTTCGTATTTTGTTTATTTTATTTCAATTTAGCCTTTTTACTGTTTTAATCATTTTTAGTCTTGGTTTATTTTCCTTTTAGATTGTATAAAGTATTAACATGTTTGTTTTGTTTTCTTTTCTTTTTAATTGTCAACCTAGTTTCTGGTATTAACTGCCTTAATCATCCTTAGTTCACATGATGCTTTTGTTTAAAGGATCATGTCCCTTTTCTTGGTGTTTCCAGGCATCATTTATAAGCAGCAGGATAGAAGCTGATCACAGGGCAGCGGCCCCAGAAAACAGTGCACAGCACAGCCCAAACACAGTGGTTAGATATTTGTTCTCCCTCCTGCTGCCTAAATAGTGACCTTCCCAGCTCTCCATAAAAGATCCCTGGGACTCTTAAATGTTGAAGCCCCTAATCTTTTAAGATGTACTTTAGGAGATGCAAAAGCTGAAAGGCTTTCCTGGGATGACAGGACAACAAGCTGGCACATGTCAGCAGCATCCTAAACGGCTGGAACTTGGAACTGCTTACCTGAGCACCTGACACAATGGCAGAGGCTCAGTCAGCTCTCCACGGATCACTCAAGGTTTCCAAACCCCTTTGGTTCTAGTGCTCTTTACATAATCAATGGGGAGATTCGATCCTAGAAGATGAGACCATGTGGTAGCTATACTCTGCATGCAGTGTCTCATCTCGACAGGCTGAGGCAGGGAAAGAACTTTGCTTTGCAATAATAGAGGTGGCAGCCAAAGTTAGTGATGGGTCTTACCCTCAAGATGGTGCTGCCTGGGGAGTGAGAAATCCTCAAGGCAAATCAACAAAAAGCTGTTAGTTGTAGCATTAAGAAAGTGCCTCAATATTTTCACACTGTAGACCTGTGATTGTAAGTTGACTCTGAGGTATGTAAAGTCATCCCATGTAGAGAGATAATGGCATCGCAACCATCACATGATGAAGACCTAACAGGTAGAAATACCACTGACCCTCGGTATCTTCAGGATTAACACTACTGATTGCAATTAACAGAGATAAACCCTAAGGGTGCTTAACTGTAACTCTTCATTTTGCTGAGGCATTAGTATGTTTTGTATTTATTCTCTAAGATGGAATGCAGGAGTGAAACTCTTAGCTAATGAGTGAATCTAGCCAATCTCCATTATCTACCTCTGACTGCAGCTCTATCAAGTTATATTTCATCTCATATATGTATAACAGTCATCTTAAGAAGTCATAAAAACTTTCTTTAAAAAACTATGCTGAGGGAAAGAGCTAATTTTCTTAGTAATGGAAGGTGAAGAAAGTATAGGAATAAAAAGTGATGTCAGAACATTAGTTTTAATTAAGCAAAGGAGAGGGTGACAAATTAAACAGTGGCTCAGACTTCAGACAGTCTTTTGTATGATCTATACAAAAATAGGAAGTAGAGATTTTGTGAAACTTTCAATAAGACTCCAGGCCATATTAAACTGGATGTCATGTGAAGATTTAATCATAGAAGACCTTAAAGGTGGACTTAAATTTCTCAGACAACACTTAGTTCATCACTTACTCATCACTGTTATGTCCGGTACTTTAGACAGAGGCTTGGCACTTGCTAGATGCGCAGTAAACGCTTGTTGAATGTGGAAGCATTGAAAGCAAGTATATGTTACAGACGTACTTTGAGACAGAAGAAAATCTGGGACATATTTCTTCCAAGACTATGGTACTGTGTTCCACAGGACAGAATTCTAAGAAATAGTTTCTATTTAGAAGTTGGAACTATTTTCTGTTTTGCCACAAATAAAGCAAAAGAATGAGAACTGGGCAGATGCCAGCCCAAATACACCTTTCACCATAGGCAAAAATAACTATTAAAAGGAGCCCAGCCAAGGCCAAGGAACCACTAAAGGAAGACAGAGTTTACTTTCTTAAAGGATCCCTACATGTTCATCTTAATGAAGGTTAGGAGGGCACTTACAATTATGATTTCAGGACCTAGAATTTAATCTTATGACATTGTTAAAGGGAATCTGATTTAAAATAAAGGTTTTTTTTCTTATAGTGTGGAATCTAATCTACTTGAATTTATATTTAAACTGAAAACACCAAAAAGGTGGTAGAATTCACTCAGTTCAGGCTGGAAAAAAAAAAAAAGCCTAATTACTGTTTCGAAAATGAAATAAAAGAAAATGAAGTATGTTTTCACTAATAAAAAGAAAGCTTTTTAAAATACACCCAGGTGGAAATAACTGAAACTTTCTTGATCAAAACAAAGTAAGACCAAGTAGGAAATTCTAATGTAATGCTTACTGGAAACACTTTGAATTTTAATCTGAGGCTATTCTTGGAACAAAGGAATTGGAACAAATTATAAATCAGATTTTAAAAATCACAATACGAAAACACAATAAAAAGTTAGTTGTAAGGTACCATTTGACAGATATTTGATAGGTGGAATATCAACTATAAGGATAAGCCATAATTTATTTGACCAGTCACTTATTTAATGAGCTTTAGGTTACTCCAGTCTTTTGCTGCTACAGATGGTGATGTACTGACTATGTGTCTTGTATGCATGGGTGAGTGTATCTCTATATAGTTCACAGTAGGGTTGCTCACAGCTGAGAGAACAAAGTAACTGTGGTAGTGTAGAAAAAGTTTTAAATATAGTATTAATTAATAATAGGTACCAAACAGTGCATATAGAATACATTTCCCTCTGAAAAAGAGATTAATATATAATTTTTCATCTAAAAAATCCAAAAGTATGAAAATACTCCTATTAGCCAAGTTGTAAAAAGAGGTCTCTCTCACATACTTCTGGTGAGAACATGAACTGGTTAAAACTACAAAGGAAAGCAATTGGGGAACAGTTATTGAAATTATGAATGTATATAGTACTTATGATACTTATGTGCAAAATTATATATGTATAAGATTATAAATTACTGCATTGTATATAATACAAAAAGAGAGAGAGCAAATAACCTAAAGTCCCAACAATAGGGAACTAGTCTAAATAATTGGTATTTATAGTATGCAATATGATGTAGATATAAAAATGAGGAAGCTCTCTATACACTGATAGGGAAAGATCTCCAAAACATAAACTTAAAAAGCCAGGTGTTGAAAATTATATACAATTTACCATCTTTTATGTTAAAAAGAGCTGTGAAATAGGACAGTGTATAGCCCAATGAAAGGTAAAACTTACTTGTAAAGGTAATACTCTGCATGATCTATCTCTTCTCGAGATGAAATGTTGTCCACAAACTAAAAGATAAAAAAAAAAAAAGAAAGAAAGAAAGAAAGAAAACCTTTGATTCAATACAAATTATGCTATACATTGGGCCTAATTCATACACTGACCTTAAGAAAGACAAAACACCCATTTTATTGGAACAATGTTCATGTGGTATGACTCCATCCGTGAAACCCCTTTATGCAATTACAAACAAAAATACACAATGGTGTATCTTTTCTTTGTACAGAACAACTTTGGTCATGGAAAGATGTATCTGAAAGGTTGAAAACTCTAATGGCTAATAAATATGGCTCAAGAGGTGAAAATCTAATTTAGAGAACTCAATCTTGGAACCATTTTTCCTGCTCTCACTTAAGTTCTGCTAAGGGATCAGTCAACCAACAAAGTCTCCTTTTGAACCATAATATCTATGAATGTGTTCCTTAACTCTAAATCAAAGAAACAAACACAAAGGGATATTCCAAGGATAGGTTCTACCCTAAAATAGAAACTCAGAGACAACAAAGGTGGAGTTAGAAGATTTAACAATAACCTTGAATTTTATGGTGCTATTAATTTCTACACAGAGTTTTCACAACTAAGATTTCATTTAAGCATTGTATCAGCACTGCAAAGAAGATCACTATTGTCCTCATACTGGAAATGAGGTAAGTGAGAAGGGCCCAACTGTCCAATGTCACAAAGTTAATTTAGAATAAAGATAAGATCAGCTATTACTTAAGGGAAACAAACTTTGATGTCACAGAGAACTGGGTTTGAAGTCCAATTTTTCCACTATGACCTGTGTGAACTTGAAAATGTATCAGTTATTCTGAGTCTTGCATGTAAAATGGAGATAATAATGCTTATCACCTATGGCCACTGTAAGAATTAACATACGAGATAATGTATGTTAAGGAGATAGTAAAACAGATGGTATAGGAGGTGTTCGGTAATGGTTACTATCAATTACTATTTCTGATTCCTAGCCCATGGTATTCTTGACTCCATTGCTCTGTAGCAATTTAACATGAACATTAATATACATTCCTTTATAGGCTTTCTCAGCTACCAAAAATAACTTCCAGTATAACAAGTAAATACTATCCCTCTGAAGGGTGTATAAGCTAAAAAAAAGTCATGATATTATATAACAGTATACCATATCCTGGAAAATTTCAAATAAATCAGATATAAAACAATGATCACTGACATCAGAGTCTGGTAATAAGCTTTTATTTCAGTCAAAGAAATTTGCTACTTCACCATAAAATATCTATTATTAACTACAAAAACATACTATACTCTGGAAAAATATTTCCTATGAAGGATATTCTTTATTTACGTAACTTTGTCTATATAAAGAAACATTTTTGCTTTTTTCCACCTTCTTCTTCGAGGATAACTAAGTTTTCTTACCCGTGATATTGTTAGAGAACTAACAGGCAACTTTCTGTCATATGTTTTATCCATTAAAGATGCCAGATCAGCTGTGAAGACAAGAAAAAAGAACCTTGTTAAATACATATATTTACTATTAAAAAACTAACAGATACAACTCCTGCCAGATGGCCACTATCATGAAACCAGTATTAAAACAGATTCACTTTCTTTTTCTTTTTAGACATTATTTTTGTATAAAGATGATACAAAATATTAGTAACATTTTAAAATGATTTATTGCCCCAGCTGGTGGCACAGTAGATAAGGTGCTGGCCAGCGAACCCAAAGGTCACTGGTTCAATTCCCCAACCAGGGCACATAACCAGGTTGCAAGCCAGGTCTCCAGCCAGGTCCATAGCTGGAGGCAGGTGAAAGGCAACCATACATTGATGTCTCTCCCTATCTGCATCTCTCTCTTCCTCTCTCTCTGGAAGTAGTAAATAAAATATTTTCAAAAATGATTTATTTAATTGCAGTAAGGATTATGTTTAAAATGCTAGTTATATTTAATTTTTTCTCTAGAATGAGACACAAGAAAGTACTATTATTGACAGGCTCTACCGAAAGGTATTAGGGGGTGAGGAACTAAGGGAAGAGGATTCTTTACTGTTCATATTTTTTCCTTTTACATTTTGAACCAGTTAAATATATTAGCTATTCAAAAAAAATTTAATTGGAATTTACAAATGACTTTTATACACTCCCCAAACAAATTAGAGAAGGTGCCCCAGGTATACTTAAAGATTTTCAGCCTGAACTATTCCTATTGTGGTTTCTTTTAGTAAAACATCCTCATGAATCACTTGGTACTCCTAAGATTATACTGTTATCTCAGAATCTAACAAGATTTGAAATCGAGGGCAACATAAATTTCCAAACCGATTGCTTCATTCATTCTTACTACTTCTCTAACCTACAATATGCTTTCCCCACTCCCCTCACTCTCACTCTTAGCTTCTGATTTGTGTTGTATTTCTCTGAGTGTAAAACAGAAGCAATCAAAAAAGAGCTTCATCTTTTTACCATCAAATCTACCAGGCTACTAGCATCTGTACTCATGTAATCCGCCTTCTTCTTCTTCTTTTGTTTACAAAGGATAAACTTTATTAAACAAACCAAAAATCAAAAACCTTCCTTAATGTCCTATTTCCTTCCTGCTACTTCTCCTTTGCTCTGCTCCCCTCAAGCAGAAGGACAACTCAAGAGTCATATTGAATACAACAGTAACTACTTAGTTTCACTCTCACTTTAAGTCTCTCAAATCAGATTCTGGTTTCCATTACCCACCAACCCCAATGCCCACCTCCCCACTGTTAAATCCAGTAGTAAATTTTTCATCTTCATCTTCTTGATTACTCTCATGAGCATTTGATAGGGTTGATTTTTATGAAACTCTTTTCTCTCTCTCAGGTTCCTCCGCACAATCTCTGCCTCTTCTTGAGTCTTAAATGTTAGCTTATCCTAAGTCTAAACAGTAGACTCTTTTCTTCACCCCCACACACTCTCTGACAGCCTTAATCATCACCACCTATAGATTGTTGACTCCAAACTTGTATCTTTACCCTGACTCCCATTTGTAACTCCAACTGCAAAGGTAACATCTCCATGGGAGTGTCTAATAGGTATCTAAACATTACATGGACTCTTTATTCTCCAACTTTCCACTCTGAGCCTGCTTTCCTCCAAGCTTTTCCCATCTCAGTAAATGATCACTATCCTCAGTGGGTTACTCAGGCCAAAATCTAGGTGTTATTCTTGACCCTATTGTTTTTCATACTCTATAACCAACTGTCAGCTAATCTTACGCTCCAGATTTGAAATATAAATATAAATATTTCTCACCATTACCACTGCTAAGCCACCAAAATCTCTCACCTCCTGACTAGTCACTTTAAAAATGACCTTCACACTTACAATTTAATCTCCACATAGCCCTTTAAAAGATAAATCACATCTTGTCATTCTCTTTTCTCAACCAGTTAATAGCATCCTATCACAGAGAATAAAATCTAGAATATTCCCTATGACTTGCAAATGCCTACATAAGCTGGCCTGTGTTTTTTGTTATTTATTTTCTCTCTTCCACATTTACAAGTAAAATCCATGAAGGCAAGGAATTAATTCACTGATGAATTCTCAGCCTATAGGACAGTTCCATAAAAGGCACTCAATAAATATCTAAAGAAATGAATAAAAGAAAGGGAGAGAGGGAGGGAGAAAAGAATGGAAAGGAGGGAGGAAAGAAAAGGAGGTAACTGGATTTCCAAGATTTTTATGTTCTTTTTTATTGTTGTTCTCTTTTTTTCCCCCTCCCTGGTGGAAGAAACCAGCATCAGGTAATAAAGAGACAGAAGTAATCAGCTGGCAAGTATTTGTTGAACACCTACAGCAATGCACTTAGCCATTTTTTCCCTCTTCTTTTCTTTTCTGATCTCAATGATTCAGTAGCTACCTAGGGGAAAGCAACTTTGAGAAATCCCTAAAACTGAATATAATTATGACCACTTTAAAGGTATAACAACAGGTGATTAAAAAATGGTAAAGACACCCCCACCCACACCCCTCAAACACAGAAAGATGCCCCTAAAACCTATTCACACCAAGGCAAATTAATATTATTAAAGCTCTTTGCTCACAGAATATTAAACAGCACTCCCATGATGCCAAATCTTTATAGTCCCTTCATAATAGAGGCCCTTGTGTTGAGATAATAGGCATTATAAAAAAATTATGTACCTTTACTACAAATTTAGTTTAACTTCAAAAAAAGTGGATCAGGATCTACTGGCCTAATTAAAATGGCCTCTATTTCCTCATGGATTTCACTTAGGGCGCAATGTAGACCTAGACATTATATTAGGTTGCCTTTTGTAGTGTGGTAACTTGAGATTCAACTCTAACCCTTCACACCAAGACATCTTCAGCCAAGTGAAATGGCTGGGACCTCAGAGAGGGCAACAGATGCAGGCCCAGCATCTGATGAATAACATTTGCATATTGCAAGTCAGAGAAAGGTTTGCTGCTAAATATAATTTGTGACCAATCACCTCAGATGATAATGTTGGTGTGATGAATGAGGCAGAAAACTGCACAGAGCGGGCTGGCCAGGAAAGCTGGGGCAGCTGCAGCCTGCAGAGGGCCAGGCACCACAGGCTTCTGGATGGTGGGCTTCAACAGTCAAAATTGCACTTCCCGGTTCACTGAGGGGCCTACAGATGCCCAGGGCTGCTTCAAAGGGACGCACTAAAGCAGATGCTTTCTTGCCTGTCATGCAGCTCCTCTGCAATATACATAACAAGGACTATATGGAAAATGCATCTGAAAAATTCTTCATTTAACAAAACCTAAAGCTGTATAGATAATATAGAAGTATGTTCAGAAAATGACAAGTAAACTAGTGCAAAATGCCCTTCTTGTTTGGAGAAAACAACACTATTGATGATCTAAGGACATACAAATTGAGGACCCTAAACTATGAGGGCCCTATCAAATATAGGGGTGTAATAGTTCATAGACCTGGTTGAGGATTTGAACCATCTCAGGGGCTCTAAAACTCCAGATTCCTAACATCGTACCTAGAGGACAATTCTAATTCTGTTGGTTTGAAGTGAGACCAAAGGAATTCAAGATTTCAAACAAAGCCCCAGGAGACTGTGATGCAGCTGCTCACAATCTGCAGACTAGAGGGTGTTATGTATTTGAAAACTACCATGGTGGGGAACACAAAGTAAGTCTTGAATATTCCTCCCAAACTTGAAGAATATATTAAACTGAACTTTGTTTCTGTAACAAAGTGAAACTAAATATCCTTTAAAATATTTGCACCAGCCTGCGAACCCAAGTGTCGCTGCTTTGATTCCCAGTCAGGGCACATACTCAGGTTGCAAGCCAGGTCTCCAGCCAGGTCCCCAGCTGGAGGCAGGTGAAAGCAACCATACATTGGTGTTCCTCTCCCTCTCTGCCTCTCTTCCTTCTCCTCTCTCTGGAAATAATAAATAAAATCTTAAAAAACAAACAAACAAACAAAAAAGACAACTGTCAGATTGGTTAAAAATACAAAATCCAGCTATAGAAATCACATGAACCCAGAAGAGTTGAAAATGAACATATGAAAAATACACTAGGCAAATTGTAGTCAAAAGAAAACTGGTGTAGCTGTACTAGTATCAGACTCAACAGACTCAAAGGTAAAAAGCATTTTGTTTTATATATTATGTGGGTCAATGATAAAAAAAAGTTCATTTTTCTGGGAAGATCATTTTAGCTTGGTGTTCACCAAAGCAAAACAGCTTCAAAGTAAGAAAAATCCTCAGGGGGAAAAAAGGGCAATCTCCTTAACGATCACAAAATCTGTAGTAGAGATGTGCTGGGAAAGACCCTTCTTATAGAAGAAGGTGGTATGTAGGTCAAGGTTATAATGAGGAAGGTCATTAAAGCAAAGAAGAGTTCTCTATGAAATCCTGGGAACTTTAGGTGAGAAGCTATTAAGTAGTTTCAGTTTTTCATGATTTCTACGGAACTGTATGTATAATAAAATGTAATAAATTACTTATGGCTGAAATAACATACTACCTGTGACTGGACTCAAAAAACTCCAAAGGATCAGGATAGGGGAATGAGCAGTAGAGATGAAGGAGACTGGCCATGGCTGAGAACAGTTGAAGCTAGGTGATGGGTAAAGGGGATCCCTTACATACCACTTACTTTTGTACTGTTTTAGATTTGCCATTAAAAACATTAAAAAATTAACCTATGGTGTTAGAAGTCAGGATAATGGTTACCTTTGAAGAGGAGACTAAGGGCTGCAATAAAGAAGGGCTTCTGGAGTTGTTAGGAATGCTTTCTCCTATACAGGTTTGTTCACTTTGTGATAACGCATCAATCTATACATTATGATTTGTGCACTTCTCAGTATATATTACACTGCAATCAATAAGCATTTTTTAACTTTAATTAAAAAATATTTTTTTAACTTAATGTTATTTTTCTTAAAGAAAAGCAGACTGCCACGTGCGGCACCTCATTTGGATGTATCTGGAGTCTTGGAAGCTTGACCACCCTACCTTCTCCTGTAAATGGACCTTGAGAGCTTTTTTGGAGGTTCTAGCAGGGGAGCGCAGCTACTCGTATACCCTTAACCGAAGATCGGTCCTCTCCTCTAGTTGGGAAGGTCGCCCTCTTCCACCCGAGCACGCAGCTTTGGGAGGGATGCACATGGATCGGTGAGGGAGGAAAGGGACACTTGCCTAGCCAGTCAGGTCGGCTGAATCAACCCTGGCGATCAATGGGGTGATAGATGTCGCAGCCAGGTCGTCCTCACATGTGCTTTTGTTTTTTTAAAGCCAGAAATCCACAGCTTCGATGCAAGGGAAGACTATGGTAGAATTGCAGGTACTACACCAATCACTGAGAAAAGGTATTTTGAGTGGAATGACAATAGATACAGTATAGCCCTCAGCAAATGTCAGCATGTGTGTGATCTGTTCCATCTCTGAAGGGGATTAACAGCAGCTGCCTTAGCTGGCTGTTGAGCATTAAACGGAATGCTGTGGGGAAGTGCTTTGCACAGAACCTGGCACACAACTAGCAGTGCACAAAGATTGTCTTTCGACTTTTATCTGAGAACCTGCACTGCATTCACCTGTTTGCCCTCTAGACTGCAGTGCAGGCTCACTACACTAAAAATAACTCCTGGTGTTAATCAAGACCGCCTTGCTAACTATCCTATTACTGAGAGCGGGGAAGATCCCATCAGCTCTCCCTCTAGGTTCTGATGAGACTAAAGAAAGGAGGCATCACAGCTATAGCTGCAAGCCTGTGAGAGCCCAGAACGTCTCATCCACAGAATTTGGCGTGGAGACGAAATCACTGCAGCCACAGGAAGAGGAAGACGCAGACGCGAACCTACTCCTCAGCCCTCCCCACCGCTCCCAACGCCCTCCAACGGGGACCCGCGGAGTAGACGCTTCACCGCGTCCCTCCCCCCTCCTCCAATCAGCGCGCCGCACCAGATGGCCGCAGCCAATCACAGCACTCCGCGTGCTTCAGGGCCGCCCTCGGCGCGCAGGTCGGGCGAGGTTTCGGAAAGGCCGCAGGCTGCCGGGAGATTCCCGGGGAACGCAGCGCTCTGGCTGAGCGGCGGTCTCGCAGAGGCCGCACTGCCACCTACTGCCGGGTCTTCTGAAGGCCATGTCAGCCCCGACCACGCTCTGCTCTCACCTCTCAGGGTCAACATCGCAACCCAAACACTCTGATGACTAAGGGAAGATGCAGTAATACCATGTAGAAACGAATGTGTGTTTTAGTCACATTCTATTACACAGTAAGGAAAAAAAAAAGTCTTAAATAGCCTCTTTTCCTTCCAGTTTGGGTTTCAAAACCATATTTACTTCTATGGTATTTTTTTATATAGAGGTAAAATCAAGGGGTCTAGGGACTTGTTCATTCCACCTATTTTGCAGCACCTGCTGTATGTCCGTATTAACTGAGACAGCATTACCATCATCCCTAATTTATAGGTAAAGGAATCAAGATTAAGTGATATAATTCTGGCAAGTTGACAAAGCTGGGGTTCACACATAGATGTCTTCCCTTCAAGTGCAGACTCTTCACCACATCACACTGAATAATCAATCAAATGTTGTAAGAATATAGGGTGAGGGAAAACTTATTCTGATTGCGTAAGAATTCAGGATGTACAAAGCGTATTCTAGGCCAGGTAGTATTCGATAAATGGTAGCTGGTACTGCTTTTTCAAGCATGCTAATCTTAACAGACAAAGAGAAAGTTATCTCCATATACTTATTTGTTGCAGATTAGCATGCTCATTTTTTGGCAAAGAGCTTTTGCTTATTCAGGAATCCATAAAAATGATCCCCTAGGTTGGTCTCAGAATAAAAGACAGCTGATTGATTATACCCCATACAAACGTGCCAAATATAAGGGTCTCATTTAACAAATCTTCCCTTCATACCTAAGAAAGTGTTAGCAAGAGCTTACCTGAAATTCTTCATTCTCTTCTCTGTATTTCATACCCTTTTTCTTTTAATTCATATGTAACAAGCTTTGCAATATAACCGAGTCCATGTTGGTTTCATCACAAAAGTGGTTTCCAAAATGAGCATTATTGGGCCTAGAGGACATTTTAGAATACATGGGGATAATTTTTGACTGTCAGAATGACAGTGGGGCATTATTGGCACTTAATGAGCAGAAGAAAGGAAAATTAGATAACCTGCAATGCTGAGACTGCTCACATCAAAGTATCGTCCTGTTGAGAGCCAGAGTTTTCAGCATGGAAAGAAGGTACAACTATGGACTAGAGGAAGGCAAAGAATCACCTGTACGGATACACTGGAATCAGAGGTTTCAACAGTCATTCGTAAAATATATACATGTATGCACAGACATGGATGTGCACATCTGTATAAACATATTTTCCTAGCTCTATCCACTAAATGGGTCAAGAAGCAAAAACTCCACAGTGACAATAGGACATCCAGTACACAGATCTTGGCTTTTAACACCATTTCCTCCTGAAAGGAACCAGGATCCCTTGGAGAACTAGTTAATTCCAGGGCGAGAGCAGGAAAGGTATAAGATAAGCCTGGAACATTGAGAGTCAGCTTTAAAGAGTTTCTATTAGCCAAATATGGGACAATTTGATCACCCAAATAATTAAAAAATGGAAACCAATCATTAAACAAAACAAAACCAAGAGAAATCCACAATCCAGAAGACCATATTGATAATGAACAGATAAAGACAGTTCAAAGAAATGGGAGAAAAGGGAGGGCTCTTGCTTATAGCAGAATCCTGGGCGCTAATAATAAATGTGGAAGTATTTGTTTAAATTTATTTTAATTTTTTAAAAAGATTTTATTTATTATTTCTAGAGAGAAGGGAAGGGAAAGAGACAGAGAGGGAGAGAGACATCAATGTATGGTTGCCTTTCACTTGCCTCCAGCTGGGGACCTGGCTGGAGACCCGGCTTGCAACCTGGTTATGTGCCCTGGCTGGGGAACAAACCAGCAACCTATGGGTTCCCAGGCTAGCGCCTTATCCATTGTGCCACCAGCCAGGGCTAAATGTGGAAGTATTAATGGAGTTAGAAAACCATCATTTTGAACTGTCATAACAAGACTTGATTCAGGCAAGGTGCCTCAGTGGATGCTGCATCTAGGGGGAAACTTTTGATAAAGGGGGTATTTGCATATTAAAATATTTCCTCACAGAATGTTAGTCATAAGGAGAAAAATAGTAACTCTCCAGTGGGGAAATCAGACACACCTGACTGGGTGATCGAAGTTAATGACTGGGTGATCGAAGTTAACATTGCCAGTAGAGGCAGATTGACAACAGAGATCTCTATATGTGCCCAGAGAAGAACAAAAAAATCACTGACAATATTCTGACTGGGAAAGCATATCTTGACTATAGTCATGAGGAAATCTCAGGCATACCCCAAAAGAAGACGATCCTATTAAAACAAGGGACTGGCTTCTTTAAAAAAAAAGTCACATAATATATACTTAAGCTTTCAGGAGAAAGGGTTATAATATATGCAAAAAACTCAAAAATTAAAAAAATGTACTCATACAGAAAATGAGAAAGCAAAACCAAATTGAGTAAAATGGTGACAATATGTAAATCTGGGCTAAGGGTATAAGATGCTCTTTGTATTATTCTCATTTTTTTGGTAAATTTCAAATTATTTCCAAATAAAAAGTTTAAAAAATTTGGTCCACAGAGCATGCCATGTATGACATGGCAGGCGTTCACACTATTAAACAATACCTGTTTATAATTAACGAAACTAATTCAGTTTTACATATAAAAACAAAGTACTTTGGGGAGGGGGAATATAATTTGAAAATAGGATGAATTTTCCATAAATGCAAGTACTAGGTAAACTGAGGAAAGAGCATTTTCATTAGTTCAGAATTTTACCAAAAGTTGTTAACCATTTTGTGAATAAACCTGTGTCCCTTATGATAATGCCATGATAACACCAAATGGTGCCTGACTTTGCTAGTTCATCTGCATCTCTATCTGCTGTTCACAATAATTCTACATTTTAGTGCTAACATGTAATGACTAATCTTCTCTTCCTCCACTATTTCTCCAGCTATTTTGGCTGGCCCCTGCCCATACACCCAATTCTGGGTCTTACAAACCAACTTTAATGTGCTCCTGCAATTACCTTATCAAGGGAGAAAATGATGAGTTCTTTGAACACTCCCACCCAACCCCTCGCTGCTCCCAAGGTAGCCGCTAAATGTAGCCATAATAGAATCCCGCTCCCGCACCCCGGAGTTATTGTAAGAATCCATGAACACAGTGGGACTTTGTTTTTATTTAACATAAGAAAGAAAAAAAAAGGCAGAGAAAGAAATCTGGGGGAAAATACCAGATCAGCACTGGAACTGATCCAAAAATTACATTATTCCCTTAAAACGATCACCATTGTTTGACTTTATCTCAATGGTGTTATATATAATATAATATTATATAGGTGTGTGTGTGTGGGGGGGGATAACGGAGGAAAGAAGAGGGACTAGTTAAAGAAGATATATGAATGACCCAGGGCAGTGTGGGAATTGACTGTGGGAGTGGGGAGTGGGATGGGTGGAGGAAAGCAAAGAGGAAAAATTGGGACAACTGTAATGAAATAACAAAAAAATCTTACAAAAATAATATTACATATATGTAGCATATATTTTCTATAAAATGTTCACAGGGTCAGTGATTTCTTTTAGGACTTGTTAGCTTATAAAAGAATGGCTACTACCTGTATAATATAAGGAATAGCAGCCTATAATAGAAGCCTACAGCATGAGATATTAGCCAGCTATTCTTCTTAAATGGTTTATGTGAGATTATAACATTGCTTTCAAATCCACCTATCACTTGTCAATGAAATGAAGAGTCAAAAAGCTTTCTGAAAATCACAAAGTAAGAAATGACAATAAAAAATAGGTAGCCCTGGCTGGTGGCACAGTGAATAAGGTGCCAGCCTGTGAGCCCAAAGGTCGCTGGTCCAATTCCCCAGCCAGGGCACATAACCAGGTTGCAAACCAGGTCTCCAACCAAGTCCATAGCTGGAGGCAGGTGAAAGACAACCACACATTGATATCTCTCCCCATCTCTGCCTCTCTCCTTTCCTCTCTCTCTAAAAGTAATAAATAAAATCCTTAAAAAAAAAAAGTATGAAATGTATTTTTCTTTGCAGATAATGTAAAACAGAGGCAGGCTGCACAGCAAGTAACTTAACTATACAATAAAAATGGATTAAAAAAGAATTATTTACAAAATTTAGGAAGACTTCTCATCAAGGAAAAAAAAGAAAAAAAGTAGAATAGCAGAAATGATTTTGCCAAATGTGAAATAAGCCTAATTCTTTTAAAGACCTAAAATGTACTTATCTGGATTGGATTATGGTAAAAGCACCATTTCACATACATATCATGTGAATGAACATGAACATGTGAAGGACAGGAAATGACACATAGGTACCTACCAAGGTGACAATCTTCTTTCTCCCTTGCTTCCCATTTGTGGCTATCTACATATGCTGAAGAAAGCAGACATCTTTTACCTGAGGAAAAAGACAATTATCTCAGCATTCATGGTTTCACAACAAGTTCAGTTTCTTTTTCTGTTTAATTAAACATGTCTTCGTAATACATTCAATTGACTAGATTACTTAAAGATTCTAACATGATACTGTGGCCAACATTGCACAGTTAAACATTCAGTTTCTGACAAAACATTCATCCTTTAAAAAGAAAACTGAAAATTTTGTTGAAGTATTGCATAACACGTTAATTGAATGTTTCATAATCATTAGTTGGTTCTCAAACCATCTCCCTCTGACTTAGATTAGCATATTTACCCACATTTCACATAAAGCAAACAGCAACACCTTACCTAGTAAACCAGCATCCTAGGGGTAAATAAGAGAAACCTAGTAAGCCAAATTTGAGGTAACTCACCAGATGGCATAACTGTATTCCAAGCACCTGGCACAATGATTGGCACAGGACAGTGCTCAATAAACATGAGTTCAAGAATGAATGAGATAGAATAAATGACAACTTAATCAAAATTAAAAACATTTGTGCTTCAAAGGACACTATCCAGAAAGTGAAAGAAAAACTCACAGAATGAGAGAAATTTGCAAATCATTTATCTAATAAGAGACTTAGGTATTCTAACTATATTAACTCTTACTACTCAAAATTTAAGAAGACAAACAATCCAACTGAAAACGGACAAAAGATTTGAACGAAGTATTTCTTTAAAAAAAAAGTATGCACACACACAAATATATATACATACCTACACACAAATGGCCAGCAAGTACATCAAAAGATGTTTAATATCATTTTCTATTAGGGAAATGCCAAATACATTGAAATGCCACTTCACACCCACTAGGATGACTATTATCAAAAGGATAGATAATAACAACCACTATAGAGAAATTGGAACCTTCATATATTTTGGGTGAAAATGTAAAATAGTGAAGCCACTTTGGAAGTTTGGTAGTTCCTTAAAACATAAACATGAAGTTGTCATACAACAGCCATTCCACAGGGAAGCAGCATGACTGTGGACTCAGACACAGACTTTACAGTCACAAAGTCTAAGTTTGAATCCTAGCCTTGCTAATAAATGCTATGAAAATGTGAACAAGTTACCAGGTCTTGAGTCTCTTTTTCCACAGGTAAAATGAGTAAATGTCTACCTTGTGCTATAATTTAAATGAACGCATATATGGTATTAAGTACTTAGCCTAATGTTCCCTGTATAGCAAGTGCCCAATAAGTTACCTTCCTCTAGCCTCTTCCTATCATAGTCATTTTTTTGTTTCATCTCAATAAATTTTCCATTCACTATAATATTTTCCTTTCACTATAATTACGAAAATCAACATAAGTACCAAAGTGTTTCAAATATTGATTTGCCAAGTTTGTACAAAGTAGACTAAGTTTCCTCTCTTGTCCTGTAATAGTTCAAGATGTTCTGATGACTTAAAGTCAAGTTATTTATCAGCATTTTCAAATTCCAAGTGGTCCATAATGCATTATCCTACTTATTTATATTACTTGCCTTACAGCCTCCATTTCCTTAATTTCAAGACTCCTTTCATCTATGGTCTAACCTCGGTCTTGTTATACTTTTCAGGTTATTTAATGGCTATTCCTTCAAAAAGTGTCAGCAAGTGTATAGGCTGCTTTATTATAGGTGCTAGAGGAAGTATGTTGGAAAGTGAAGATAATAGGCATTGGAAACACCAATTATAATTAATTGTACTTTAATCAAATAATCATATACATTTGTCAGGATTTAGCTTCTGGAAATATTAAAAATTTTTTTCCAATGTCTTTATCAGCAGATCCATTCAACAGGTTTTGAGTGGGGTGCCATTCCCTCAGATATCCAAGTACTTCAGCAGTAACTATTAGCATCCCTTGTCTATAGGTAGAAAACTGTAGCTAAGAAGGTCACAAGTTGTGTCCAAGGTCATCAGGTAAAGTGAGATTAGAATACTGAAAAATTCTTCACCAAGTGAAGACCCGGAGTTCTGAACAAGTGTTTGGTGGTGAGGAGAACGCTTACGACGCAACCTCAAAGGAAACCTAAGCAGGGAGAAAATTTTCATAGATCCCGAGGTGGACACTTGTGAGCTTTTCGGGATCAGCAAAAGACAATCAATTTAACACACAAATTAATCAAATCATACGCAAAAGCGCTCATGCCTGGACTTTCTCTGCTCGTTATGCTTTTGGATGGACAGACACTATTAATTTACGAAAGGAGATGGGGCAGAGACCTCATTGTCCCAAACAGTTTCTCTGACAACTAGATCCCAGAAGCATTTCCTCTCCTTTTGAAAGCCCATCGCTCCCTTCACTCAAGGGACAAGGTTCTCAGGGACCTAATGAAGCAGCTTCACGAAGGCAGCAGCTAGCCACCTACCTGCCAGGGAAATACGAGACAGAGGCACGTTCCGAGCCTGGAGGATCCCGCGCCGCAACATGGGGGCCGCCATCTTGGAGCGTACCAAGCGGGACGCCGGCCCGGGGGTTGCGGGAAGAGGAAGGGGTGGAGTCCCATTCGGGCTGGCGCTCCGCCCCGCCCCCGCCCCCGGCTCCTGCAGTTGGTGCGGCCCGGGACAGCATGGCTGCCACGATTTGGTCCCCAAAGCCAGCCCTGCTGCAGGCGCTGAGGTCTTCGGTGTATCCGCGGGTGGGAGGTTCGGGCTCCACCTGCTGCCGCTGCCCTCTTGGAGGTATCCGCGGCCCGGGGCCGAGATGGAGGGAGGGATGGGAAAGAAGGGAACTTATCCCTCAATCCCCATCACTTCGGAGAAATAACTGCGCCGCACTTAGGGCCTGGGGCCAGCCGAGGGTGCCTTCGCTGTTTGGCTGGACGTGGGTGCAGCCCTGGCCCCACAGTGCCGTGGACACCCACGTACCTGACAGCCGGGCTGGGGTCTTGACCTTGGGGCTGTAATAGTTCCATGGATGGGGCGACGTTGCTCTCCGAAAACACACCATCCCCCTTTGTTGTAGTGTCCTGCAGCTTGGGAGCAGAGCCCCAACGCTGCAGCTGACTTATCTGAAAGACCTTGAACAGATTTCATTTGTAAAATTACCCCTTAATATCTTTATGAAAAGGATTAAAATGGAAAATGCTGATGAGTGGTACTAAAATATTGAACACTCTGTATCGGGCATTGTTCTCATGCATCTTACACAACATTCCTTCTCACCTCACCCAGGGACAGATTGCCAGTCTTTTTCTCCATTAACAGAGGAGGAAACCGCAAGTCCGACCTCGTTGTCTAAGGTCAGAGGGAGGGGAGAGATGGGAACACAGGCACCCCTACTGTAGAGTCCTACTGTAACCCCTTCTCTGGACTGGCTTTCCATACAGCAGTTTTGTTTTTTTTTATTGTTACCTCCTTATTGCAGTTCCCAGAGTTCTTTTAGAGGATGGCTCTTTGGCCAAGCTCCAGTCCATGCACCAACCTAAAGAAATGATGTTTCCCAAACTCATCTTTCCTACCAAGTTGTGATCAGTGATTTCTGATATTTCTTGAGGATACTGCTAATCCAAATCTGAGAAGCAATACTCCTCATTTCACAAGTGACAGAACTGGGAAGTTCAATGGTCACACTACAGCTTTTTCCACTACACTCTGTACTTCTACCTAGATATACCAAAACTACATATTCCTGTTTGGCATAAACAGTAGCCTTTAGTTTGCTTTAAAATGCCCTTATTTCTTAACCTGATGGTGAATTTTTATTTGTCTTTCAGACCCCAGATTCCTGTCAACCCATCCCCATACACAATCATTAGCTTCTTTTACACACACAAACATAACTTGTTTTGCGGAGGATTTGCATTCTTTGGTAGTTTGGAAATTTTTCTTCTGACTAGGGTGACTTATGTTGGTACTTATCTGGAAGGATTATTTACTTTAAATGAAAATAAGGTCAGTTATTAGAGGCAGTTAAGCTCTACTCATGTTATTTGCTAAGTATAAAACAATCACATAATTTTACTCTTTTTCTTTCTCTAGTGAAAAGATATCTACTAACAGATAATATTGTGAAATTAAGAGAATTTCAACATAAGAAGGTGGCTATTGCACATAATCTTTCTGGCACCAAAGGTAATTGAATCTGTTTTGTTAACCTATTCATCATTCTGTCATTTAAGTTTCCTC
The DNA here is from genome assembly GCA_004026585.1 of Noctilio leporinus. Lineage (NCBI taxonomy): Eukaryota > Metazoa > Chordata > Mammalia > Chiroptera > Noctilionidae > Noctilio > Noctilio leporinus. The sequence goes on from PVIW01002216.1 coordinate 219,089, forward strand.
TTGTCCCTATCCTTATTTAGTCTCTTTTTCGGTGACCTTATGTCTCAGGAAAAATTGAGATGATTTATTTCTAGTGGCCTTGTCTACCCTTATGTGCACCTTTCATCTCATCCTTTACCTGCAGAGCCTACAACTGTCCTCTTATCCCTTCACCCAGGATCACGGAGAAATACAAAAACTGGTGTTTTAGCCCGTCCTCTCCTGATCCATTCCACCCAAAGGTTCAGGGTCAGCAGCAACCTGCAGGCTGATAGAAGCACTAAACCTCAGGCTCCAGACAATTCTTATGCATAAAACAAGTCTGAGAGAAACTGCTGTAGATGATGGCATTCAAACGTTTTAAATAAGTGTATTAAGCATGTAAGTGAAATAAAATGGAATGAAAACAATGCATGTATGATGACATATCTTCATATTTTCTACTTTTTGCTGGAAAAGTCAAACAGAAAATTAGCAAAATATTGACAATTGTTGAGGCTGGATGTTGGGGGTGGTCATTATACTCTTTCTATTTTCAGGTATGTTTGAAACTTTCTTATAAAAAGCTAAAAATGCAACACCACCACACAGGTCCTGTTCCCTTTCAGCATCTGAGAAATCTTGTTGCATTAATTCTCTCTATCCTGTACATTGATTTTCTCCCAGTCCCTCAAATTTCTTTATAAACACAGCAAGGCTCTCCTCTCTTTTAATAACTCTTTTATTTGTCTTTATTGATTTTTCAGCTCCTTTTTCTCTATCATCAAATGTTTGAGCACCTAATTAACACTTTTTGCTTCTCTTCACTCACAGTCCAGTTCTCCAGAAATGTCTTTCCCTCACTGCTCTGCTTGTAATATTGTTGAGGAATGTTACCTTCAGAACAAGAAAATAAGCCTTCAGTGTTGAAGAGAATAAATTACCTTCCAGTTTAGTAGACTCAATCTAGATTTTACTTCAGTCTTTTCTTTTTACACCAGGTGTTTTGGAGCTATGTGAAGTTGCAAAATTAGGACTCTGTGTCATTAGCTAGTTACTTCCAATTGTTACAGTCTTTCTAGGCTGCGACTATTGTACATATGGTCTGAAAGGCAGTTACTATGAGTGCCAGTCTACTGCATTATTAGATTTACTATTTATAAAATCCTTTCAGCATTTCATCTTTGTAAGAACCTGTGATGGTGCGGTGCTGTCTTATATATGACATCATATATAAACTTACCTCCTGGCTTCCTAGCTCTTCCATGATGGACCTTACCCTTTCTGAAGCCCGGTGTGATGTCCTATTAATTAGTCACAGTTCTCTCCTCTTCACTGCCCCCACTACCAATTCTGTGCTGGTACCTAGAATGCACCCCTCTTCTCAGTTTCTCCAACTCTATCCAGCCCTTATCTCTCTGGTATCTCTCCCCTCCCACCAGACCTGATCTGTTTCTGCCACTCTGATTTTTCTCTTTTCTATTATTATGTTTATGGTCATCACATGCTATCTACTCCATAAATGCTTTCAGATAGTTTTTCTAGAAATACAAGGTCTGTCCCAAAAGTATCAAGTGCGAAAACTGCTTTAATTATATTGACATTGGCTCAATACTTAAGGGACAGACCTCTTTTATCTTGTCTTCTTAAATAGGTTTAATGCTCTTTCAGAACAGGAACCATACCTCTGGGCATGAATATGTGATAAACATGTCTTAATTGATTAGTTTTAAAATAATATCTATTGAAATTTTAGATTCTTAAGGTTTATTAAGAAGGATGAAGATGTAAAGTCATCCCATTGAAGTTTTATATTGGAAGTTATGTCGAAATATTTAATAGAACAAACCCTTCTAAATCTAAGAGGTGATAGAAGGAATGAAAATATGAACAGTGATGCCTGTGACTTCCTGGCAGTGGCTCTGGGCAAGGCTCTGTGCTCAACTTGCTACGTACACTATCTCAGGACACGTGAAGAGTTGAGCCAGCTCTCTCAGGCAGGGGTCTCCCCATGGCGTGCAAGTGGCAGAGCATAGATTTCATCCCAGTTCCTTCTTTCCCTAAAGCCTTTAGCCATTACGTGGTTCTGCAAGTTAAGAGTGGAGAGTCCACTACAGCAGGGGTCCCCACCCTCCGGCTGTAGACCAGGACTGGTCCAGGCACAGCAGGAGGTGAGCTTGAATTATCCTGAAACCATCCACCCCCTGCCCTCCCTCCAGTCCATGGAAAAATGGTCTTCCACAAAACCGGACCCTGGTGCTAAAAAAGTCAGGACCACTGCACAATATCTCAAACCTTGTGGGCCTTCTTGTAAATCAAGAGCAGTGTCTGCCTCAGCTTCCAAGTCATGCATTTTTAGGGTATATTGTGCTACTCCTTTAAGCAGCTTTCTTTTAAAGCTCTGGGCCTTGGAGAAAATCCTGTAGACTGTTCTTGGCCGTTTCTGTTCCTGAGAGCAGCCATGCCTTCCAAAAAGCAGATGTTGCTTGGTGCCTGCCTTGCATCTCACCCCACATTCTGGCGAGTCTACAGACCCTCCTAATGCCAAGAAGCTTTGTTTGATGTTAGACTGTCCCCACAGTTGATCAGACACACGACAAGAGGCAGAGATAGAGTATGATCGTCTTAAAAAGAATGACTGTTATTTTAATTGATTTGAGAGTGTGTGTGTGTGTGTGTAAGGGAGAGAGAAAAACATCGATTTGTTGTTCTACATTTTTTACGCATTTATCCATTGATTCTTGTATATGCTTTGAATGGGGATTGAACCCACCAACCTTGGCGTGTCAGGGATGATGCTCTAACCAACTGAGTGATGTGGCCAAGGCAAGAATGACTTTTTTTTTTTTTTTTTAATTTTATTGTTGTTGTATTACATTCATCCCCTTTTTT
>PVIW01002216.1:222038-232884 GCA_004026585.1 Noctilio leporinus
AAGTCAATCCCACCTGTTGTCCATGTCCATGGTTCCTTTATACTAGGTTCTTGTCTAAGCTGCTCCCCTTTCTTGCCTCTGCCTCCCCCCTCCCCCCAACCCCTTTCCCCCTGACCACTGAAGGCCTATTCCTTGTATTCATATACTTGGTTCTGTTTTGCTTGTTGTTAGTTTTGCTCATTATTGTCCCATAATGGGTAAGAGTGACTTTTTTATTTACCTTCTATGCATCATACAGTCCCGTGGCATATTTTCTAACAACTGAGTGGAGAGAGGAATAAAAAAGGTAAAGCCAGCCCAAAGAAAAGAGACATGAAGTATTTCTGAATCATGCAAGTCAACCACTATGGGCAAACCCATCTTCAGTTCAAGTTTTCCTTCAGTTTTCTTGCTAGGTGCCTTGCCAGTTGATGGTTTGGATATCTTGGTTACATTTTCTTTCTTTTTTTTCCCCTCATGAGTCACCTATAGATGCAGTTCTTGGGCTAAACCTCTGGGATATTCTCAAACTTTCATATGACTAGTGATTACCCAGATAGTCAAAAATACATGTTCCTGTGCTCCTAGCCCCAGAGATTTTGTATAGTCTTGAGTGGGGCCTGGGCTGATGCCCGGTGACACAGATGCTTTATGTCGTGCACCGTTTCCCACGCTGCACTCAAGGAGACCAGCCTGTGTGGCCATGAGTCTGCCTCCCCCTTTCCCACACAAATGCCCCTTTGCAATGTGTCAGGTTCAGGTCCCCTTCTCCCTGAGGTCAGACTGTGGCAGTCCCAGTCAGCCCTAGTGATGGCCACCCCACTGCGCTTTCTTCCAGAAACGTATTTGAGAAACTTGGAAGAGAAACTGACCCAGAACAAGCTCATCTTGAAGGACGAGTTGAGAACTTTACTTCATTTGTGTGAGTCCCGGGACGATGTGGAACTGGCTAAAAATGTCATTTACAGGTGAGGCATTTCCTTAGAATTTGGCCAGCTTTTGTCCCTCCTTACTCTGTTCTGTTCCCTGCATAATCTCACCTGCTTCCATGGTTTAGACTGTCGCCTGTACACTGATAACTGCCAGATCCTTGTCCAGATGCCTGCCCTGAGCACTAGATGTTTATCTCCATTCTCTTAGCCAGCATTTGCTGGGTTCCCACTGCAGCCGGGGTGCTGGGGATAGAAAAACAGGTAATCCATGCACCAAGAAATCACCAGCCATTCACTAACTCTACTTACACATCCCCTAAGTCTTCACATTCAACTTATACATATTACATATTTCTTTCTCTTGCTGTGTTTTTTGTTGCTCAGTACAGATATATGGGAACGTCTAAACCCCTAATCTCCTCCCTGGCAGGATGAGAAATCTGACTGCTTCCATTCCTTTGTATCTCTCCTCTCTAGCCTTTCTCTCTGTCCCTGCTACAAGTGTCTCAGTTCAGGCCTTTGGGCACGGGTGGCAAACACAAGGCCCGCAGGCAGAATCCGGCCCTCCACCTTGTTTTATCTGGCTGGCACCTTGTTTCTACCCAGCTTGCTTAACTGTTAAGCAAGTTAAGTTTATACAGTCCTAAAATTACATTTGACCCTTGGAAGGTTGATGTGGCCCCAGTGAAAATGAGTTTGACACCCCTGCCTTAGGGTCTCTTACTTGAATTACTTCAGTGGATTTCTAACTATTCTTCTTCCCCCTTATGCCTATTATGTTCTGTTGTGTCTTATCCATTGTCAGTTTTCCATGTCAGAAGGAACTCACAAAATCAATCTGCTGTTGGGAAACCCAGAAAAGGTTTTGCTTTCTTGGGAGGAAATCAATGGGCTTCATTTCAGAAATTAAGTTGATTGCTTCTTTTCACCATTCTTTAAAGATATATTTCTATACACAGACCTGCATTTATATTGTACATTTATAGAGAAATACAAGGTGTTCCTATATAAGAACATACACAAAAATTGTCTATGGTTCTCTTGGAATTACACATTCTATATTTTTTGTCTGTCTAAATCTCTACTTTTTTGATGTCTCCAACTTGTCTGTAGTGGACATTAACAATTTTATAATGTGAAAAATTTGCACTTTTATTTATTTATTTTTAAAATATGTTTTATTGATTATGCTTTTACAGCTGTCCCAATTTTTCCCCCTTTGCCCTCCTCCACTGGGTACTCTCCTTCTCTCCAGTAATAACCCCCACCTAGCCATGTCCATGGGTTGGGCACATAAGTTGTTTGGCTTCTACCTTTCCTATACTATTCTTGATATCCACATCTATTTGGTACCTATCAATTATGCTTAATATCTGCACCTTTCCCACCATTCTCCTTTCTCCTCTCAGCTGATAACCCTCCAAATGATCTCCATATCTATGATTCTGTTTCTATTCTGGTTGTTTGCTTAGTTTGTTTGTTTAATTTAATTTTATTGTTGTTGTATTACATCCATCCCCTTTTTACTCCCCTCTGTCCCCTTTCCCACCCACCTATTCCCCCTGAAAGTCAATCCCGCTTGTTGTCCATGTCCATGGTTCTTCCATCCTAGTTTCTTGACTAAACTGCTCCCCTTCTTTGCCTCCTCCTCCCCCCTCCCCCTTCTCCCCCTTGCCCACTGAAGTCTATTCATTTATTCATGTATCTGGTTCTGTTTTGCTTGTTTGTTTGTTTTGTTCATTATTGTCCTGTAATGGGTGAGATCATATGGTATTTGTCTTTCAATGACTGGCTTATTTCACTAAGCATAATACTTTCCAGTTCCATCCATGTTGTTGCAAAGGGTAGGAGTTCCTTCTTTCTTTCTGCTATGTAGTATTCCATTGTGTAAATGTACCAAACTTTTTTGATCTAATCATCCACTGATGGGCACTTAGGCTGTTTCCAGCACTTGGCTATTGTAAATAGTGCTGCTATGAACATAGGGGTACCCTAGGTTCTTCTGAATTGGTATTTCAGGGTTCTTCGGGTATAGTCCTAGTAGTGGAATTGCTGGATCAAAAGGCAGATCCATTTTCAATTTTTGAAGGAAACTCTATACTGTTTCCCATAGTGGCTGCACCAGCCTGCATTCCCACCAACAGTGCACCAAGGTTCCCTTTTCCCCACATCCTCGCCAACACTTGTTGTTTGTTGATTTGTTGATGATTGTCATTCTGACGGGAGTGAGGTGGTATCTTATTGTGGTTTTAATTTGCATCTCTCTGATGGCTAGTGATGTTGAGCATTCTTTCATATGCCTTTGGGCCTTTTGTATGTCTTCCTCAGTGAGTTGTCTGTTCAGGTCCTTTGCCCATTTTTTAATTGGGCTGTCTGTCTCCCTGGTGTTGAGTCTCATAAGTTCTTTATATATTTTGGAGATCAAACCCTTGTCTGAGGTATCATTGGCAAATATGTTTTCCCATACAGTTGGTTCCCTTTGAATTTTGCTGGTGTTTTCTTTAGCTGAACAGAAACTTTTCAATTTGATATAGTCCCATTTGTTGATTCGTTCTTTGATTTCCTTTGCCCTTGGAGAAGTATCAGTAAACATTTCTGCATAGGATATCTAAAATTTTGCTACCTGTATTTTTCTTCAGGACCTTTATATTGGCACTGCTTATGTTTAAGTCCTTTATTCATCTTGAGTTTATTCTAGTGTATGGTGTAAGTTGGAGGTCTAGTTTTGTTTTTTTGCTTGTTGCTGTCCAGTTCTCCCAACACCACTTGTTGAAGAGACTGTTTTTACTCCATTTTATATTCCTTCCCCCTTTGTCAAATATTAATTGACCATAGAGTCCTGGGTTTATTTCTGGGCTCTCTATTCTGTTCCATTGATCTATATGTCTATTCTTATGCCAGTATCAGACTGTTTTGATGACAGTTGCTTTGTAATATAGTTTGATGCCTGGTATTGTGATTCCTCTTACCTTGTTCTTCTTTTTCAAGATTGCTGTGGCAATTCGGGGGTGTTTTTGGCTCCATATAAATTTTTGAAGTATTTTTTCTATCTCTGTGAAGTATGTCGTTGGTATTTTAATTGGGATTGCACTGAATCTGTAGATTGCTTTGGGTAGTATGGACATTTTAATGATGTTAATTCTTTCCATCCATGAACATAGTATATGCTTCCATTTATTTGTGTCTTCCTTAATTTCTTTCTTCAGTGTTCTGTAGTTTTCTGAGTAAAGGTCTCTTACCTCCTTGGTTAAGTTGATTCCTGAGTAGTTTATTTTTCTTGTTGCTATGGTAAATGGGATTTGTTTTCTAGCTTCTATCTCTGATGTTTTATTATTGGTATACAAAAATGTTTTTTATTTCTGAATATTGACTTTATATCCAGCTATTTTGCTAAATTTCCTTATTAGGTTGAGTAAGTTTTTGTTGGAGCCTATCGGGTTTTGCATATACACTATCATATCATCTGCAAATAATGACAGTTTGACTTCTTTTTTTCCAATTTGGATACCTTTGGTTCTTTTTTCTTCTCTGATAGTTATGGCTAGTACTTCCAAAACAATGTTGAACAGAAGTGGAGAAAGTGGACAGCCTTGTCTTGTTCCTGATCTTAGAGGGAAAGCTTTTAGTTTTTGCACGTTGAGTATGATGTCAGCTTCAGGTTTATCATATATGACCTTTATGATGTTGACATATGCTCCCTCAATTCCCATTTTGCAGAGTGTTTTTATCATAAATGGTTGCTGTACTTTATCAAATGCTTTTTCAGCATCTATTGATATGACCATATGGTTTTTGTCTTACATTTTGTTGATGTGGTGTATTACATTTATTGACTTGTGAATGTTGTACCATCCATGCATCCCTGGGATGAAACCCACTTGATCATGGTATATGATCTTTTTAATGTATTGCTGGATCTGGTTGGCCAATATATATTTGTTAAGAATCTCAGCATCTATGTTCATCAGAGATATTGGCCTATAGTTTTCCTTCTTAGTTGTGCCTTTCCCTGGTTTTGGGATTAGAATAATACTGGCCTCATAGAACGAGTTTGGGAGTCGTCCCTCCTCTTGGATTTTTTTGAATAGGTTGAGAAGGATAGGAGTTAGTTCTTTAAATGTTTGGTAGAACTCACCTGTGTAGCCATCTGGTCCAGGGCTTTTGTGCTTTGGGAGATTTTTGATTACTTCTTCAATTTCACTAGTTGTTATTGGTCTATTCAGGCTTTCTGCTTCTTCTGGATTCAATTTTGGTAGATTATACATTTCCAGAAATGTGTCCGTTTCACCGAGGTTGTCATATTTCTTGTCATGAAGTTATTTGTAGTAATTTCTTACAATCCTTTGTATTTCTGAAGTATCAGTTGTGATTTCTCCTCTGTTGTTTCTGATTTTGTTTATTTGGGTCCTCTCTCTCTTTTTCTTGATGAGTCTGGATAAAGGCTTGTCAATTTTGTTTATTTTTCCAAAGAACCAGCTCCTGGACTTGTTGATGTATCTATTGGGAGATGTATCTATTGTTAATGATGGGGTATTAAAATCCCCTACTGTTAGCGTGTTGCTGTCTATATCCTTCTTGAAGTCCTCCAAGATTTTCCTTATATATTTGGGAGCTCCTATGTTGGGTGCATATATGTTTACCAGAGTCATATCTTCTTGATGGATTGTTCCCTTAAGTATTAAGAAATGTCCTTCTTTGTCTCTTCTTATGGCCGTCATTGTAAAATGTATTTTGTCTGAAATAAGTGTTGCTACTCTAGCCTTTTTTTTCATGTCCATTTGCTTGATATATATTTTTCTATCCCTTCACTTTCAATCTGTGTTGATCTTATGTTCTGAGGTAGGTCTCTTGAAGACAGCGTATATGTGGGTCATGTTTTCTTACACATTCAGCTACTGTATGTGTTTTGATTGGTGCATTTAATCCATTTACATTTAAGGTTATTATTGATTGATACTTATTTATCACCATTTTCTCCCTTTGTACCTCTGTTCCTCTCCATCCCTCTCTGTTTCTTCACTTTTTTAAAGCAGACCCTTTAGCATTTCTTGCAATGCTGGTTTGGTAGAGATGTAGTCTTTTAGTCTTCTTTTGTCTGGGAAACTCCTATTTCTCCTTCCATTTTGAATGAGAGCCTTGCTGGGTAGAGTATTCTTGTTGCAGGCCCATTACTTGGAATATTTTTTGCCATTCCCTTCTGGCTTGTATTGTTTCTGTTGAATAGTCATTTGATAACCTTATCAGAGCCCCCTTATATGTTATTTGCTGTTTTTCTCTTGATGCTTTTAGGATTCTCTCTTTATCTTTGAAATTTCCATTTTAATTACAATGTGTCTTGGAGTAGGTTTGTTTGGATTCATCCTCATTGATACCTTCTGTGCTTCCTAAATTTGAATAACATTTTCACTCATCATATTAGGGATATTTTCTATCATTACTTTTTTGAACAAGTTTTCCATTCCTTGTTTCTCTTCTCCTTCTGGTATCCCTATGATACAGATATTATTGCATTCATGTTGTCCTGAAGCTCTCTTAAAACCTCTTCATTCTTGTTCAGCCTTTTTTCATTCTGTTGCATTGTCTTGGAATATTTTTCTAGGTTGTTCTCCAGCTCGCTGATCTGATCCTCTGCTTCCTCTAGCCTGCTGATGATTCCTTCTACTGTATTTTTCAGTTCTGAAATTGTATTCTTCAGTTCCTCCTGGCTCTTACTGATAGTTTCTATGTCCTTTTTAATGCTGGTGTAGTTCTCAGCAAGTTCCTTATAGCTTCCCTGGAGTTCTTTGTAGTTCCCCTGGAGTTGTTTATAGTTTTCTTTGAGCTGACTGAGCTCATTGAGCTTTTCTATCATTATTATTTTGAATTCTGTATCTGGTAGTTTGCTTGCCTCTTTCATTTAGTGATCTTTCTGGGGATTCCTCCTTTCCTTTTGGTAATGGACTGTTTCTTTTTCTTCCCATTTTTAGGTTTTGTTGTAATCCAATCACAGCTGCCAGGCTAAGGAACTGCTAGTCTGGAAGGATTGATTTAGTTGTAATCCTATCAATCTATGGTCCACCATCAGGCTCAGATGCTATTTGGGATGACCAATTCGGTCGTAAATCAATAAATCAGCTACCAAATTCAGGCCCTGCTGGGCTAGACAGAGAGGTTCACTTGTAATCCAATGGATTAGCCACCAGCTCAGGTGCAGCCTGGTGGAACAGATTCAGATGTAAATCAGTGAATCTGTGATTGGCCACCAGGCTTAGGTGGCACTGGACTAGACTAAAAGATTCACTTGTAATCTGAGTTTTGATCAGCCAGTAGGTGTGACAAACCAACTCAATTGTGAACCAATGAATCCACCATTAGCCACCAGGCTCACTTGCCACTGTGTGGGGCTGACTGCCTGACCCAGCTGTAAGTCAGGGAGTTTGTGATCCGCCGGCAGGCCCAGACGCTGCTGGGCAAAAGATATCTCTTCAGGTACCAACTGTTGTGTCTATGCTCAGGCAGGGCAGGGAGGGAGAGATTTATTTAGATGTATATCAGAGAATTGGGATTAGGCGCCAGGCTCAGATGCTTCTGGATGGGGTGGATTGCTCCCAGTGGGCGGGGCTATGAGGACCCTCCTATGGAAGCTGCTTGGTGCAGCGCAGTCCACCCAAGGTGTGGGGGATGAGTTAGCCCCAGGACCCCCACAGCTAGGCTACCCCACTTCTCTCCTGCAAGCCACTGCTACAAACTCTCTCCACGTGTCTCCAGTCCTCTCTGCCCTCCCTCTGCTGGAGCCCAGGGTAGATGGGTGCCAATGTATTTTTGCTGTGGTTACCCTAGTAGTTCTCTGTCTCTAGTGCTCTCTCAGGCCAGCAAACTCCACGGTTTTCTGCCCTTCTCAGCTGGATGTTGGTCTGCTCTTCGCCAAGTTGCTGGAGGCTGGGAATGCCAGCGTTGGGGACCGGATCCCCCTTACCCTTCTCAGGTGGAGCCTCCGGCTCTGTCCCTTCAGCTGCTGCCTCTGGTGGGGGCCCAGCCAACCCTCTTGCATTCCCACGATTCCTGCCAGTCACGTTGTGATGAAGCTCCTCTTTTGTTCTGTCTGTGGTTATAGGACTTCTTTTCAGCTGGTGTTCTGTTGGTAATTCCAGCTGACTTTTTCTCCAAAAACGTAATTCCAGGTGGGACCTGGGAGGAGATTGGTGCAGCTCCACTTACTCCTCCACCATCTTGCCTGCTCTTGAACTATTTTTTAAAAGGAAAATAAAAGACAGTTACACAAAATTCATTGAAAATTTGAAAAAACACCAAAGAAGTAGAAAGAACAAATATATTGCAAGTTGTGCTATTTCAGATGTTTCTCATTATATAACAAACACACCAGAACTCAATTGCTTTAAACAACCATTTATTATTTCTTACAACTATGTGGGTCAGGAATTGAGGCATGCCTCAGCTGGGCAGTTTTTTGTTGGCATTGAGTAACGTCACTTGCTCATCTACAGGTCGTTGAGCTGGAAGGTCCAAGAAGGCTTCACCTTCTGATGCCTCAGAGTCCCTCCACGTAGTCCTCTGTCTCCTTGTGTCATCTCAGCATTCATGAGTCTAGTGTTAGCTGCACTAGCCCACAGCACAAGTGGAAGCTGCAGGCCTTGCAGAGTTGCCCAGAATCGGCACAGCTTCATTTGGGGTGCATTCTCTTGGTCAAGGCCCATGACCCTGTCAGGCTAGATTCACGGGGAGGGGAAGGGCGTCCATCTCTGGATGGATGGAGCCCATGATGGTGGCCATCTTTGGGGCCTGTTGACCACTTCTAAGAAGCCACTGTTAATATCTTGATAAACTGTTTACCCTTACAGGTGTTAGGGAAACCAAAAATTCTCATATAACTTAATAAGTTAACAGCACAGATTTTAAATTAGCATTGCGGATTCCCAACTGCAATGCTATATGGAAATGTATCCTTACCAATTATTTTCATGAGAAGATTTTATGATTTTGATAGGGTTTATTTTACATAGTTAATTATGACGGTATATGCTATATACTGATATTTTCTTATTTTCTAATTAGTATTACAGAATAAATGTTTTTGCTTGTTAATCATATGCTTAGGAATTGTATTTTAATGAATATACCATATTCCATTTTATGTTAGGTCTTTTAATTAACTGTGCCCCTGTTGTTGAATGTCTAAATGATTTCTAACTTTTCACCAGTATAAATAACACCATGATGAGCAACTCTATGCATAAAACTTACTCTTGATTTCCTTTTTGGGTTAAGAGGGTATGAACCTTGTACCTTGTCAATATAAACTGCCATATCATTTTCTGAAAGAGAGATACTGATTTACAGTCACACTGTATCAGCAAACCTAATTCAGTTATTTCAGTTTCATGAAATTGAATCATTAAGACCCTCCGGCCTCTTTATTGCCCAAAGCTATCTGATGTTTGAGAAAGTGATAGAACAGGCTAAAATTTTGAACACTTTTTCTACTCTCTTTTTCTCGTAAACATTCAAAGTATGACTCCTCATTTCCTTATGGATGCTAGTAACTCGGCCCAGCAGCTGCCCCCCTCTCTGCTGTGGACAGCTGAGCAGGCGGGAAGATGGGCAGGCTAGCACCCAGCCAGCCCTTCCCCTCTCTCCTGAGACAGGTGGCCCGCTGCTGAAGAAGAGTAGTGAGCTGAAATATAAGTCTTTATTGAGCCAAAATGAGGAGCGACTTAATCCCATCCTAATCTTGACCACATGGTTCCAGTTAGGTGTTCTAACTGGAACATTTCTTGTTGAGAAGGTGATACATTATTTTTGTGGCTTTCTAAGACTTTTAATTAGTGTAAATGTTATATAAGTTGACAAAACTTTTCTTTTTCATGTTTTTGTTTTTAATCTGGTGTAAGTTTTTCATGAGACTGTTTACTGAAATATATTGATTTTTTTTTAAAGTAAGAATTTAAAAAATATTTTTAAATTATTTTTTAGAGAGAGGGTAAGGGCAAGAGGCAGTGAGGGAGAGAGACATCAATGTATGGTTGCCTTTCACCTGCCCCCAGCTATGGACCCGGCTGGAGACCTGGCTTGCAACCTGGTTATGTGCCCTGGCTGGGAATCGAACCAGCTACCTTGGGGGGCTGATGCCTTATCCACTGTGCCACCAGCCAGGGCACAATATATTGATTTTTAAAGATGTTTTCCTCAGCAAGTATTACATTTTATAAGCACTAACATATAGGGAAGACCAGCTGTGTGCAGGTGTATCACCTCATTTAATCTCCGCAGAGACTCTGAGCTCTCTTCTTACCTCCATTTCATGGTAAGGAAATGGAAGGAGGCAGCAGTTAATTAATTAAATTGCTCACAGTTACACTGTTAATAAGCAAGAGAGTTGGGATTTGAACTGTTTGGAATGAGAATTAAAAATCCTTATTTACCACACTATGTTGTCTTTTAATAACTTATTTTTACAGCTTTGTTCAAATATGATTGACAATTATATACAATAAAGAGGTAACAACTTGATGTTTTGATATAACAACTTAATTCACAACAGTTGTAATGAAACAATGAATGTTTTTTTGTTGTTGCTTCTATAATTGATAATTGAAATGTATCTTTAAAAGTAAACATCACCATTTTATTTGGCAGTGTATATGTTTGGGATGGACTATTCATAATGCTACTGTGACTTTCCTCAGTGATTTCAGCAGGTTAAAAAGTATTGTTTTTTAAGGCCCTGGCTGGTAGCACGGTGGTTAAGGCGCCGGCCTGCGAACCCAAAGGTCGCAGGTTCGATTCCCCAGCCAGGGCACATGACAAGGTTGCAAACCAGGTCTCCAATCAGGTCTGTGGCTGGAGGCAGGTGAAAGGCAACCATACATTGATGTCTCTCTCCCTCTCTGCCTCTCTCCCTTCCCCTCTTTCTAAAAATAATGAAATAAAGTCTTTAA
>PVIW01002217.1:0-232701 GCA_004026585.1 Noctilio leporinus
TCAGGAGGAAAGGGGTTGGGGGGAGGGGGGAGGCAGAGGCAAAGAAGGGGAGCAGCTTAGACAAGAACCTAGTATAAAGGAACCATGGACATGGACAACAGGTGGGATTGACTTTGGGGGGAAAGGGTGGGTGGGGAGGGGGACAGAGGGGAGAAAAAAAGGGATGGATGTAATACAACAACAATAAAATTAAAAGAAAGAAAGAAAAAAAAAAGTTAGGGTTATTTGTTATTGCAGCATAACTTATCCTGTTATGTCTTCTATTGGTATCTACCAAACCTATGCAACTTTTGTGTAAACAATATAAGCAGATTAATGAGCTATTGAATAGGGGAAACAATTGTACAAGGGAAATTAGTATGCCTTTTAATATCCAGCCTATTCCTCTGTAGGAACACCTCAGTTTGTTGTTTTGGCGTGCTTGGCTATTCCACCAAGCAAATATATGTGTGCAAACCTATCCAAAGCAAAGATGCCTTAGAGAATTCACAATGTCTGGGCCGGCTCAGTGGCCCAGGCACATAAACACCATTAGCTTCCTTTCCCTTTTCATTTTCTCTGAGAGCTGGAGATTACTTGAGTCTTTCAGCTCCGTCCACTGGGACAGTGGTGACAATGATCGTGTTGTTCTCTGGAGGCTTCATGTCATGGTTAAGGCACTAAAAACTGTTTAATAATCTGTGCAGGTCTTGTTGGGTCATGAAGTCCCAGAGCCCTCGCTCATGTATTATCTTCTGTCTCCATCATTTTCCCCACGAACAGAGAGTCTCTCAGGATCCTTGAAATTGTATCTGTTACAGGCTTGACTACAATAAGAAAGAGGTTGGGGAAAGTACTTTCACCATTAGCAGGCACTAACTGAACAAATCTCAGTAAGCGACAGCACAAGTAAGTGTTAAAAATCTCAATAAGCGATAGCACAAGTAAGTGTTAAAAAGCTAATTCTTAGGTTCCCACAGTTCACAGGTGTGACCTTCTCATTTGACACAGATGATATATAGGCAAGTGTTGTTAGGAGAAGAAAAGATTTAGAATAAATGATCTTGTCTCCAAAGTAGTCTCTATCATTTATCAGCACATGGTTGTAAACATCTGTTTAAACCTGGAATCCTCACCAGCACCAATGGGTGAGTGATACCTGCCTTGCATAGTGACCCTAAAGATGTAATTCACAAAAATGGGCTTTCATTCAATGCTTCTTTCATCTTATTTCTTTTACATTTCATTAACATGACCATAATCCAGGTGTTCAGACATCTTCAGTCCTCAAGAGTTTTCCTTTCATGTTCAGTCAGCAATAATCTAAGCATTCATCCTATCTAACCCAAAAAGTCCAGTGTTCTCCCTGATTCCACTCCTTGGGTTTTTTTGAGAATCTCTGAAAGATGTGTACATAGATCACAAATGTATTCTTGCTGCCCTTGTCACATTAGTCATCTATTTAGCCCCTGACAGCTGTTCTGATTCTCTGATGATCCCCCTTGCTCTTATGCAACTTTGTCCTCCAAGCTCCAGTTCTTCATTTCTATACTGCCTTGTTCCAAATATTGGCGAGGACTATCCCTTTGTTACCTCAGCACAGCGAAGACCAGGCTGTGACAAGATTATCCTGAAGATTTAAGAACAGTAGAAAATGATTTCAATGTGGTGGTGGAGGAAGTGGGAGGGAGAAAGAGCTTATGTGCCCATTTTGTTCTTATAATCCCCATACCCAGTCCTGTCCAAGTGCAAAACTTTCCAAATTGTCTGTGCAGAAGGATCATCTGGAAATTGTGTCATAAGAATGGATTTTCTTGTTAAACACAGACCTAATGAATTGGACTGAGGGCCTAGGAATGCATCATAATATTTTAATAAGTTCCTTGTGAAGTGGTTACGAAGTTGTTTCTCCTTTGGAACATTGGACAGGAATTATTTGGAACTTGTACCCTCCAGCCATGAGCAGGGATCAGTTTACAGCCAACCTAAATGAATGATTCGATGACATCTCTCTGAGGAGTCTGAGCCTCTGACTGCTTCAGGAGATGAAAGAACCAGACAAAATTAACAATAACAACAGTAGGGACAACAAACACCTTAAAATTCCTTCCTTTGGGAAAACAGTTAGCTGCTTATTCAATGCCATCTCCTCTCTTTATCCTTGCTCATGGACCCCATCTGGTTGGGCAACAATGTGTCCAGCTTCTGGTGATGAATTAGAATTGATCCAGGTCAATTTTGGCTGTTCTGTGTCCTTTTTTGTAGAGTTTCTTACAGCTGGAGGCAGTCATATGATCCAATTCTGGGCAACAAGGTGTACAGGAAAACTCCAGGAGGTAGGGCCCTGGGAAAATTTTACTTCTGTATCTTGAGTATAGGTGTGGTAATTGTTTAATTGGATCTATGGCAATCATCTCTGACCAGAAAGGAAAGGAAAAATGACACAGAAACATTGTCGGGTCACTAGATCAAAGTCATTAGCTACCTATCCCCAGTCTTCTCATGAGGGGAGAAAATTTAGCCCTTATTTTTAAGTGGCTTTAGCCTAATGTCTCTTTTTTTCTGTTTTGTTTTGGCTTCTGAAAGCATTGCCAACCTCAGACTATCTTCTACATAAAAATAAAGCATTTCAATGCTAACTACATGATTGATAGCCTTTTCTTCCACATGGACCTATTTAATTCCTCATTATTACAAATATCTTTATTTCAGAAGAGAATTTTGACTTTATCAAAAAAACTCATTGTTTTTTTCTTTCCCATTCAAATTGATAAAGATGTTTGCTCCCCAAAATTTTCTCTCAAGAGTAGTTTGAGCCCTGGCTGGTGGCACAGTGGATAAGGTACCAGCCTGCGAACCCAAAGGTCGCTGGTTCAATTCCTAGCCAGGGCACAGAACCAGGTTGCAAGGCAGGTCTCCAGTCAGGTCTGTGGCTGAGGTAGGTGAGAGGCAACCACACGTTGATGTCTCTCTTCATCAGTCCTTCTGCCTCTATCTTTTCCCCTCTCTTTAAAAATAATAAATAAAATCTTAAAAAATAAAAAAAGCAGTTTGCTCTCCACCTCTGAAGAAAAAGGAAAAAGTGCTATCAACTTTGCAATAAGCCTTTTGTCTTATTGCATTCCTCACATACACACTTGTATTCATAGTTTCAGAAATTAAGCCCCCTTTATACCACAAATATGTCATATATAAAAATATTCAAGCTCTGGGTGGTGGCTCAGTGAATAAGGCATTGGTCTGCGAACCCAAAGGTTGCTGGTTCGATTCCCCAGTCAGGGCACATAATTAGGTTGCAAGCCAGGTCTCCAGCCAGGTCTATAGCTAGAGGCAGGTGAAAGGCAACCACATATTGACTTCTCTCCCATTCTTCCTCCCTCCCTGCCATTCTCTCTAAAAATAATGAATAAAATCTTTAAAAGAAAATCTTCAGTAGCCTCATTCATAGTCTCCTAAAAATTCTCCTATATCAGAGAAAATATTTGCAAACTATATATCTGAGAAGAGTTCTGATCCAAAATATACAAGGAATTATATAACTCAATAGCAAAACAAACAGACAAATAAACAGTCCAATAAAAAAAGGGCAGAGAAACTGAACAGAAATTTTGCCAAAGAAAACATATGTATGCCCTCCATATTAGGAGAAAAAAAGGTGTTCAACACCACTGATTATCAGGCAAAGGACTATTAAAACCACAATATCTCACACCTGTTAGAATGGCTATCCTCAGAAAAGAAATAAGTATCAATGAGGATACAGAGAAAAAGAAACCCCAGTACACTGGGTGGGAATGTAAATTTGTATAGCCACTATGAAAAAGAATACAGAGTTTCCTCAAAAAAAAAAAAAAAAAAAAAAAAAAACCCTAAAAAATAGAACTATCATATGGTCCAGCAATTCTTCTTCTGGGTATTTACTTAAAGAAGGTGAAATCAGTAGCTCCACAAATTATCTGTGCCTCCATGTTCACTGTAGTGTTATTCACAATAGCCAATATATGGAAATAATCTAAGTGTCAGCCAATAGATAAATGGGTAAAGAAAATGTAGTATAATTATACATTTATACATTGGAGTATTAATCAGCCTTAAAAAGGAAGGAGATCTTGCCAGTTGCAACAATTTGGATGAACTTGGTGGTTATTTTGCTAAATAAAATAAATCAGATGCAGGAAGAAAAATACTGCATGATCTCACTTATACGCGGACCCTAAAAAGGCAAATGCATGGAAGCAGAGAATAGAACAGTGATGACCAGTGGTGAGCAGGTAGGGGACGTGGGGAGATATTTGTTAGAGGACACAAAGTTGCAGTGACATAGGATGTATGAATCTAGACATCTATTGTATAGCATGATGACAATAGTTAACGATACTGCAGTGAACATTGGAAATGTGCTATGAGAGCAGACTTGAGGCACTCTTTATCACACATTAAAAAAAAAAACAAAAAACCCTACATGAGAGGATAGGTTAATTGACTTGACTCTCATTTCACTGTGTGTATGTATATGTATATCAAGTCATCATGTTATACACCTTAAATATAGGAAAGTTTTATTAAAAGTAAAAATCAAAAAAATAAGCAAAAAGTCCTCCCATAATCATATGAATATCCATCATTTTGTTCTCTGCGTCACATTGGAAAGCTAAGGGATCCTACAAACGTGCAGGTAAGTGGCCTGCTTCAGATCCACATCCTGTGCACAGCGATAGGGTCCACTGGCATTCCAGAAACAAGTCCCCTTAGAGCCAGCCCGTATTAAAGTACCCTTAACTAGTGCTGATCCAAAGTGCGTTCCAGGACACATGATCTCCACAAAGTGTTTTCGGAAAAGAAAAAAAAAACATAAAGAACAAGTAATGAGAAACATCGCACACTACATCTTACTTTTAGAGATTTTTTTTGAGTTTCTCGCATGTTCCTGATAACCACAGGGACTTGAAACATGTTATTCTTTAGAAATCTCTTTCCTCTTTCCATGTCACCTAAACTCATCTTTCAGTTTTTGTGTCCTTATCTCTCCCTGATCTTCCTTGAACAGATTGAAATCTCTTGTGCATGCTTTATAGCATTGTGTACCTCTCCAAAGTAGTACTACAATCATAATTTTGTTTTATTTGCATAATTATGTGATAAATGTCTTCTTTTCCCACTAGACTGTAACCTCCATAAAGACAAGGACCGTGCCTGTTTTTGCCCCACAGAGTATCTTTCTAATGATGCAATAAATACCTGTTGATGTGATAAATAACCACAGGAGGCATATTTACATATTAATATCTTATAAAGACTCTGCAGTAAAGAAATCTGATAAACTTTGCTTAATTCTAGATTTCCCACAATTGTTTAAACCACAATTATTTTTGTTATATCACTTATCCTTATCCTAGGATTCTAAAAATCATGTTAGTTTTAGAATCTGAAAGTCTTAAAGCTTATCTAGTTTAACCCGTTCATTTATCAGAGAAGGAAAATAGTCCCTATGATTAGTGTTTTTTAAGATCACAGAACTAGTTATTGGTAAGTATGTATTAAAAAAAAAATACTAAAAAGTAGTCCTTCTAATGTCTAGTTTAGTGATTGCTCCATGTTCTTGTATTATTTCCTAAGCTTAGAATTATGTAAAATTTATGTGTAAAACAGAGTAGAAAAAAGAATGACAAGTTGTTAGGAATTTCATTTGGAGTCATTCTAGTTTCTCTTCAGTCCTATTAAGGCACTTATTTGTAAATTAGCACGTAACATTTATTCAGAATTAGTTATTTTTCTTTAATAACTATAATATTGATCCTAAAACACTGCCATTAACTTTAATTCTTAGGAAGATACTCATCAACACTAAGGAATTTCAGTTACCAATTATCACCTTCTCTAATCTATTCTAAATTTACTAGCAACAAGATTACTCAAAGGCAAGTTTATACTTTCTTGGCATGGAAAATAGAGGTAACCATTTTTTCCTAGCAGCCACTTAAGTTATGATTTTTAGGTTAAATTTGCAGGACCTCAGCAAGTCCCCGCTTTTGTGGTGCCAAGTTATCAGGGGTCCATCAGTGGCCCCTTGGTGCTTCAATAGAGACTAATGTTGCTACTTCATAACCTTACTTGGCTCTAGCAAGGGATTGTACTCCACCCAGGGCCTACTGCAAAAACTTATTTCAGAGATTTGGGCCGACAAACTTTTGTTTCACAGATGTTACTTTTGAAGAAAACACACACTCAAGAAAAGATTTAATTATATTTTTATCATAGATATAATACTCTGTAGATGATTCTCGGAGCTACCCTTTGGCCAAGGTGTAGTATGTCCTTTACTCTGCTGTTCCTTCACCAGACTGTGGGATTTCTTCATTTCTTCATCCTTCATATCCTCACCCACTTTTCAGGGGTTTCTGGAGGACTGAATTGCATGGCAATAGCAGTAATAAAGAGCAGTGGTTGAGGGCATGAGTATAAATTTTAAAAAATTCACAAATTCATACATACACACTCTTCCTACATGTTGAAAACAGGATTAAGTTACTGTGGAAAAATATCGCACCCCAATTTTAGAATCCAACTGTTTTTGAAAACCATGATTCTTGGACTTTGTCAGTTTGTAACCTTACCACCAACAACCCATTAGAGGGATAGAACTATTTAAAGTCATGGCCTTACCATAGGTCAGATACAATCCTCGAAGAAGTCAATCCATCTTTGTAAACATTACATAGAATTGCCATTAGGTGCTAAATTATAGTGAAAGAAACAGTAGGAGATAAATGAGATTAGCTAATCAGACAAAAACTTCAAGGAGTTTATCATCTAAAGAAGAAAAGAGGTGGGAATTAGTATTTATTGACATTTTCTGTGTGTTAGGCCCTAAGCCAAGTCATCATTTTATTGAAACTGTATAGTAAGTAGCATTTAATACAGTGTTCAACTCCTAGGACAATGCCTAGCAGACCATTGGACCTTCGTAGATATTAGCTCAATGAGAGAGTGACTAAATTTTATGAGGAATCTAAAACTCAGAAGCATCACATAATTATTTGAGGTTACATAGAACTTACACATACAGTAATGGTGCACCATTTATTAAGCATTTCCTCTGTGCCCAGACCTGTTAATGCAGGAGCTCCATTAACACGGCAGCCAGGGTGCATGGTCTTTGGAGTTACGCAGACGCGGGTTTTTATTTCAACTCTATTAGAGTTACCAACACAGGGCCATAAGACCTAGTGGCTTCATAATGCCAAGCCCCAGTTTTCTCATACATATAGTATATATGATATATGATAGAAAGCACCTCTATTTGAGGAATTTTGTGAGGTTTAAATGAAATAATAGGCAAAGTGCTTGGCATAGTGCCTGGGACAGAGTAGTACCTACATGACAAAACTAAACTTGGAATCCAGTTGGGGTAGGAGGAATAATGGTGTCCCCAAAATGTCCTTATAACTAGCAAAGGGGACTTTGCAGATGTGATTAAACTCATCAGATAAGGAGATTATTCTGGATGACCTGGGTGAATCCAAGGTACTAACATAGGTCCTTATAGGAGGGAACAGGAAAGTCAGAGTCAGAGAGGAAATGTGCCAGTGGAAGCAGAGATCAAAGTGAGTGAAGAAATTCAGGCCTTTGGGAGCTGAAAAAGGCAAAGAACTAACTCTTCCCTGGAGTATCCAGGAGGATTGCAGTGCTGCTAGCACCTTTCTTTTAGCTCTGTGAGACCCATTTTGTACTTAGGATGTCCAGAACAGCAAAAAAGTAAATTTGCATTGCTTTAAGCTACTGACTTTGTGGTCACTTGTATAGCAGCCATAGGAAACAACTACACCAGCATGAGCTTCTTCTCTATACCTTGCTGCCTGCAGCGAACACAGAATTAAACAAGAAAGAAATCTAATGTTTGGCAGGCTGTCTGGTTTTCTTTTGAATTCCTATTCTGACAAGTTTGCTCGTTCTCCTCTCATGGCCAGACAGTTTGGCAGGACTGTTTCCTCTGTCTGATCGCTCCTCCTGTGGCCCCTGACTTGGGAGTTACATGGTCAGAGTGAGGAATGAAGAAGAGAAACCATTGGCAGTAATAAAGGTGTTTTTGTTTTATTTGCTTGTTTGTCTTTTGAGAAAAGGCAGATCCGCTCTATCTGTGGGTAGTATTTTTCTAAGCTAGAAAATGAATACCTTCTTTGAGAGGGTTGTGTTATACTCTACCCTTTTCCAAATATACCTCTTCCCTATTCTCCATAGACACAAATCAGAACATTGTGGAAAACCTGGAAGACTCTTCTAATGGAATCTAAGTTCAAACTCCAAATCCCCGCACAACTTTCCCCATTGTGTTCCTTACACAAAGCCTTCCCTAAAAAATGGTCATTGTAGTGAATATGCAGGGACATCTTTAATCTTTATTTTAAAATAGTCATTAACATAGTTCTTTATTAATTCAAGAAATATAGTTTGAGAATTTTGCATTTGCCAAACACTATCATGAGGAAGACAATGGTGAGTGATCAATACAGAAAAATTTTTTTCCCTCATGGACTTAAATTCTCTGGGAGACACAGAGAAGCCATGTAAATGTACTTAGAATATGTGTGAAAATAATCACAAATTTTGCTAAATATTACTAAGGAAATGAACAAAGGGCTGAGAATTAATACTGTGAATGGGATTGGAGTGAGGTTAAGAAGGCTATTTAAGGGAAGGTCTCACACATTTAAGGTGAAATTGCCTTTTAGGACCAAGCCTTGTGAAAAACAAGGATGTCCAGGAAAAGAACACACTATACACAGAGACTTGAGGCAGATGGAAGCTTAGAATTTCTAGGAATTGAAAGCAGATAGTGTGGTTAGAATCTAGTGGGTGATGGCAAGTTGTGGGGTATGCTTGGAGCCATAGCAGGCTTTAGCTCATAGGCAGTCTTACCAGAAATAGTAGAAAGTTTTATTTGATTTTGTGTGCAGTGGAAAGCAATTGGAAATTTTAAAGAGGGAGCAACATAAGCTAATTTACGTTTAAATCAGCCATGCTTATGGTTCTTTGGAGAAGGGACTTGAGGGGAACAAGACTGAAATGAGAGATCAAGTGACGATTTTGCACTATCTCAGATGGGCGCTGATGCAGGTCTGACCTAAGGTGGTAGAAATAAATATATATTTGGAAATATAATAGAAAGATTGTATAAATGGGTTAAACATGAGGACTCCTATCTTGAGTATTTGGGCAGATGGGGTACCATGCTGGTTGAAATGGGGAAGACTGGGTGGGGAGGAAATAATTTTGACAAAAACATTGGGAGTTACAGTTTTACCTTGAAGTTTCAGGTGTCTGGGAATTATCTAAGTAGAGCTGTCAAATTGGAAATTGGATGTCTACATAAGCTCAGAGTTTAAGAGACAGGCCTGGGCCAGAGACATAAATGTGGAAATCATTAGAATACTTATTGTACTTAAAGCCAGATGACTTTTGAGATGATATGTGAAAATATGTGCGGAGTGAGAAGACAGCCCAAAACAAAGCCCTGGGGAACTGCCTGTGGAGCTGTCAGGGTGTAGCAGGAGGCAGGGAGAGAAGAGCCGTCAGCAAGGGAGGAGAGCACCCAGGTGTAGGGTGAAGGCCACCATCTGGAGAGCCAAATGCCACAGCAGGAGGGAGGGGGCATCTTCGCCAAACAATGCTGAGAGTTAGAACAGGACAAGAACAGCGTATTCTGGAGTAGCCAACAAAATCACCGATAACCTTGACGAGGTACATCTAGAAGGTACATCTAGGTTACAGGGTTGATTGCAACGAGTTAAGAAAAGAATGTAACAGGAGGAAGTGCAGACAGCATTTGTATGGAAGACAGTTTTTCAAGAAACTTATGTTCGTATGGGGGCAGATGATGGGGTCAAAGCTGCCGGGACTATGCAGACAGCGGAGGTGTTTTGTGTACGTATGTGTGAGAAAGGAAATGCTAAAACATGTTTGTGTTCTGAAGAGAGTAAATAGAGGGCAAGAGAATGTTGATACACAAGAGAGGCTGAGGAACTAGAACAGCAAAGTTCTTGAGAAGCCAGGAAAGAATATGACCTTGACCTTCACTAGCTGGGCAGTAAAGAGCCAGGGGTGGGGGGTGCAAGTGTCCATGATAGGAGGATGATGTGCTTCCCACCTAATGGCTACTCTTCTTCAATGAATTATGGTAAGTCATCAAATGAGTGTGAAGGTAACAGATGGTTAGTGGAAAGTTTGAAGAAACAGGAGACATGATATCCTTGTCTTATTTGAATTAGAAAACTAGCTTCTCTTCAGCTGGCTCCACGCATACCAAGCAGCCACTAGTTGTAATCAGGTTTCCTTTAGAAACAGACTTTCTTGCCAATAGAGAAGATGCCCAGGGCACATACTCCAAGTGTCAGCCCAGAATTCTCCTAGTAAAGTGTCTATTTTCTGCTCAATGCAGGGGTGCAGAAGAATTCAGAGGGGAATTACAATCTGAAATGTGACAACTTCAACTTCATATATGGCTTTCTTGGCTAAATCCTTGACTTATCCAGAGGCTTTCTTTTAAAATTTGATAAGGATTGTATCATTTACCTGCATTAGAGAGGCAAGTAAGCATTACTCATTTAGGCTCACAATAGATTGTGCATTCTATCACTCAAACAATGTACCTGAAGCATCATTGGCTATGCTTATTAATAGTCTCATGGGTGCATCATTTTATATTTATACCCTGAAGTGTTCCTACCTTTATCCTTTAGTGGCAAAATTTCTGCTGCTCAATTCTTGTAGAAATAAGTTGACTGAAAAAATGATAGGGAAAAACAAAGGGAGATCTGAGTTTAGTCTGGAAATAAAGGAAACTTCTGGTCATTATCAAAGCTTGCAGCTACATTCCCCTTGAAGACTTATAAAATGTCCAGCCAGAGGAAGGATGAAAAAACTGGTGGCATATAAGAATGCTTAATGTTATAGAAACCCTGGGTGACCCAAGTATTGCTTATCCCTCTCCTCTCATTACCAAGAAACTTTTGATTTCTAAACATTCAAGGAAGTGTTTCCTTATAATATGTTAACAGAGTAAATAATGACCATTTAGTGAAAGAGGCTGTAGGTTTTTTCTTAGATGTGATTCCTTTGATCCTCCCTTCTGTGACATCTCTTAATCATTATGATTATTATTCTTTTAAGGCTTCATACATTTTTCTGTCAGAAAGAAAGCAAGATGATTCTGGGTTCTAGACAGATAAAGCCTATATTATAGCAGCTGGGAGAGTGTGTATGTGTGTGTGTGTGTGAGAGAGAGAGAGAGAGAGAGAGAGAGACAGAGACAGAGAGAGAGAGAAAGAGAGAGAGAAAGAAAATAAAAGTTTTTGTTCTTGTAGAATATGCTTTTGCAAATGCAACTCAGAAGAAACATAGGATCACAAAAACAGGGCAGAGCATTTATCTCAAAAATGTTTGTTGAGCGTCTAATATGAGCATGCCACTATACTGGGTATTGGACATAGAGCAGTGCACAAAACAGACTTTGAAAAACCCTGCCATTGTGGAAACTGACATCCTGGGGAATGGCACCAACTCTCTACTCCAAAATATTAGTAAATGCATATCCATTTACCAAAAGTTTCCAACACACTGCTGTGAGACTCAGGGAGTTGAAGGTGTTTTGCTTTTCTGAGTCAAATACAACCTGGCCAAGTACTTTATGTCTCTAGTTGACTTAAATTAAACAAGAAATGACTTTATAGTTAAGGTTTATAGTGATGATAAAACTTGTGGCCAATGAACAGAAGGGAATGATTGTATTATTTATTATAGAAAAGGAAGCCTATCTGTGGAGTAGTGAGATTAGATCTATCAAGGTAGCATGCAAGTCACCAGAAAGCAGCCACCAAATATGATCGAATCCTTCCCTCAGTAGTGATAACATTGTCTTCTGTTCTATTGAACCTTCTATTTCATTTTCTGAGGAAACAACAATCTCTGTCTCTCTCTCTCACTGGCAGACAAATTTCAAATGCATATGAACGTTGTCTCCCTATCCCTCTCTCTCTCTCTCTCTCTTTTTCTCTCTCTCTCCCTCTCTCTGTCTGTCTCTCTCTGTCTCTCTCTCACACGCATGCAAGCACGCACACCCTCCCTCCCTCCCTCCCTCCTTGTGCTTCAAGTCAGCTGCTTTGGGATTCATCTCAAAGCTGCTATCTTGAAACAAAACTCATTTTTTTCTCCCTCTTATCAATCGCCTTCAACTTCTCTTTGAAGTAAAATCAGAAAGTTCACCCGAGTCATTTTCCTGGTTGCAGAAAATCCCGTCACTGTGTTTTCACACCAGAATTCACAAGCTGCCAACTTTGCTCCTGGAGTAACATGGGGACCATCTTCCTCCTTTTATCTTTGCCCTCATGGTGAAGGAAGCCCATTAGGCAGTGCGGGAGCATGTTACAGTCACACTTGTCTCCTTGGTATCATTTATGGAGTCTCTGTCAATGCTCCAGATCCTTGATGATAACCAAGAGGGTAATTAGTCTATAATTAGAAGTTTACCACAAATCTATAAAAGAAATTTCAGCCTATTGACAAATGCTTTTCTTTAAGTGACATTTCTATGCATAGTTAATTAATTGCTGATCTCAAATTGGGTCACTGGAAATGTATTCTTCTGATCTCTAGTAATTTTTCAGGCAGAAACACCTTTTAAAAAGTTCAGATTACATCTCCAAGTGCTCCCTGTTGAGTACAGTTGAGCTGCCTTGCAAGGGGGAGAAGACAAACCACTCAGGCCACAGCTAATACAGCTGCTCACAAGTGCCCGTGAGGCAGCGAGGTACCACTGGATCTGCTGTGCGAGTGACAGGACATGTTCTTCCTTCCTCAAAAGGCATTTTGCCTCCAATTCTTTAGGAAAGTTGAACCAGAAACAGCTCAGATTCCACTGCACAAATATGAATTGTGATATGTAACACACAATTAAAAAAAAAAAAACCAGGATGTAGAACAGATTATTTTTACTGGATATATTTATATAAATTAACATTATCTATATAGATGTACTGGTGAAACTGAACTAAAACTTGATATATGGAAATCCAGTAGCATTTTAATGGAAACAAATTTAAAAATTGCTGTGGAATAGCACTAGTATTTTATTCCCTGCTATCCAATGCATTAGTTATAGTTAATACTGTTACCACGATTGGCCAAACAGGAGTGCTCACACCTCCAGTAATCTGCTGAGTAGGTTTCCTAGAGGCTTTCTGTCATGTAGGATAAGAAGTAAAATGCTTCCTGAGTCTTTGACAAGAGAGAAAGAAAATGATGCATGGGTTGTAAATGAAGCTTATAGAGGTGTCCATTTCCTGCATATGCTCCAGCTCAAATAACAAAGCCATAGGGAAGTGTATGAGAAGATCTTATTCTGTATCCTGAGTAGTTGATGAAGTAAGGTTATGGATAGGGTTAAATGGTGGACATCAGTCCCTGATTCAAACCTAGCTCCATCTACCAATAGGCTACCCGTCCTCTCCTATTATCATCCTGGTTCTAGTATTGTTAACAGAGGGGTTCAGGAATGACTAATGCCCTGCCCATGGACTGGTGCTCCAGGACCATATAGCATTGCTGGTACTAACGTTCTTTAGTCCTACCCCTGCACCTACAACTTCATGGGATGCCCCATGGGAAAGCTAAGCTGTTTTTCTGCCTCTTACATGCCCCAGGAACCTGAAACTGAAGTTTCTGGCATCTTATGATACTGTCACTTACCCATGTTAAGTATGAGGAAGCTGAGGCTCAGAAAGATTTAGTAATAATCTGTAACAATGAGCAAATGGCAGAATTGGGAGTCAAAGCCAGGCTGACCTCAATATCCACACACTAACCACTGCCTTGTGCTTCCTTTTGTGTTCCTGAAACTGTAGTCTATTGCTGGTGCCCAGGCCTCACGCACACCAGGAACGCTGGGAAGCTTGTCAGAAAATATGGATTCCAGGTTCAGGAGCTGCTGATCCTAATCAGTACACCACACTGGAAACTCAACATGGAATTCATGTATTTTTTTGTTCAACAAATATTGTTGAATGCTTTCTATATTCCAGATACATTCTAGATACTTAAGACTCAGCATGAAAAATGAGGTGGGACCTGATGGAAAAAAGAAATGGAATTATCTCTGGAGGACGGACCCCTTGTGTAGTACAGGCTTCCCCAGCTAGGTGGGTGTTTTAGGAACCCAGCTGTATCAGTGCACCAGCTACTGTGCGAGGCCGCCTTTAGCCTCACTTTTTTTTTTTTTTAGAAGAATATTTCAATACATTTTCCCACTTCATGGTGGGTGATTACAAGTGCACCTCTCCCCGCTGCGCTGTGTTCAGCAGCTTTTGACCAAAAACAACATGATCCCCCTTGCTCCACTCTCCCTATTCAGCCAGTCTCACCCGAGCAACTTGTTTGTTTGGTTGGTTCCCTGGCTGAAAAAAGTTCTCAAAGGGAGACGTTTCTTTGCCAGTGCGGAAGTAGTGAAACAAAAAATGGCAGATGCACTAAAATGTATCAAAATCTGTGAGTTCAAAAACTGTTGATCATTGGAAAAAATGTCTCAGTAGCTGTAATGCATCAAATGGAGAGTACTTTGAAGGTGACTGAAATTTAAACATGTAAGAATAAATACACGTTTTAAAATAAATTCCAGTTTTTTCGGGTTCCTCCTTATAAAGCATGAAATTTACTCTAGCTGGAGGAGCCAGACAATGAAAAAATGTATATATTCTATCAGTTGGTGAAAAAATGCTATATAGAACCATGAAGCATGGAATCTTCAGATGTTAACAGTGTGGCTGCAGCTGGGTAAACAAGATTGTTGGGGAGGTGATAGGAAACGAATCTAGGGAGCTAATACGCATGTTCTTCTCTCTGATGAAAGAAGTCAACCGATACATGGACAACCTCTAAATATGTTACAATGAAAGACTCCTGGAAAGAAAATAAGGACACCTTCCTCCCACCCCGACCCCCAAACCAGCTGTTTGGTCACTATAAGGTAACACACACAATCTGCCCTAACTGGGGAAGTAAGCATCTTCACATGGGGAATTCCGAGCCCCACACTCATTTTTGCCTATTTGAACAGCAAGAAGGAATTAGCTCTGCAGTACTGATGAAGAGCCACCCTTTGGAATCAAAGACAGTTTGTTGCCCAACCTAAGATCTGAGCATCTCCTAGAAACTCAGGTGTTATTGTTACCACATATTAATAGAAGGATTTTGCAAAATGTGCTTCTTCAAATCATTACAGGTTGAGACCAGAGATTAACAAGATTACATAATCCCACATTTACTGAAGGCTGCGGTGGGTACATAGGCAGGTTCCCTGAGATATTCTTAGAATTTAGGGAAAAAGAGCCCCTGGCTCTTTAGGGAAGAACACTCATGATGGGCTTAATGTCTCACCGGTAAAAGTGTCTCTCTTAGATGGTTTCTACCTAGTTTGCTGAGGAGGTTCTGTAGATTAGGATGAAGAGCATGTCCCCAAGACTAAGCTGGAATCTCAGTTTCATAGAGAGTTGACCTAAATAATAATGGGAAATGGGTGTGTTTGGCCATCAAATCTCAAAAACTTAAAAATTTCCAGTTCCCTTAACTCCGGTTCTGAGCCAAGCACACAGGAGGCTCGTAGGATTTGGGCATCCATTCACAAGAGCAGTTAACTCATCTGACATTCTGAGCTTTTTGAGAGTTTAAGTTGATATTTTTTGAATTCATAATTTCTCAATGTGAATCAGTCACTTATTATTTGATTAACATGAGTCAGTCCCAAGAGCCTGAAAGAGTCTGACTGATAAAATGATCTGTCACTTTAATGTATTTCTATCAAACTTAGCTTGGGTCAGGAGGTGTGGCTTAACCCAAGGCAGTTTTGGACTCAATTTCATGTAATAATCTATTATCATATATAATAACATATATGTATTGTAGTAATGATATATTAATAACAGTGGCCTGAAGAAAAAGTAACCCTTATTTTAAGTCTAATGGGAACTCTGATATAGTCAAGAATAACATTATATATAATAGCTATGCATATGTTTATAGACATATATAATATACATATGCTATAAATACATGTGTGTTGAAGGATTCACATAATTAGTACAATTAGCTAGTGGCAAAATTGATATTATATTCTAGTTCTCTTATCATCAGTTAGATATCTTTTCCATTACTGCTACCATATTATTGCTACCATACGAGTCACTTTTATTGATAAGTCCAGTAAATAAACAAACTTGCCCAGAGAGATATATGCCATTTTATTACTCTCAGTAATATAATCTGAAAGTCAGCTGCAACCCAGGATCTATATACCAAGCAAGAAAGATTAATAAAGGCACTTGAGAAAAAGAAAATAACCACTTTTGTTTCTATCTTTATTTCAATCTTAGTTTCTATTTTGCAGTTGATTTCTTCACCATTTTTTTCTTTAATAAGCTTACTTGCCAATTCTATCTTTTAGACAAGTTGTTTCTGCCACCTCTATTTTTTCCAAGTTCTCTCAAGTGTTTATTACCTTTTAGAGCAGAATTATTTGTACCCAGATCCTTTCATTTGTGCTGTAAGCACTCAGGTTATTTTTAATGCTTTGCTGCTCGGTAAGTTTATTTGGATTTATGTCAGTAGCATCTCTTTCCCAATTAAAGTAAGTCACCCCAAGGTTTCCATGACCATAAGATCAAACTTATTGATGACTTCAATTCTTGAGAGCCAATCTTCTCTTATTGCTTGTGAAGCCTCCGCTCAGTAACAAGGTTTCATTACAAAGGGAAAGCATAAAGTGGTCATTATAATGGATATTGTTGTGATAGCTTATTATTACCTGCTGAGAATTGCAAGTTCGAAAGTTTGCTTGCAGTTTTGCCATCAGGAATCTGCCTAAGATAAGCAACTGATTTAGGTGGGATGAATATAACCAGTACATGGAAGATGTGGTGAGTTGTTCCACAATAAATTGAAAGTACAAATTGCCTTGAGTGTTCAGTGATAAAATCAACACTTAATGAACAAAGACAAAAATATAGGAGTCCCTCTTGAAGATCTGGAGTGATTTCTAGAACAGAGAGAATACTCTTGATGGTATTGATACACCTGGACCATGAGTGAGTCAAAGCAAAGGGGACTGCTTTACCACAAATGGGCAGGAAATGGAGTGCTCAAAGCCAGCAGTGCCTAGGAAGAAGGGAGTGTGCCTCAGTGAATGTCAAATTTAATAGACAATATCTTGAGACAGTCCCAAATCCTCAACTAAAATAGAATCCTACCAATACCCTCATCTCTAAAATGGAGATTAAATTTATCAACTTAATAATGTTGTTCTAAAGTTTTAATAAGATTCTGCTTTAAAATGAGAATGATCTTATTCTGAAGAGTTAGTTTATTTTAGAGAGAGGGGAAAGGAGGGAAAAAGAGGGAGAGAAGTAAGGATATGAGAAACATCGATCGGTTGCCTCTCATATGTGCCCCAACAGGGGACTGAACCCACAACCCAGGTTTTAGTCCTGATCCATAATTGAACCAACAACCTTTGGCTTTGCAGGTTGATGTTCAACCAACTGAGCCACACAGATCAGGGTGACAAGCATCTTAATAATGGACATAGTTTTACCTTCTACATCCATGTTTCCCATAAGTGGTTTGTGAACATCTGCCATGATTTTTGCCATGATTATGTACACATGTCCTATTACTTAATCTATATCATGAAAACAACTCACTCATTTTTTTTGTTGTTGCTAAAATAATTTAGATATAAATGAAACAACATCTCTACCACAGGTATAAATCTATTATTATGTTTAAAATTACATTACTGTAAATTATTAAATTAAGTATGATATTTTAATTAATTAAATATAAAATTCTTTACCTTCAATTTACCTGGAGGCCATTTCTATTCTGATGGAGTGGAAAGATTCTAAAACCTTTCTTGCTGCTCAAGGTGTGGTTCCAGGGCCAGAACAATATCTGGAAGCTTGTTATAAACCAGAACCTCTGTCTTCCCCCTAGATGTACTGAGTCGGAACATTAACAAGATTCTCAGGTCACTCATGAGCACTGTCCCCAGAAGGCTCCTTTTCTGCCCCTAGGAGCTTCCCTTCCCCACATTAACCTCTACAAATTTCACAGTCCCCTTTCTTACCCTTACCTATATAACCTCCATCAGTCTTTTTTTAAAAATGAGTTAAAATGTAGTATTTGTCATTTAAATTTGGGGTGGTTGATCAATTGATTTTAAATATTTTATTCATTATTTTTAGAAAGAAGGGAAAGGAGGGAGGAAGAAAGAGAGAGAGACATCAGTGTATGGTTGCCTTTCATCTGCCTCCAGCTGGGGACCTGCCCTAAGAATCGAACCAGCGACCTCTAGGTTTGTAGGCCAGTGCTCAATTCACTGAGCCATGCCACCCAGGGCTGAATTTGGGGTGATTTAAATCCTCATCCACGTATATATGTCACCATAACCATGGATTTTATCTTTTGTTTTTATTGATTTTATTTATTATTTTCATAGAGAGGGGAAGAGAAAGAGGGAGAGAGACATCAATGTATGATTGCCTTTCACCTGCCTCCAGCTAAGGACCTGGCTGGAGACCTGGCTTGCAACCTGGTTATGTGCCCTGGCTAGGGAACCGAACCAGTGACCTTTGGGTTCCCAGGCTGGCATCTATCCACTGAACCACCAGCCAGGGCTGGATTTTATCCTTTACAATTACCCTGTGTGCCACAAATGGTGTGTACATTACATGTGGGAAAACAGGGCTAAAGTACCTTGGTTCTGTGCTCCTGCTCACCACACCTCTGGTCATTTACAGGTCATTGGGGTCACTCACATGTAGTCAAGGGCAGAAATTTTAAATCTGTAAGTGCAAAGGGACTTACTGTATTCCTTTTGGCAGGGCTATTCCTGTGCTAGGAAAGAGCTTCTCAAACTTTTTTTTCAGTTGATTAACTCCTCTTAAGTTTACCCCTATATTACGGTTCTTTGTTCACCAAACAACCTCAACTGGTAATTTTGGTGGTAAGCAATATATACATACAGTATACATATATACAGTCATGCCACCTGTATGGCCAGAATATATAAATTCCTATAAATTAATAAAATTGATATCCAGGTTCATGTAGTAATCTCTGGGAACCTGGTTTAAAATCCATTAGCTACTTAGATAATACTCTAGGTGTGTTTCCAAATCAAAATTTTGAGTTCATAGGCTTCAAGTTTCCCTGTGGACCATGGTGAATAAACAATGAAAATTCCATCCAGTAAAGCCTGCTCTAAAGAGATTGTCAGCCAACCTCCCCTGGTACCACCCAGACCACAGATGTGCTTTTCTTATAGATAAAAACACCAAACTGAGGTGGTTTTGAGAGATGCTTACTGAAAATAATAAATAATTCATCAGCTCCAAGTCTCTCATATAATTGTTATTCTTCTTAAATTTTCAGTGTCTAAGCAACCTTAAGGAGCTCTGAGGCTTCAGCTCACTAAGGGACAAGTCAGATG
Organism: Noctilio leporinus; assembly: GCA_004026585.1. Taxonomy (NCBI): domain Eukaryota; kingdom Metazoa; phylum Chordata; class Mammalia; order Chiroptera; family Noctilionidae; genus Noctilio; species Noctilio leporinus. Next base: position 19,511 of record PVIW01002217.1, read on the forward strand.
TTCTAAAAAAAGGCATCTCGGTTCTTCTCAATTTAGTCCACTTAGAGCCGTAAGGTCTTCATTGATTCCTAACTCCTCCACAAGCTTCCCCTGTTGGGTGATGAATTCTAGGTGCTGGCAGATCTGAGAAATCCATCTGAGCTGCGTCTATGATAAGCAGACACTAAACGTCTAAATTGGGGTATAAAAAGATTTTGAAGTCATGAATCAGAGAATCAAAGAATTTGAGAACTAGGAAAGACTCCACAGATGAGCCAACCTAATCCCTTGAAAAACTGAGCTGCAGAGAGATGAAAATATTGGCCAAGTTCACCAAGCAGGTAATGAAGTAGCAGAGGTGGAATTATAATCAGACGTGATTGCAGCACTTTCACTGTTTATTCTTCATCACAGAGGGGCTTTGGACTGACTGCTATTAAAGACGGTTGGGGTGATGAAGAAACAAAGCAAGGAAGAGAAAAAGAGGATACAATTTCTGAACTTGGTTTCCCTGAGAAACCTTCAGAGGTTGCTTTTGCTTTGATAGATAATGTTTTCCTCCAGCAATATTCTAGCTTCTCTTTTCCTCCCTCAGCTGCATATGGTTTGGCTGAAGGCTTTGGAACTTCTCTACCATAAACCCTGGAATGATGTCCTAATCACTATCTGTATTCCTTTTCCATTTATCAAATAGTTCCACTGTGCATTGTCTGCCTTGCAACTTACTGAACTCTTTATCAGCACTCAGCCTTGCTTTCTACCTATCTTTTTCTGGGTCTGACTGCACCATTGCATTGTATCCCATGGCCTTGTTGATAGTCATCTAGCCCTTGAATTTCTCATTCCACAGTGTCCCTAGTCCCTAGTAGAGTGTGACTTGGGGCTTGGAAGAGAGGAAAGCACATAAATGAGAAACAACCCTTGAAGGTTTCACATCAAAACTAGAATTTTATGGTGTTCCATAGTAATAAAGAGTTCACTTTTTATGCTTATATTTTTAACATGATCTAAAATCAGAAAGCCTTTTAAAAGCCTTAGATACATAGATTATTAAAAACCAAACCCCAGTTTCTACTGGGCACAGATTACCTTAAATTTATTTTCATTAAAGGACTTAAAAAGGCCAAAGGAAAAAATAAAATGCTCTAAAGGAACGTAAAAATCTTCTTCTCAGAACCCTAGCTTGCGGCTCAGTAGATTGACACCATTCTGCAAACCCAAAGGTCGCTGGTTTGATTCCCCAGCCAGGGCACATAACCAGGTTGCAAGCCAGGTCTCCAGCCAGGTCTGTGGCTGGAGGCAGGTGAAAGGCAACCATAAATTGATGTCTCTCTCTCTCTCTCTCTCTCTCTCTCTCTCTCTGCTTCTCTCCCTTTCCCTCTCTCTGGAAATAGTGATATCTTAAAAGAAAAAAAAAATTTATTTATTATTTTCAGAGAAAAGGGCAGGGAGGGAGGAAGAAAGGGAGAGAAGCATCAATGTATGGTTGCCTTTCACCTGCCTCCAGCTATGGACCTGGGTGGAGACCTGGCTTGCAACCTGGTTATGAGTCCTGGTTGGGGAATTGAACCAGCGACCTTTAGTTTCACACACTGGCACCTTATCTACTATGCTACCAGCCAGGGCATAAATAAAATATTAAAAAAAAAAAAGTGAAAAAAAAAAATATCTTTTTGCCTTGGCTAGTGTGGCTCAGTGGCTTGAGCACTGGACTGCAAACCAAAAGGCTGCTGGTTCAATTCCCAGTCAGGGCACATATCTAGATTATGGACCAGGTTCCCTAGCTGGGGGCATTCCAGAGGCAACCAATCAATGTAAATCTCACACATTGATGTTCATCTTTCTCTCTTTCTCCTTCCCTTCTCCTCTCTCTAAAATAAAAATTTTAGAAAAGTTTTAAAAAATCTTCCTCTTTCTAGAGGATGCTCTGTGTTGTGTTTCTAAATGTTACAGTCGTCAATGGAAGTCAGGAAATCCCAGACCTATCATGCTTAGTTTTGCCAACCTCAAATGACTACCATTAGGGCTCTGTGGTTCCAGCAAAGTAGCTAAAGCCAACCCTTAGAATGGGTTCTACTCCATAGGACTCAATTTATACTTTATCAACTGAAAATAGATTATTTAACTTTTTCCAAAATGACAGAGGCCTTTCTGGGTTTGCAGAAGAGTGATGCAATCACTGTGTAATCTCCCATATAGACCCTCAAAACACAAGTGGTCAGTGTTGGCCAGTAAATTAATGGGGGAATCACATTGGGGATATTGGTCAAGAGCCCTAAGGAAGATCAAATGGCACTGGAAACCATTTAAAGAATAACAAGGGGAAATAAGTGAAAGAAAAAGCAAGAAAAATAGGAAAAACCAAAAATAAAATAAAATGAAAATAATCAATATACCTGTCTAAAAAGAAAAAGCTAACTGTATGCCAGGCTAAAACATGATGAGTTATAGAAGCACAAGTCTTCTTTTATAAATTGTTTACATTCCTGCTCCGTGTAAAGCTCTATATTGAATGCTGTGGGGGAAAATGAGTAAGATAAGGTTCATGTCATGGCGTTGTATGCATTTTAGTGTTTTTAAGTTTAGAAAAATAACTTAAATACTATCAGTGAAAGCAGAGCATGGCATATGTCTAAGAGGTGAATAGACACAGCATTAGAGTATTTTAGATGAAGAACAAATCCAATTGGAAGGATCAGGGAAGGAAGAATGGAAAAAGTTGTATCTCAATGATGAGTATAATTTGGTATGCATATATTAAAGACAAGGGTAATGATGTGGAAGGAATACACAGAACAAATATACAACATCAGTGTATTAATTAAGGTAAAGTTTGCTGGTATAACAGATAAACTCCAAAGTCTCAGTGGCTCAACAGAAGAGAATTTTAATTCTTGCTTTCATAAAGTCTAAAATAGATATTCCTATCTATTAAATGAATATCTGATAAGTGATGATTGAATGACCAGGTTCTTTCCATATTTTGGCTCCACCAATCTTAATACTTCCAAAGTCTAGGCTCACCTATGTTGAGCTGGTAAAAGAAGAAAGAGAATGGAAAGAAACACTTAAGAGATTTTTGTGGGCCAAGTCTGGTAGTGGTATATCAGCTCTGTTTATATTCCTTTAACTAGAACTTAGTGATATGGCTGCACCTGACTGAAAGGGATGCTGAAAAAATGTATTCTAGTCAGAATAAAGAAGAGAAAATGATTTTGATGAATGAATAACTAGCCTATCTCTTCCATAAGCAGGAAAGTCTATACGGAGAAATAATTCAAGTTAGTTGAAATATAGGATGGGAAGTGAAACATCATTTGAGATAATACTAAGGAAATGGGTTGCATTTCAAAGGCATGGGCTCTAAAGTCAGACTTGCATCTAAATCTTAGTTAGCTGTATGTGTGTGGGCAATTTTTCTGAGTCTTGGTTTTCCTTGTTTATAGAATATACATATCAATGTACCACTGAAACTTTGTTGTCAATTATTTAGTGGCTTGAAAACTATTTATTGGCTCATGGTTGTGATAGTTGACCATTGGGTTGTGCTGGAATTTTTTCTGCTGGCCTCACCTGAACTTATGCATATGGCTATGATCAGCTAGAGGGTTGGCTGAGGGCTAGTTGGTTTACAATGGTTACATGTCTGGTGATTTGTGCTGGCTATTGATTGGTGCTGATTGTTGGTCAAGGTCATGGGGGTGAATATACTACATGTAGCAGGCTAATCTGGTTTAATTCACATAGTGCCAATATTCCCAAGAGAAGAAACTTAGGGCAATCTCCAATGTTTAAGAGCTTTACAAGCCTCTGCGTCATGGTATGTTCCACTGGTGAGCACATGGCATGCTTCCCCATTGGCCAACCCAGGGTCATTGTGAGTGTTGGCTTCCCAAGGTCATGGATACCAAGAGAAAAAAGGTAATTGAGACTACAACTACTACATCTACCCATGGAGTTGTTACATAGATTAAATAGTAAGTATAATGTACATTTTATGGTTATCAAAGTTACTGACATAGTAAAGTTTTAATAAGTGGGAATAATGAAAAGGATAATGATTACACATGGATTGTTGCCAATGTGGCATATCTAATTGTCATTTACAGTTGAGGGAAATGTCTAATGAGGAATTAGAGACATGGATCCTAGTCTAGTTTTGCTGTATGTGATCTGCGGTTTAAAAAAAAAAAAAAAAAGGAGGGAGGGAGGCTACTATGGATAGTTTAGTCACAACTGTGGACAATTTTGTTGTTGTTAATCACTACTCCACCATAATTCTCCTACCCCCACTCCTACCTTCGTATTAAATCCCATCCTACTATACTGTCCCTCAATCTCAATACTCCCTCTTGTCCAGCTCACCAGACTGTCCTTTTCTGCCGCCATGGCCACCACAGCACACATGACTTGCTATAGAAACTCTCACTCCATGTTAGATATCCTAGGTATTTTTTCTTTCTCAATTTGTGACTACATTAATTAGAATGCTTATAGATACATGTAACTAAATAATCAGTTGAAATGGCTTAAATATTTAGGAATGATTACCTCATAACAACTCTGGAGGAAATAATTCCTGAGTTGATTGATTCAGAGATTCAGTAAGTGACGTCAGTGCTCAGGAATGGCTTCTCTGAGATGCTCTTTGGTGACAGCACTGTTATTGCATGGTGGCAGCTGTCACTTCCAAGCATCCTGCTCTCAGGAGGCAACATCTAAAGTTAAAAGAGGACATTTCCCACAATCCACTTCTGACTCCTCTCCTTTTTGTTGTTTATCAGAGAGGTAAGCTTCTTTCAGAATCTCCATCCTATTTCTCATTGGCTAGAATATAGCCACATGATCACCTAGAAAACTATCAGAGGCAAAGGGGAATAAGGTTAGATTAGATATGTTGTGGTTTACCTCCTTGAATTCCGAAGAGACCCATATTCCCTGCATATATTGTTGCAGAATACATTTTCAAGGATGATTATTTTTTAAAGGTTTAATCATAACTCTCATAGAAATATAAAATGAATGGGTGTCAAAGGTTTTCTTTAACTTATTAATTAATGAGGGAACCAGAAGAGGTGTTTCAAAGAGAATTCAAACACCAAATATACAAGATCATCACAATTGATGAAATGAATTTGTTTAATCAATGCAAAGCTAGCTGCTTCTACTGTAGAAGAGGAAAGTCAATTGAACCTCCATGGAACAGAAGTAATTTGCATATCTATAGATGAGAAACATTTGTTTTACCACTAGTTTTCTCCAAGTTAATTTCTGTCTCTATGGGGTTGTAAAATAGCTCAAAGACAATGGAAAGAACACAACATAAAATCAGATACTTGGGAAAGTGAGCTCTAAACAATACCCAGTTTTTGACCAAAGACATTGTATAGTCGTTTGGTCTATTTAGAATCCTTTCCATTTTTCCACATAATATGAGCAAAATCAGATTTTCTTAGCGAAGAATGAAGGGAATATGGCTGTTAGATAGACTACTAACAGTGTCTTCCACAATCACGGGGAATTAAGAAAGCAATAAACATATCCTAATTTGCCCTGAGACTTTCGCACCCCTTTACAAGAATCACTTTTGCCGTGAATGGTAAACCAGGCAATATTGATTGAGGCAGAAAAGGCCTGGTGATTGGCCCCAATCTATGTCTGAGCCCATGACGGTTAGAAGTGGGCTAGGACAGCAGCGTGCTATCTTCCCTTCTGAGGAGTTACTAGAATCGCACGTTCGGAGTTGTAGCCAGAGGCACTTCTGTCACGGAGGGTCAGAACATAAATGATTCTCTTTTGGAAACTGCAGGATTTAATTTTCCTAATGTACACGATCATTCTCTGTTCCCATTCCACCTGCTTCCTTGGTTCTTTCTGCGTTTAGCATAAATTGACTTCTAAGGGAATTATACCAGGGATCACATACTATTCATTTCAGTCTGTTGACAGGCAATTTTTCTGTAATGCCCTGCTGGGGATTTGATAGTTTGATAGTGAGAAGGGGCGGTGTGAAAATATGATATCTGTATTCTTACAGCTTTTGTCCCCAATCTGGTGTTTATGGGCTGCTTTATTCCTATGTATTACACAGTTTGGGATACTATATTTTTGTACATTGATTAGTTTCAAAATTAATAAGCCAGACTTTCTTTTAAAGATCCAAACCACCTAAGTATGCTTCCCACCACTGTTTGTGGCTCAGCAGGTCTGTCGTAGGGAAGCGATTTAGTCAGGGCTCTTGCTAAATGCTACATTTCCACGTATGTTTCATGCGTAAACTGCTGATTTTGCTTGAATAATGGCTACATCCTACTGCTGCAACCTGTGAATAAATTATTTACATGACAAAGAGGGCTTTAAGGTTGTAATTAAATTAAGGATCTTGAAATGGGAGATTACCTTGCATTATTCGGATGGGTTTAATGTGATACAAGCAGGAGGCAGGAGAGTCAGGGTAAGGAAAGGCCGTATGATGACAGAAGCAGGGGCCAGTGTGATATGGGGCTGGAGGCAGCTTCTAGAAGTTGGAAAAGGCAAGGAAACAAACTTCCTCAGAGTTTCCAGAAGAAATGTAGCCCTGCTAAGTCATATTGGACCCTGACAGCCAGAACTATAAGATAATAAATTTATATTATTAAGAGCCACTCAGTGGTCATTATTACAAATATTTACTTTAGTAGTTTGTTACAGCAGCCGTAAGAAATTGATACACAGCTGATGTAACTTGAGGATGGTCACACCCTGCCCTTGGTAGGAAGATGCTAGCACAAGACCGCACAGACCTCTGGAGAGAAATACCCCGCTGGTTTTGAGGCTCCCCAGATTTGCTTGCTGCTTTAGTTGTCAATACATAAATACATGCCATTTCAAGGGGGCTGAGGGTAGGGGGATTGAGCATAAAGGGAAAAGAACTCATGGATATGGACAACGGTGTGGTGATTGCTGAGGGGAGGGGCGTATAAAAGGAGTAAATGGTAATGGAAAAAAATACAATAAAGAATAAACAAAAATAAAAGAAAATAAATACATGCCATTTCAGAAAGTGGATGCCATTCCCTAGCATATTCACAGCAATCAAAATAGCAAACAGGCTGAAAATTGCCATAATAGCGCTTATTCTTGTCCTCACTTTGACTTATAAAATGACAAGCTCACAAGATTTGTAAAAATTGCTGTTTCTCTCACCCCTCCCTTCTTTCTAGTTCCTTCTTTTCCCTTTCTGCTAAGAAATCAAGCCCCTTAGCAGAAGGTTTCCCTTCACTAACATATATTGTGAGCTTTGTTTTTCTTTCTTTTTAAACAAGCATATTTTTTCCTTTTAATTACTTTTATAAAGGGAACATTGAAATGGCAAACATAAACATGAGGAATACAGAGTACATTAATTTAGGGGGAAACATGGTTGGTCCCTATTTGAGTATATCAAAATTATGTAATAGAAAAAAAAATAGGATTGTTTTAAACTTTAAAAAGAAGAAAAGGAAGTTAATAATTTTTGGATATTTACTGTATGTCCCATGCTTAATGCATGCTCTCATATTTACTTCTCACAATATATAAACTAGGTATCTTCCCCATACTGAGGTGAAGAAGAGTAAAGTAACTTGGACAAGATCTCACAGCTTTAAGAGAATAGCCAGATATTAACCAAGGCCTAGGTTACTGTAAACTCCATAAAGAGTGAGTATTTGTCCTGCATCATCTCTCAGGAAAAGTCTATTTTCTTCATGGGTCGCCACCAAGTAGCTTTCTGAGAACATCGTGATACCTGGGAGTAGGTGAGGGCTCTGGAACCTCAGGTCCTTCTTCTGTTTATGCTATTTCCCTCCTAGTTAGACGCTACCTGTCTGCCTTCAGTACTACCCTGCACTTCAAAGTCTCCTCCTGTCCCCAAGTATTGGAAGCTGCCCTTGCTTTATCAACTTAAATCCTTGCTTTCATTCTTCCCTCCCATGAACATGTCATGTTTGCTAGAGATGGAATGTTTGGCAGACATTACCACGGCAAAACTGCTCTACTGACATCGTGTTCCCCCCAAAGTATGGTGGTCTCCCTTCCACTGATGAGATTAAATTGTTCCCCTTGGCATCTCATGCAAGTAGATTCAAATGTTGGTACCTGTTCATATATATCTGGTAAAGATGGCACTTTCATGTGATCAGATATTGACATATAGAAAGAGGCAGAGAGTAAATTTGGATAAGCAAGTGTAGCGGGAGAGGAATAGGATCATAGGATGAATTGAGGATATAAAAGGGGGACTTAGTAGGAAAAAGAAAAACTAAATTATTTCATATTAAGCGAAGCAGAGAATTAAGAGATAGCACACTTGGATGTGTGGCAAATGCTCAGTGTTTTGAAAAGCATGAGGTCTCATATTTCCACTGCACTTTGTTGACACAGACCTCAGTGTTGCCCCAAAGCAAAAGGAATCCTGCTGAAGAATATCTGGTGGAGAATAGGTTGCCTCAACACACTGGCTCTTACCCCTTTTGCCCTCCTAGCTCTCATGATTCAAATCAATGCATCCCTGACAATAATTTCCACTGTCAACACAGGACCCTACTGTAAGCAGCCCTTTTATGTTAGTGCAAAATCTCTCTCTGACAGGGGTTTTCAATGCCACATAACAGCCAGGTCACAGTGTGTTTCCAATGTGTTTGTTTCTAGGCTCTACAATGTCACTGTTCTGGCTGCACAACACGTATGTCCCTAAATGTCCCAGACAGTTCTAGAAAATTTAACATAGCTATCTGCAATAAAATGTTATAAAGAGTCGGAGTCTTATCTCAACCATGCAAAAAGTCTGATTAAAAATATCTTGTGCTGACCCTGAAGGTCAGTAACTTATGGCACTTTATTATTTATAAATAATGAGAATTATAGCAGTAAAAGTTGGCATTCCAAAGAATAGCCATATTAAGGATGGCTAAGTTATGGTGACATAGAGATTATAGGTCACATCTGAAGCTCCCTTTCAAACCAGTGGAAAGTTACCACCAACATGACTGCAAAGCTATAGGAAAGTCTTAAAAGACATAAAGAACAGTGGGACATTCCTGGACACAGGAGGAGAGAGGAAGACTAGGTGGATGCAAGGGGCTGGGAGCACCTTGTTGATAGAATTGAGTGATTTACATTCTTAGTCTCAAGATTGGCAACATTTCAGCCTCTTTCCTCTCTGAATCTGAGGAAAGTTCTTCTCAGGTCAGGATCCAAAATCTGAAATAAAAAGATACAAGGCCTGTCTCGAAAATAGTAAGCCAACGTAAGTAACAGTTTGTGCAGCCAATACTTTTGGGGCAGACCTCGTACAGTTGAACAAACCCTGAAAGTGGATGAGGATGGATACTGCATGTTCCATCTTCCTCAAAAAAGAAGATTCAAGGCTAATTGCAAATCACATCACAAATTTAATCCTAGCCCACAGAACCCCCTCTCCTGTCCCATAAAAGATCAGACAGCTCAGCTCCACGATGTCCTGTTTTGTTTTTTTTTTTTAAGATTTTATTATTTTTCAGAGAGAGGGGAAGGGAGAGAGGCAGAGAGGGAGAGAAACATCAATGTACGGTTGCCTTTCACCTGCCTCCAGCTATGGATCTGGCTGGAGACCTGGCTTGCAACCTGGTTATGTTGCCCTGGCTGGGAATCAAACCAGTTTGGGTTCACAGGCTGGCGCCTTATCCACTATGCCGATGTCCTGTTTATACCACTGTGTGGCCAAGGATCAGGCAACTGACAGGTATCAGGGATACTCTAGGAAAGTCCTGCTTCTTGAAGGAAAGTTTTAGAACTACAGACTTGTTGGAACTCCCCCAGGAACTATTCCTGTAAAGATAGGGTCCACTTGATTGTAGGAGAACCCAATCCCCTCACAAGGTGTTTGAATTTTTTTAAACAAAAAACTCATTTGGAAAGAGTCTGTTCTATATGATGAGCCTACCTCATCTCTTCTCTGATTTAAATGTCTCAAACCCAAAGATCAGTTTTCATTCAAAAGCTGTGTTAACAGGTGGTTGTTACTCTAGGAAACTAGCCAGTTTTAAAAATTCAACTCTACTTCTAATTGATTCTTAAACTTTTGAGATAGAAAAGAGCCCAGAAAATAATTTTTACAACCAGTCTTCTAATGATACAGTTTTTGGCTATGGGAAACAAGTTGATTTAGTCAACAAAAGTCATTCTATGGTATCTGTAATCTAAGAATCACCACTAAGAACTCACTCTGCTGGGAGATCTCTTTGCCCAAAAAGCATCAGAGATGGAAGTGAACTTCTAAACAACCAAGGGGAGTCAAATAAACTTTCAATACTTTAATGGATCATCATTTTTGTGTGTTTTGTTTTCCGAGTGTTTTGGCGCTCTAAGTGTTTATTTTCTTGGGTTTTGTTTCACACAGTGTTAAAATTTCTATAAATATTTTTCCTCCTTTAAGGGAAATTTACTCTTCACAGGTCTGTTAAAGTTCTCAAGCAAACTTCTAACTACTAATTATGTGGAGATTATACTGGAAAGGAGGTAGATTCAATTCAAGGATGATTACCATGTAATCTAGAGAGCATAAATAATAATGCACTTAGTACAGAAGAGTTTGCAAAATGCACAACAATTTCTTGGCTATGTGTGCTTGGGGAAAGGATAAGAAACCAAATATTTGTGATTTATGATTCCCTCATCTCAACTGGGAGTTGCCTTATATACATTTCTAATCTTTTCCTTATGGGAAATAAAAAATCTTCAGGGTTGGATGTTTCTTCTTCCCTTGACTTTCCCTTGACTTTCTGCATTTCTAGGGTCAGGGTCAGACTGTCCAACACTGGAATTTGTAGGACAACATTGTGGAGAAGCAGAAACAAAGCCACTAGATTTGGTTAGCTGGAAGGAAACTTGTGCCTGCTATCTCTATCATCTGTATTCCTATATTATATTCAGATCCTACAACATACGTATTTGCACTTTGGACGTACAGAAAGCTCTGGTTTCTCAGATTCAGGATTTAAGGTTTCATTTGTTTGAAAATATACTGCACACCCTTCTATGGTTTCAAATCTCTCCACTCTTAAATTAATTGTGTATTGACAGGTACTTAGAAAAGGTGTTTAAAAACTAGCATTTCACTGAGACCTTTCCCATAATGGGACATGAAGAATTCCAAGGCATTGAGAAGAAAATACAGCTTTCAAGTATAGATCAAATTTTAATGGATTTGCCAATCTTAAGAAATCTAAATAGTCTATTTCATCTTGCTGAAATAGGATATAATACATTCCGTATTATTCTTCACTGTGGTGACTTTTAATTGATCTTGAAGGTATGGATTATTTGTCCAATAGCTTCATATATTTATTACACATATGGACCATATCTTTTAATATTTTTGTGTTTATGCTAATCTAGTCACATGTTCTTATGTACACAAAATTGGCACAAATCTTTGAAACCAAATTATAGGTCATCTTAGTCATAACTCAGGAAATACATCATTGGCCAGAATAGGGCTAGAATATGCAGTAGCAACAAATGATGTAAACATGTTAGCAGCTTACAGCACCCCAGTCTTCACCTTGACATTCCCCCTGAAATTCAAGCAATAGAACAGTCTCTATATGGGACATTGCTTATGTCAAAGCAGAGAAAATGAGAGATATTGAACCATGTGCTGTCCCTTATAGCTTCTGCTTGAAAGGGTCATGCTTTACATGTGGCCACATTTCATTGGTCAGAGTAAGCCTTATGGCTACTCACTGAAGGGAGTGAAAATGAAATTCCATTGAAACCATAATGTAATCTTCCACAAGAGACACTGACATTGGAAAGAAGACAGTGTTGAGCCTGTATATATCCCTCTAGCCCTAGGCTAGGAGGTAAGCAGCCATTCTTCACTTACTTCCCTGTCTCTCCTAACCTTGGGTATGATTAAATTAATTGGTTAAAGAGAGCTGGTGTGTGTGTATTTTGTGTGATTACTGCCTTGGAAAACACTCGTTGTAGGTTGCATTGATTCATTTCATTTTACATACTTGAAGTTAGAGGCTTGTGAAGTCTACATGCAAATTTATGCAAAGTGGGATGCAAATTCATATTGTGAGCCATGAGTTCTGGCACTCCCTCCACCCCCTAGAAAGAGAACTGCACCATTGAATATGCATGTGCCGCATATGGTACCACACTTTTCAAATAGTAACTCAGAGCCAGCAGCCAAATAAATCCCAATGACATCAACTGAGCAACAAAGTTTAAAGTCATTTAGGAACAAAAACTGAGCAGCAAAGTGTCAATATTTTCAGGGTCAACGTCTTCAAGGAAGATTTGAGTTAACAAATGAACTGTCCCATGGACTCCAAGCCCTGTATGGATGCTGTTGAACAAGAAAAGTACTGGCAGAAGAACCCACCCTGGAATTTCATTCTCTCGATTACTTGGTGTGGTGATCACTTGGCTGGCTGGATCATATAAATCTTCATTGCCATGCGCCAGTGGCCATGTGTGCTGACATATTTCTCCCTTGTTTGTACCCATCAGTAGAGGATTCTGGTTCCAAGATTTAGATGGGAAGTGATTATTAAGAGTCTCAAAGAGAGAAACAGATTTTGCACCTGAGTGTTTGCAAGTCAGGCAAAGGGGAATGATTAACCATTTGTAGTAATGCCAATTAGAAACAATATCTTGATTGGCCAGCAGGTGGTGTTCAGATAAGTCACTGAGCTCATTCTGCTCTCAGGAGACCCTGATTTTACTTTGATAATAGGTATGTGTAAAATACTTTTGGTTAATGTTTATAAATAAACAGGTGTAGGGTGCAGTTTCATGAGGTTCCTTCTAATTTCAGCTTTCTGTCATTTAGTTCTTCATTCATTTACTATTTTGTTGTTGTTGTTGTTACTCTCCAAGTAACAGGCAGGGACCTGGGGGTACCAGAATGACTGATGAACATCCCCTGCCCCTGAGGAGCACTAGACAACTGACTAGCCACCTGAAGCTTTTCATAGCATCAGGGACACTGTCTCTGGATGCTTTTCAGAAGTGAATGCTCATGAATCACATTGAGAAGCACGCCAGGCAGGAGGCGGGAGCGATGAGGCCTTTTAATGTGGTGTTAATGGAACATCCCTCCAACACAGCCACTGCTTTTATAAAAAATCTATTCAGGAAAATATTTCTCAGCCACAGCTTAGGTTTCAAACAATATTTAATAGAACAAGATTTTAATATAATACATGTGTTTCCAATGTCCCCTGGAGTTTATCATAATGGGATTTCATCTATGAATTTTAAAAATATGCCCAGTAGTTTGTAGATATTTTAGATATACAAATTTCCTGGAGTACAGGGAAAGGGGAAATACAGACACTGTGTTGCAGCCATAACATGACTGAGGGGTTAAGGGACTTATGTGTTATTTACCCTTGGACTGTGGCCTTAAGATAATAATTCAAAATAATTAGCATGCCAGTGACAATGTGCCAGACTCCCCCTCCACGCCCCCAAGATATCAATTCAGGTGAATAAGGTCAAATCACCTGAACGGCTGGGAGGCAAGTCTCATAAAAGCAACAATCATCAACAGATGGCTATATTAAACAAAGCAATAACAATCATCATTACCATGGCATCAGGTCATATTCATCCAGTTTTTGGTGTGCATCAGGGACCAGGAGAAGAGCATTTAAATGTTGTGTCACCTCACCCAGCCCACTGTACAGATTAGGACATTGAGGCTCACACAGGTATGTGCACGGAAAGGAGCAAGCCTGGTATTTGGTTGGACTGGTTCCACAGCCTGTTTTTTCCTTAGGTGTCAAACCTCTGCCCGAGTGGAGCTTCCCTCCCTTCACTGAGAGCCAGGGGGTCTGACAGAGCAGGAGTTTCCACATCAACTTGGCCTCGCTGAAGGGCAGCTGGTGGAAGGCTACTCCTCTCTGGCCTAGAAGATGCGCCCAGCTGGTCCAATCAAGGAGCAAAGGCACCACTTCTGCTGTTACTCCTCTGACTCGCAAGCATCATGGAAGTGAGGGAATGAAAGGGGCCCCTTTCTGGCTCCCCATATCTGAGCATTTTGTAAGTTTGCAGATGCTGCCTAAAGTGGGTTGAATTGCTCACGTCCTAAATCTAGTACTTGTGAACGTGACCTTATTTGGAAATAGAATCTTTACTGATGTAATTAACTAAGTGAGGTCATGCTGGAGTCAGGTGGGCCCTAAGTCCAACTGATACTGGGCTGCTACCTTCAGAGCCAGGAGAGAATAACTTTGTTAAGCTACTCTGTTTGTTCTTCTCTGTTAGGGCAGCTCTGGAAGGGGAACATACCAAATTCCTTGTCTTTGTCCATTTCATCCTTTGTTTTGTTGCCATGGCCACCACCCAGCTCAGAGCCTTTGCCTGTCTCAGTTTAACTCTTGTGGTGGGCTTTTTCTCTGGCCTGGCTACAAAGTACTTTTCCCTTTCGCATTGCCTTTTCCCACTGCTGCCAGAATCATTTTTCATAAGCCCAGGTCCAATGATGTCATACCTCCACTGTTCAAAGTTTTCTGCAATCCCCCAACATATAATACAGCCTGGGACTCAAGACCCCCGTCTAATAACGCTCTGACTTACCTGCTCACCATTGTGGCCTCCCACTTATCTATTATCCTGGTCCTGGTGGGCCTACAGTAAATACTCACAATTATTATTATTACTCCTTACATCTGAATTCAGCCCAAATGATGGTTCAGTATGAACCACCTGTTTATGAGCCTCATTTTTCCTCCCCATTGTCTCATTTGTATGCACTCTAATCCTGCTAAGATTGTACCCCCTCCCTTCCTTTCCCCCTGAGGTACATGGTTATCCTTCCTCCTGCTTTACAAATGTTCCCTTTCCCAGTTGAACTAATTTGATGATCCTTTTTCATCCTTTACCCTCCCATAATATTTCCCCTCTATTCATAATAATTAACATTCATGGAGTTCTTCCCCATATACCGGCCACTGTACTGAGAGTTTAACTTACACAGATCATCACTCTTCATCCTCACAACGATCCTACTTGTTAATTTTACAGGGGGAAAATATGAGGCTTACAGTTAGTGTCCTGCTGAAGATTCACAGCTAAAAAATGGCGGAGTTGGCTTGAGCTCCACGTGGTTGAAATCCCAATCTCATGTTCCTCCCCACAGCACAATGCACCTCTGTGATAGCTTGCTTGCTCTAGAGTTACTGTGGCAGCTGGCATTGTCTCATATTCTTTATGAGATTTTGAGTTCCTTGAGGGTGGGGTTTGCATCTAAGTCACCATTGGTTTCTCTGCAGAGCTTAATGTGGTACATTACCCTTGGACTGTGGCCTTAAGATAATAATTCAAAATAATTAATCCCTGGATTTGGAGGCCAATTTTCAGCTTGACTCTGCTATGGAGCAATAGGAGCTTTGACTAATTTTATCACCCTGTAGATATCTGTGGGCCACTCTGACTATAAGGTTCAATGATTACTATAGCTCAGAGCTTTGCCTGTATGAGGAGAGCAGCATGTGTTGATTTAACTGAAACTAATTAAGACCAGGCTTAGCCATGGTTGAGGCCTTGAGACAAACCGGAAGGCAAAAGCCTTTGGTTGAAATACCTATTTGACAGGTTGTACTTTTGTCCAGAAACGTTGCTTAAAGCTTAAACTAAACACTCTCATGAAAGAACCTCCTTAAAACAAAGATAGGTTATTTGCTAAAGGCAGCCTGCTAATTTTTTCTATTGTCACTTTAAATCAGATGGATTTTCTATTTTCACCAAGTGTTAATTTATTAAAACACACTCCCAACACATGATATAAGGCATAAGATTTAGAATTAGATTTTAAGGCAGCTAGGGTATTATTAAGATGGTTGAAGATCATAATTTAAATGAGACATTAAAACAAAAGATTTCTCAGTTCTTCCATCATCAAAACACTTGGCGTCCCTTTCTTTTCTAGGCTCCAAATAGCTATGTAATCATCGCTCTGTGTTTTACATGTAATTCTACAGCTAAGTACATCATTATTTGGACTCCACAGATTATATGGTAATCATGGATTTACTGTAAACCTAATTTAATTTCTATGGAATTACTGAATTTAAGGTTGCAAAACAATATTGTTTACAAGGCAGTATAATAGCACTTAGAATGAATGCTGATTAGAGCTAATAAAGAAAGGAATGCATTGGCTTTCAGGCTAAACCCAAACAGTTATAGTGATCAATATGGTAATCAAGCCGTCTTAAGAAAGTACCTGTAAACACCTACTCTGCAGCCTCTATACAATAAAACTAAGGATATAGAAACCAAAGCTCATTTTATTATAAAATTCAAGAATAATCCTTATAATGGGTCACCTCAATCGGAATGCTTTTCTAACCAATAACACTAATCTTGTGTTTAGGCTTTCAATTCGTAATTAATAACCAGGTATTGAATTCTTAGGTAGTTAATCTTCAAAGCATTTCCTTGAAATCTAAATGTTGCAAAATCATTACACACTAGGTTTGCTCTTGCTATACTCTTCTCTATAACCAATTAAATATGCCTGAATTTAGATGCACAGATGGGAACGTAAATGAATAAATGAATACTCTCCAATTCAACAAACCTTGAGTATATTGGACAAGAGAAAGGATACAGTTTTAAAATTCATAGTGTTTATTGGTCAAACCCTCTGGTGAATAAACTAAATTGCTGCCCCAAGATGAAAAGTAACCTAATTCATGACTGAAGGTGGGTAGTCCTTGACTAAGGGTATGTTAAGAAATATATGAGAGGGACACACTGAAAGCCAGAAAAAATTTAGTGGACTTTGGAGAGATCCAGATTGTAACCTAAAGAAAAGAAGAAAAGTGGCAGTCTCAAGGAAAGGTGGGACATAATCTATATGAGAACATATTCTATAATTTCTCTAATCTTCCTTCTTATGCTAGGAATTATACTGGAAAGTACGTATCAAGCTACTACAAAATGCTGAGACTTTAAAAATTTGATAAGGACTGTGTATGATCAACAGAAGTTGCAAATTTTTAGAAGAGAATGAATTACATCTTTTTGGAAATAAGTGCTGTCTCAATCTTTTCACTCATCAAGCTGAAATAGCCATGGAAAACAAAGGCAACAATCCTGTTGCATTCCAGATAGTGAGGGAGTTCTAAACCAAAAGGTCCTTGAGTATAATAAGCATTCCATTGTGCTTTAATTTATGTGTGCATCTACTCAGCCATCATTTAATGAGCTCATATTACATGATGAGCACTGTGTTAAGGGTTTAAAAATCAAAAGACAAATGTGACTCCCTCCAACTTAGAGTCTTCAGCCTTGTAGAAAAGACATATATCCAACAAGTTACATAAAAAATATATATATTATTAAAAATTTTTCAGAATAAACTCAAGATGGATAAAGGATTTAAACATAAGCAGTGCCACCATAAAGGTCCTGGAGAAAAATATAGGCAGTAAACTTTTGGATATCCTACGCAGAAGTATGTTTGCTGATACTTCACCAAGGGCAAAGGAAATTAAAGAACAAATCAACAAGTGGGACTATATCAAATTGAAAAGTTTCTGTTCAGCTAAAGAAAATATCAGCAAAATTCAAAGGGAACCAACTGTATGGGAAAACATAATTGCCAATGATACCTTAGACAAGGGTCTGATCTCCAAAATATATCAAGAACTAATACGACTCAACACCAGGGAGACAGACAGCCCAATAAAAAAATGGGCAAAGGACCTGAACAGACAACTCACTGAGGAAGATATACAAAGGGCCCAGAGGCATATGAAAGAATGCTCAACATCACTAGTCATCAGAGAGATGCAAATTAAAACCACAATAAGATACCACCTCACACCTGTCAGAATGGCAATCATCAACAAATCAACAAACAAGTGTTGGCCAGGATGTGGGGCAAAGGGAACCCTCGTGCACTGTTGGTGGGAATGCAGGCTGGTGCAGCCACTGTGGAAAACAGTATGGGGATTCCTTAAAAAACCTAAAAATGGAACTACCTTTTGATCCAGCAATTCCACTACTTGGACTATACCAAAAGAATCCTGAAACACCAATTCATAAGAACCTATGCACACCTATGTTCATAGGGGCACTATTTACAATAGCCAAGTGCTGGAAACAGCCTAAGTACCCATCAGTGGATGATTGGATCAAAAAACTTTGGTACATTTACACAATGGAATACTACACAGCAGAAAGAAAGAAGGAACTCGTACCCTTTGCAACAACATGGATGGAACTGGAAAGTATTATGCTTAGTGAAATAAGCCAGTCAGTGAAGGACAAATACCATATGATCTCACCCATTACAGGACAATAATGAACAAAACTAACAACAAGCAAAACAGAACCAAATATATGAATACAGTGAATAGGCCTTCAGTGGTCAGGGGGAAGAGGGTTGGGGGGAGGGGGGGAGGCAGAGGCAAGGAAGGCAAACAGTTTAGACAAGAACCTAGTATAAAGGAACCATGGACATGGACAACAGGTGGGATTGACTTTGGGGGGAATGGGTGGGTGGGGAGAGGGACAGGGGAGCAAAAAGGGGATGGATGTAATACAGCAACAATAAAATTTAAAAAAAATAATTAACATTTAAAAACAATTTTTTTTTTTTTTGGTTGTAAGAGACAAAAGAAAAAATAAAACAAAACAAAAACACCCAAATCTAAAACTGACTCACAGATCAAAACGGCCCAGTGCATTGATCATGGATGGATAAAGGGTTCAGGTCACATATTCTGACATGATCTCTTCATTGTTCTTCTTACCTGCTTATTCCTGAACCAATCATTGTAGCTAATGAGATACACATATTCATTTAGCTCAGTGCAAGGCCCACCCTGAGCTGGGTTGTGGTCAACTCCAATAAAATCACATGAAGTGCTATGAGAAAGAATGGTTTCATAGGGAAAATTTGGATGAATTACTAGAGAAAGAGGAAAAAAGGTCCAGGTAGGCAAAAACAATAAACATCTACAATAAATCTGATGATAGAAAAATACAAGGAACTCACTTGTATTATCACCTATTTTCCAATTCACATAGGAAGTATTTTTTCAATGATGATTATATTTATATTATATTTATATATATTATAATATTATAAATATATATTATTTTACTTACTTATTTAAATATTTTTATTTATTATTTCCAGAAAGAGAGGAAGGGAGAGAGGCAGAGACATCAATGTATGGTTGCCTTTCATCTGCCTTCAGTCATGGACCTGGCTGGAGACCTGGTTTGCAACCTGGCTTGCAACCTGGCTTGCAACCTGGCTTGCAACCTGGTTTGCAACCTGGCTTGCAACCTGGTTTGCAACCTGGTTTGCAACCTGGTTACGTGCCCTGGCTGAAAATCGAACCAGCGACCTTTGGGTTCACAGGCCGGCCAATGATAGTTATATTTAAATGGTTGGTTTGTACTGAGTGGGTCCAATTAGACACAGGTTTGAGCTGAGTGGGGCCAATTAAACACAGATTTTTAAAATTTAAATTAGATTGAAAAATCTGTGTTTAATTGGCCCCATGCTGTTCAAACCCGTGTTGTTCAAGGGTCCCTGTATTTTTAATCCACCTTTGAGAATCCACCTACGTGGAGGACTGATTTAAGTTATAAGCAGATTTTGGACTGTGTCAGTTGCTGGTATCCTTAACCCTAGTGGTGTCCAACGGTGAGCCCTATTTTTGCGTATTTCTTAGAGTCTGTGATGGTCAATTTTGTGGGTCAACTTGGCTGGGTTAAAGGCTGCCCAGAGAACTGGGAAACATTCCTGGGTGCGTTTGTGAGGGCGTTTCTGGAAGACACTTGGCGTTTACATCAGCAGCCTGAGAAAGGAGGTTCCCCTCTGTCGGAGCTGGTTACGGAGAGGACAGGTGTGGGGGTCGACCGGAGCGCGGTGCCGGCCACGATGGCGGGTCCCGTTTGGAAAGTGCGTCCCTGCGGGGCTGCCGCCCAGAGCGGCGCTGAGAGACTGGGGTTACCGACTCCACGTGGGCACTGAAGCCAGCGAAGGCCTCTGTGTACGTTTCCAAGCCTTGGTGGAAGGGTGCAGAAAAGGACTTGTCTTGCAGCTAACAAGACAAGCTTTGCAAGTTCCCTGGCGCGTTAAACCCGCCACCTAATCACCTGGGGCAGTCGGCCGCCTCCTGGCTGTGCTAACCCGGCTCGCACGTGGGCGGGCGCCGCTCTCGACGCGGAGCTGCCGGGGACAAAGAGGCAGAGGAAGGGTGGCTTTGCCCTCTCTCTGAGCGAGGACATCCATCTCCATCTTCGTACGTCAGGCCTTTGGACTTAGACCAGTACCTAGCACCCTGGGCCTCCAGGCCCCTGGCGTTCGGGCCGGGCTGGACCTACAGCCACTGGCTCTCTGAGGCCTCCAGCGAGCCGAGCCCGTGGGACTCCCACCGAGGGAGCCGCTCCGCCGTCACGTGAGTCAGCTCCTCATCAAATATCTCCTCCTGTAGTTCTGTCTAGATACATATCCGTGTGTCTTATCTATCTGTTCCTCCGGAAGATTCTGAGGAATACATGGCATGCTATTTTCGAGATACCAAAGAAATAAGAGCTGTGGAGCTCCAGGTGTATTTTAAATATGAAATACGGTCAGCTAAAACAATCTAAGAGGTTTTAATACGTGTAAAGTGATACGTTATAACTTAAATGCGTAAGTGCTAAGGAAGGCATGAAGGCTTTACTGTAATAATTAAAAATAGCAACTACTCCCTGGCTGGTAGCACAGTGGTTAAGGCGCTGGCCTGCGAACCCAAAGGTCGCAGGTTCGATTCCCCAGCCAGGGCACATAACCAGGTTGCAAACCAGGTCTCCAGTCAGGTCTATGGCTGGAGGCAGGTGAAACGCAACCATACATTGATGTCTCTCTCCCTCTCTGCCTCTCTCCCTTCCCCTCTTTCTAAAAAATAATGAAATAAAATCTTTAAAAAAATTAAAAAAAAACAAAAAACTTAAAAAAAAAAAAATTGCAACTACTACTTGTCTAGTATTTCATGTTTTAAGAGCATTTTTGTGTGTATTATCTCAGTATTTTAAAATCAACCCCTGTGAGGTTGTTGGGAAATAATATTTTCATGACCCTCATTTTCCAGATGAGACACCTGAGGCAGGAAGGGTCACAACGCAGGTGAACAGGTGGGAGTGTGTGGCAGTCCTGGCTGTTAACTTTCCCTGGTCTTAGGAGAGTCTGCTCCCAAGTGGTTCCTACAGGGGATGCCACTGGGTGGTCAGAAAGCAGAGCCCAAGTGGCCTGCCACAGAAGGGCCCTTCCTTTGCCTTTTGAAATGTCATATTTTAGCACAAAAATGCTTGTGCAGTTGCTTTTTTTGCCATAAGAGATTTGTACTTTTAATATAAAAAAATTATTACTTCTATCTTTGAGTAACTCTGACCCTGACTTATTCTGTGACTGTGAGCATGCCCACTTCATGTCTGTCGCTTAAATTGAGAAAGCTCAGCTCGAAATTGCAGGGACATGGAGGTCTGTGATGTGATTCCTGCGGGTACAGGAGTTGTCATTTTCAGTGTTGGGGAACGTGTCTAGCAGAGAGGCAGCACTAGGTCACAAAGTAGCACCCCTACTGAGAGAATAATTCAAGCCCACCCTACTCCAAATGTCCTTGAAAAATAATTATAGGCCCAGTGGGAAAAGTTTGTATTTAGCACATTTCTATATTACATATTGAGCATTTGTGTGCTTGTGTGATTACCACATGTTTACTCCCCTTTCACAAAGAGATAAATTACACAGCCTATTCTACCAGTTTCAAGTTTGCTACAAACAAACACAATTTTACAGCTTTCTAGAATGTTTTATTGGTTAGCATCTTCCAGGACCTTATATTCACTAAGTACCTTACAATTTATTCCCTAATCATCACAGAATCCTTGAAATGGCTTGACTTGATATATTGCTGGTCTATTTTATGGATGGGGAATCCAAAGGGGAGTGATGTTACCAGTCTACAGTAACCCTCCATTATCTTTGGGGGGTATATTAAATGACTACCCAGCAGATCTGAAACCACAGATAGTGCCAAACCCTTCATACACTATGCTTTTTCCCTATACATAAATATCTGTGATGCAGTTTAAAACTACTGTTGAACTTTTGGGCCATTATAAGGTAAAATGAGAGATATTTGAACAAAAGAACTATGATATCTCAACATTGATCTGATAACCAAGAGGGGGACTGATACAGTTCATTGTCTCTGACTTCCTTTCTTCAGTTAACCTTGGGTTTTTCTGTAACCTCTTTAAGTCAAGTCAAAAGACAGCGTATCTGATTCTTCCTGGCCTTTATTCCGATTTTAGTCTTATAACCAAAGGTATGTATCATTTAACTTGAACAAACCTAACTTTTCTCACTTTTAAAGAAGTCTTATAAAAACTGGAGAACATTATTGCAGAGGAATGGCCTGGAGGTCAGACAGGGCCTGGTTTGAGCAGTGATGATGTGCTGTAGCTGGCATGCAAAGCCAGAAGGGGAGTCATTTAAGACAAAGCCTGTGGGGACACTTCAGAGGTGCTGCAAATACCCTGGAAGTACATTTTCAGGTGGCCAAGGAAGTGATAGATCCATCACAAGGAAGTGATGGATCATTCAGTGCTCTAGGAAGGTCAGTCTATATAGCAAGGTCAACAGTAAATTGCCAGATGGAACAGAGGATAGATACAAGAGGCAGGGAGATCAGCTCGGAAGCTAGTACAGTTGACTCTTAACATGAGGGTGAGGGGTGTCAAAACCCCATGCTGTAAAAAACTTGGGTATAGCCTTTGACTCTCCCAAAACTTTACTTACTGATAACCTGTTGTTGACCAGAAGCTTTACCAGTAACATCAACTATTAGCACATACTTTGTTACATGTATTATATTTTACTTGTAATATAATATGTTACTATAGTGTCACAATAAAGTAATCTGGAAAACATCTTAAGAAAATTATAAGGAAGAGAAAATATATTTATAGTACTGGATGCATTTATTGGGAAAAAAAAAAAAAAAGACTCTGCATATTAAATGGACCCATGCAGTTCCACCCACTGTTGTTCAAGAGTTGATATCTAGAGCAGGCATGGTAATGAAGAGAATAGCAGGGAAAGGATATAAATATGAGAGACATTGTAGAGATTCAATCTATAGCATTATTTCTCTACCCTTTTGATCAGCTGCCATACATCATAAATAATCTCCAACTGCACTATTCAATACTATGGGCATATTTAGTAATACATACAAATCCAAGTTTGTTGACCTCATTTCTATTTATTCCTTTAGCATGAAAGAGCAAAAAACCTGAATTCATGTGGGTGAGAACAATGACTTATAGAGTTGATTTTGACTCTCCTCTATTTTACATACTAGTTAAGAAGTAAATCATTTATAAAATATGCTATTATTAGCAGTAGTAGTTTATTTTATTTTGTAGTTGATGGATGGGATAGTCTAGCATGTAACTCATGCCTGGATGCATGAGTTGTAATGAATAGATATGGGAAATACAGTGAGAACAGTTTTGTAATTATGAAGGCAGACAGCAACAGGCGTAATCACCTATGTGCGTTAAACTACAGTTGGAAATCCAGAGGCTGACATGTTTATGGTTATAAAGTATTTCATTGTGGTTTGGATTTTCATTTCCTTAAATTACTGATGATACTGGTGGTGGTGTTTATTTTCTTTTCCATATGCTTATTGGCCTTTTATTTGTGTTCTTTGAAGAAATGTCTATTTGAATCCTTTGACTATTTTTAAAAATGTATTTTGCCTGTCTTTTATTGTTGAGAATTGTAGTTCTTTTGTATTTGGATATTAAACCCTTTTTAGATGTGAAATTTGCAAATATTTCCTACCATTCTGTAGGTTGTCTTTTCACATTTTTGATAATGTCCTTTGATGCACAGGTTTTTTTTTTTAACTTTTATGAAGTACAATTTATTTTTGTTGTTGTTGCTCATATTTGTTGGTGTCATACTAGAATTTATTGCCATATTTAGGGTCATACAGATTTACCCTTATGATTTCTTCTAATCACTGTAGTTTTAGCTCTTATACTTAAGGTAGTGATCCATGTTGAGTTAAATTTTGGAAATTAAGTAAAATAGGGTCTAAATTATTTTTTAAAATATTTTTTTATTTATTATTTTTAGAGAGAGGGGAAGGGAGAGAAGCAGAGAGGGAGAGAGACATCAATGTATGGTTGCCTTTCACCTGCCTCCAGCTATGGACCTGGCTGGAGACCTGGCTTGCAACCTGGTTATGTGCCCTGGCTGGGGAAGCGAACCAGTGACTTCTGGGTTCACCGGCCAGCACCCTATCCACTGTGCTACCAGCCAGGGCTAAATTCATTTTTAATGTTCTTATCAAGTTATTTTGGCACTATTTTTTGAAATAATAAAAACCAATAAGATATATAATTTTTAAAAGGTAAAATAAAATCCCAGAAAATAAGATTTGGTGAGAATGTAGAGAAATGAGCCCTATCATTGCTGGTAGGACTGCAAAATGGTGCAGTTTTTGTGGAAAACAGTTTGGAGGTTCCTAAAAAAATTAACATAAAATTATCACATGATTCAGCAAGTCCACTCCTAGCTATATACCCAAGAAAAATGAAAACATATGCACACACTGAAACTTATATACAATGTTTACTGCCCCATTGCTCATAATAGCCAAAGATGGAAACAGCTCCGGTGCCTATGGAAAGATGAATGGATAAACAAATTGTAGTATGAATGTATAAGCGGTACTAGTCAGCCATAAAAAGACCTGGATGAACCTTGAGAACATTATGCTAAATGAAAGAGGCTGGACACAAATGGTCACACACTGTAGGTGCTAGGCACTCTGCTTGCTGGTCAACATAAAGATGTGGTTTCTCCAAGAGCCTATAATTGAGCGGGTATAATTTAGGGCAGACTAGCAATTGCGAAACTCTCCCTTAAATCTTAGTGGTTTGTTTCTTCCCATGTCCTAGAACAATGTGGGTTAGCAGGAAGAGATACGCAAACAGACTTCTGGGGACCTAGGCTTTAATATCCCCCAAACTGTGGAGATCTCCTCTCTCTCTGCATCTGGCCAGCAGACAGGGAAGAGAGAGTGTGCGAGAGATTGGGCCCCTCCTGCCTCCTTCACTGTGGTCATATCTGACTACCAGGGAACTGGGCAAATCTAGTCTCACTACCTTGGAAGGAAAGGGAAATCTGTCTGGGCTCTGCCACAATCGGAAAGACAAACACAGAAAAATATACTTATAAAACAATGTATAAATAAAATCAGTATTAGAGATCTGCAGGTGGTGCTAAAAGAACACCAAAAAAAGTTCTACTGAAGCAGCCTGGGCCAGACTGGTCGAAAGAGATTTCCAAAGGGGGTGATGCTGTGGTGTCAGTGGATGATATTGAGAGAATGAATAGGGGTTAACCAGAGAAAGAAGAGAAGGTGTTAAAAAAGACACAAACTCAGAAAATGCAAATGAAAAGGAAAAAACATAGAGGGACCCTGAGCCCAGAGGGCACTGGCGGCCTGCCAGGGCCTGGGAATGTCTCTCTTGGGGCTCATGTTAACTTCAGCATTTGAGACAAACAGCTACTTGGAGGAGAGGAGCCATCCTCTTCTGCTCCATGAACCTCTCCACAGAACTCCTTTTTGGGACGGCCACCAGAAAATGGCCCCTTTCTGTGCTGCACCTTATTTAGTCAAGTGTCACGTAATTTGCTCCTGAGGTACTTCCCTCAGGACCTGAGTAGCTGCTGTTCCATCAGCCAAAGCTGTGAAGGCAGCTTGATGCAAACCCACCATTATGTTCTATTTAAATAGGGTGGTTTTTAATTCCCACTCCTGAGGAGAAGCAGGAGCCATGCCATTCACGTCTCATTTGAAAGCCATTGTATCTGTGAGAAAGTACAGCTGAAAGCGGGTGAGTCTGAACTTTGCTTGGATATTATTTTTGGAGAACCTCAAACCAATGACCTAAACTGACATGTGGCTGCCCCCAAGTCCCAGAAGAACAAGTCAGGACCCAGGGGAGCTCTGCCTGGCTACAGCGGCCTGGGCTGCTCTGTCCCAGGCCTGGGAGTCTTGGTGGGAAGCACAGACCCCCAAAGCAATGACATGATCTTCAAACCCTCAGGGAGGAAGAGACCCAAGTCAATGCTGTTTCCATGCTGGGGTGGTCTGGCTGACAGCCAGTGCCACAGGGACCAGTCGCTCCAGCCCTTGAGTTGGAGGCCCTCTCTGAGTCCCCTGCCCTCAAGTCACTCAGCTGACTGCTAGACATCAGGCCATTGGAAAGAATGCACGGGAGCCAGCCAGCCTCAGACCGGATGTTTAGGCTTTAACTCCCAAATCACACTGGTTCCGAAACGGAAAACCACAATCCTGGCCGCCAGAGAATGCTCAGTTGTTCTTGTCTCAAGGCTGTAATGTTGATAACTCAGCTCTGGATCAAAATAAAATGTAAATAGTAGTTTTATAAAGAATGGGGACTACAAGGCTTAAAACACAAGTAAAACCTTCCACGTGAAGACCTCACCCAGACCTGGAGTCCCAGGTTTTTTCTGTTGTAACAAGGGAAGCAGGGTGTAGTGGAAAAGGCACTCATCTCGATGCATGTTCAAATCCAGGCCTTTTGAGCTGGGTAAGTGACTGAATTTCCAGTTGGATCTCCTGCCTATAAAATCCCAGTGAGACTCTGTACCTGGTTGTAGCATTAACTGGAAATACTGATGCAGCATGCCTGCTTCAGGAAAGGCATGCACTGAATAGTAAGTGCTCAATAAGTAATTCTCTGGCCTTTTGCTTTCCCTGTGATTGTTTGGCTTTCTCCAATGTCCCGATTGTGGGGAGTCCCAATTCTTGGTCTTGCTGGCATATCAGCCTTAAAAGGTGTAAAAGTGAGATTATGTTCTTTACTGCTGGGCCAGCTTTCCCTTTCAACGTCATCCCTAAATAGCACCACTATTTTCTCAGTGAACTTGACTTTCTTCTTAACTCTCCCCCTCTGTAGTCACCCAGACCTATCCTATTTTCCTACCTGGTGTTGGAAACAGCCTAATTATACCTGGCAAGTTCATACTTTTAAAGTTATGGAAAATTCACAGACTTCACTGAAGTTTTTAGAATAGAATCTTGACCTGGTGAAATAAGCTTTAAAGATTTCTTTTCAAGCCCTGGCTGGTGCAAACCCAAAGGTCGCTGGTTCGATTTCCAGCTAGGGCACATAACCAGGTTGCAAGCCAGGTCTCCAGCCAGGTCTGTAGCTGGAGGCAGGTGAAAGGCAACCATACATTAATGTCTCTGTCCCTCTCTGCCTCTCTCCCTCCCCCTCTCTCTAAAAATAATAAAATTTAAAAAAAAAAAAAGATTTATTTTCAATACTGTTGTTGGAAATGCAGCTTTCAACTGCTAAACAGATGAGAATGAGAATCAGGACTGGAATAGGGTGGAGTAGAGAGAATCCGACAGAAACAAAGCCAGGTGGCTGGGGCCTAGATGATCAGGAGATTTTCTGTTTTGCTGGATGTTGAGGGGTTGAGAAGGCTTCAGATTATTGACCGATCCTGTGGTTCTCAGATAATCTTTTAGTCAAGTTGCACCTCACTCCTCTCTCTGAGCCGAGCCTTTTGCCTGCTGGGTTAAGGATTATCAGTTTATTTTCATCTTCCATCCCATTTATTATTTAAGAATGCTGAAACCCAAAGAATGACTTGTCCAAAATATCTAGCAGATTGGCTGGTGATGTATTAGTTGTCTTGTTTCTAATTGAAAAAAAAAAAAAAAAAAAATTGAATGTCATTGCTTTCTGAGTACAAATGCTGCCATACCAACATTAATGCCAAATGTGGATTACTTACATTTATTACCTGAATAATTATAGGACTTTTGCCAATAGCCACAGAAGACTATACTGGTTATTTCTGCAAGAACAACAGTGAGAGAGTCAGTTTACAAATGTGCAGGGTCGAGTCCGCACAGGCCTGTGTTAGGCTGCGTCAAGCTGTTAGACAGGCACTGCATGGACTTATTACTGGACCTCACCAATGCTGTCCTGGAGCAGCTGTGGGGTTCAGTTGCCTACCACCGAGAAGCGTGACTCCCAACGCAAGAGTTTGGTGAAAAAGGAAAGGGGTTGTTTATTTAAAGGTTCTTTAGAATGATGGCAGATTTCTGCTGTTAAGTCCCATTACCTTTAAAAACACCCCAAAACACGTAGTCCTGCCTCTATGTGCTAAACCAGGCCAGTTTCAGAATTTGCCGCATAGAGGTACCATCCTTCAGAAGGACAGTAGTCCAGAGCTCAGCATTCCTGGTCACACTTCGGCTCTAAGCATTGCTCACCAAGCCGGTGGCTAGGCAGGCCCCTGCAGCTCCATCAGCTCCGCCACCGTCTTCTCCAGGCAGACCTGCTCTCACTGCTCGCCTGGCTCTCCTTGGCTCCTTCAGACCCCCTGGCCGACCTCCTCTCTCACTCCACATCTCGTGGTGGACCCCCTCTGTCTTTCAGCCTGCCCTCATTTAAATGCTCAGCCAGGAATTTCTGCATGAGCTCATGTCCAACCCTTCAGGTAGTGTTAGTTAGTGTCCACCATTTTTGCCAGTTCCCCAGTGCCTTTTACCTTCTTTACCTGCTACCTTTAATCAGGGCAAAAGTTCCCGGCCGTGCATGGGCATCTGGTTGTTCATCCCCCTTTGCCTCTCAGACAGGCACAGTCTGAGCCTCCCAAACCCTTGGCTTTATCACTAGTCGTGCAATGTATTTTAAACACTGTACTATTCACTCATACCTTCTCTTAGTCCAGGATTGTGAGGGTTATGCTCTGAACCCCATTACATAATCATGGCTCTTCAGCCAGTGTGGGGAGCTGCACTCCTTCCTGCTGTTTCTCTGGGCTCAGAACTTCTCTGCTGTCCTTTCTGAGCCCTCAGGGGGCCACAGCTACACTGAGGTCTGCAGTGGAGGACCTAGTGGAGAGAGATTCCCTCTTCCAAGAACTTTCATCTTCTGGCCCCAGTCCTTCCTCCTCCTATTCCAGTTGAAACAAATAAGCGATCTGTCAAATAAACAAATACAATCCGTTAGAAAGACAGATGCCATATGACTCTTCCATTGGTACCATCTCTCCTCCATGCTCTTTGAAACAAATTATCTCCCCCCCCCCCAATACATATTTGGGCAGAGAAGCATTCCCAGTTCCCATTTGGGACATGTTTGTACGTATCACTTCCAGATCCATCAGAATTCCTTACATTCTGCAAAACTTCTGTGTTAAACCAAAGGTGTACATTTATGGGTTTTATTTGCCATTCTTCCCAATGCTGAGCCCAGTTCTGGCCCCACATGCAGTGCAGTAGAGATTCAACAAAGGCGTACTTTTTAGAAAAGGTCTCCTGGTGGCACCAGGCCTTGCAAAGGAATGCCAATATTTTTGTTATTTTGATTTCATAGAGACCAGTATTGCAAACTATCAAAACCATGAGGCTGAAGCCAGAGCCCACACATTGACCAAGAGGTCTGTATTTGGGTGCCCCTGTTGGGATGGGCAGTCGTGTGGTATGTGACATGTTGTGCTATGTGACATACAATAAGAAATATATAATTGTTCTTCCTCTCCATTTCTGGTATGCTCTTAAAACCCTTGGAATTTCCTAATTATTGAGATCAATCAAGGTATCTTTTGTTATGTTAACGAGGTAGCTTTGGGAATGCACCTAAGTATGGGGCGGGTTGCCAGTAGAGCCAATCATGAGATTAGAGGATTGGAAATATCAGTCCCTGATTGCCAAGAGGGGAGGGAGGCTGAAGATTGAGTTTAGTAACTTAATGGTCAGTGATTTAATTAATCATGCCTGTGTAGAAGCAGCCATAAAGACCCAAAAGAACAGGTTTGAGAGATTTTAGGTTGCCGAACTCGTAGAGGTTATGGGGAGTTACATGCCTGGAGAGAGAGCTCTACACCTTCCACAGACCTTGTCCTGTGCATCTCCGCTATCTGGCTGTTCGAGTTGTATCTTTTTATAATAAACAGGTGAAATGTCTCTGTAAATTCTATAAGCTACTCTAACAAATTAATTGAACCTGAGGAGGAGGTTGTGGGAACCTCCCACAGTTGATTAGAAGCATAAGGAGCAACCTGGGCTTGGGACTGTCATCTGAAGGGGAGGTGGGCAGTTCTGTGGGGCTGAGCCCTGCACCTGTGGGATCTGATGCTGCCTCCCAGTAAATACTGAGTTGATTAAGTTGAATTGTAGGACACTCTGCTCTTCCGAGAATTGCTTGATCATGTGGGGAGCCCCCTCCCCCACATGACTTAGAATTATGATCTGGACAAGTTTAGATGAATACTCTTGAGACTCCATTCAGGAGTATTTCCTCTAGGGAGCCTGCCTTGTTCTCCCAGTGTGAGCTAGGTGCCCTCCACATCAGTCCCATTGCACCTTTTACTTGTTTCCATCATAATCGTTACATCTCTGCGACATGATCATTGTTTAATCACCCTAGACAGTGAGCCCTGTGGGCAAGGAAAGGGTCAGTTTGCCTTTGTCAATCCAGAATCTAATGTGAGACTTACTACTTGAGAAATCTGATGGCTTTCCATTGCTATTATAAAACATTAAAATTAAAGCCCTTAACATGAATTATAAATCCCCCATCTCTGTACCCCTGCTGGTTCTCCAGCTTTATTTTTGTCTTTGCTCATTTTTCAAAGCTCAGGCCTTTTTTTTTTTTTTTTTTTTCAGATGCTTGATTATGCCCTGGTCTCTCCTGCCAAAGGGAGTTTTCTTATTTTGGCTTCCATCATGTAAGATCTTGCCTCATGTTGTACTTTTGTAAGAAAGCTTTCTCTGACCCCCAATTCACTCCAGCCCCTACAACCCCCATTGCCTCTTATGCCCCTTAATTTCTGGTCCAGACTAAGTTCCCTTGTTATGAGAGCTCACAAAACCAAGGACTATTCTTTCCAAGCTCTCACTTTGTAACTTTGTAACTCTGCATGCATTGGTGTGCTTTTGGGATTAACTCCCTCCCTGCCCCCACAATCCAATTTTAATTCCCCAAGAAGAGGGACTTCCAAAGTATGATCAGCCGAGTGCCTGGCACACAGCATATGCCAGACTAGGACTGTGCAGTAGATAAAATGATGAATGGGTGAATGAATGAATTAGTAAATTCAGGTGGAATATACTAGGCCTCTGAAGGCAGAGGGGAGCTGTTTGAGTTCAAAATACAGTGGGTTTTAGGATATCATTTTGCTAAATCCAGATAACTGACCTTTTGACGAGTACCAGATGCAAGTTTACTTCGTCAGTGCAGGTGTGCCATGAAAACACTTATGAAATGCGTCTTCCAGGATGAGGAAATAAAAAATTCGAGTTAACATTTAAGTCAATAGCATGACTAAAGCAAGGTCCTGATATAGTTATTATCTACATATAAAGGTGTTCAAAAAGTATGCAGGTAGAATTAATAATGTGTTTATGATTTTCATATATTTCCTACAAATCCATGCAGATAATATGAAAGAACATTTAACTGGATATAATTAAACTTACAACTTGGTGATCGTATGGGCAGAGTTAATGCTTTATGATTACAATAGAATACTTATGTTTCATCACATAAACAAAGACCCATCTTATCTGGGGTAAGCTTGTACTTTGGCACAAAGAAAATAGACTTCAGTGTCAGACAAACCAGGCTTGCATCCTGACTCCTCCACTCCTCTCTGGCTCTATGAACTTGGACAAGACAGTTACATTGGCTTCCTTTCAAAAGCTCCCTCTCTGCTTCAAGGATTTTGCTTTTGTTTTCTCCCCGGCCCTGTGCATGGCTGACTTCTTCTCTTCTTCAGATTTCAAATCAAATATTCTTCCAAGGAGAGGTATTTTAGGCCACGTTTCTTGGGTGGAAGATTCTGATATGCTGGTGTGTATGTAGAGGTGGTTTGGTAATAATACCTGCTCAGGGGTACATGGATGTGGATCGGGCAGAGAAGAGCTGAGCTGCGGTGCAGTCACAACAGATGCCTCAGTCAGACTCATGAAAACCTCTGGAGCCAGGATGGCCCTGCAGATTTGTCCTATATTGAGGCAAGGGGGCCCGGTTTCTGCATCCCACACCCCAGTCCATAGGCTGCCCCTGAGAAGTGGGAATAACGTGGGAGGTTAGTCCCCTCCGGCCGAAGACAGTCCCCAGAGTGACTGAGCTGGGAATGTGTGGCAGCCAACATGCCAGCCAACATGCCAGCAGCAGGGGAGGAGATCCCAGGTCCTGAAGGTCAATCAGAGCAACCACTAATGAGGCCTTGCCTAGCCACACTGTGTGCACCAGCAAATCCACCTTTGCACATGGCATTTGTCACACCACCGTTCATTTCATTGCTATTTTATCACACCATCATTTGTGAAATTAATTTGTTCTTTTGTTTATTATTTGCCTTCTCCTCTTGGGAAAAAGGCACCCTTTGAGTGTAGTTAGTATTTAGTAAGTACTACTTGAATGAATGAATGTGTGAACAAATGATGTAGGCTGATAGCACATACTCTATATTAGTTGCTGTAGGGATTAGGATGTTAAAATTTATTGCACAGCGAGGGGTCATTTCATGGAGAAGATAAGTCTGTGTATTTGAAAGGAATAAAAGAACATTAAAATCTCATACTCATTCCTAAAGTAGAAACAGAATATAACCTCAAATAGTAATATCAGATACATTATAATTTCTAACCAAGCTTTACAAAGAAACAGGTTAAATGTTTTATTCTAATTAATAAAGTAAAAGCTGTTTATTGTGGAAAACTTGTACAATATAAAACTACAAGTAAGAAAAGAAATCCATGACCAAAACACAGAGAATGATGGCCATAATTAACATATTCTGTTATGTTCCTTTTCAAATTTTCTCCATTTATATTTTCTATGTAATTGGGATTTTACTGCTGCTATAATTTCATATCTTGTAGTCTCCCCCTCAACATTATATAGTTTTTGAGGTCATTTAAATGCTATGGAAACATTATTTTAGAAGTATTATTGCTGGATTTCCAGTCAAGATGGAGGTGTAGATAGACACACTTCACCTACTTGCATAACCACAGAGAGAATTAAAACTAAACCTCAAAACAGCACCCAGAACTGTCAGGAAATCAAACTGTATGGAAGCTCAATCACCAAGGGTTTGAAGAAGCCATATCATCCAGAGAGGTAGGAGAGGTGAAGAAGTAGAGATAGAGAGGGGTCAGAAACATTGTATCATGTAGAGAGGCAGCAGTGGTGGCAGAAGAGGCAGTCCCACATTCACGTGTGGTAGATAAAAATTGGGAGGGATACCTTGGGAGTGGGCAGTCCCAGTTTCAGGCCAGACTGCACAGCCCAGAGTTCCAGCACCAAGAAGATAAATCCCCATAACCTCTTGCTGGAAAAACCAGGGGGGGTTGGAGTGGTGGAAGAAACTGCCAGATTTGCAGAAGACTCTTGCATAAAGGGCCAGCATGGTATTATAACATATGCTAACCAACCCACTCTGCACAAGGGCAAAAGCTGGAAAGTGTGCCAATCACATATGGGGACCGGATGAAGTGACTGGAAATGGAGTGAGTGCTGGGCAAACCTCCAGAAGCCAGATAGTGACACTGTCCCCTCTATGAGCCCTCTCCCCAAACAGCATCAAAGTGGTAAAGTAGTTGCCCCACCCTGGTGATTACCTAATGTCCCATCCCACACAATTTACAGGTGCCTTTTCTATAACAGGCCATGCTACTATGTCAGGGAGTCAAAGCAGCTCTACCTAATACACAGAAACTAACACAGGGAGGTTGCCAAATTGAGGAGATAAAGAAACACAGCCCAAGTTAAAGAACAGGACAAAACTCCAAAAAAAAAAAAAAAAAAAAAAAAAAAAAAAAAAAAAAAAAAAAAAAAAAAAAAAAAAAAAAAAAAAAAAAAAAAAAAAAAAAAAAAAAAAAAAAAAAAAAAAAAAAAAAAAAAAAAAAAAAAAAAAAAAAAAAAAAAAAAAAAAAAAAGATAAAAGAAAAAGAACAAAATGAAATGAAGATAACCAACCTGTCAAATGCAGAGTTAAAAACAATGGTGGTCAGAAGGCTCAAAAAACTCATTGAGTATGGCAACAACATAAAGGAAGAAATGAAGGTTACACTAAGTGAAATAAAGAAAAATCTACAGGGTACTAACAATGATGGGAAGGAAGCCAGGATTTAAATCAACAGTTTGGATCAAAAGGCAGAAATAAACATTCACCCAGACAGAAAGAAGAAACAAGAATTGAAAAAAACAAAGAGAGGATTAGGGACATTTGGAACAATTTTAAACATACCAACATCCAAATTATAGGGGTGCCAGAAGAATGAAGAAGAGCAAGAAATTGAAAACTTATCTGAAAAAATACTAAAAGAAAACTTCCTTGCCCTGGCTGGAGGCACAGTGGATAAGATACCAGCCTGTGAACCCAAAGGTCTCTGGTTTGATTCCCAGCCAGGGCAACATAACCAGGTTGCAAACCAGGTCTGTGGCAGGAGGCAGGTGAAAAGCAACCAAACATTGATGTCTCTGTCCCTCTCTGCCTCTCTCCCTTCCCTTCTCTCTAAAAATAAATTTTAAAAAAATCTTAAAAAAAAAACCAACTTCCTTAATTTGGCAAAGGAAATAGATATACAAGTCCAGGAAGTACAGAGTCCCAAACAAGTTGGACCCAAAGAAGACCACACCAAGACACATTATACTTAAAATACCCAAACTTAAGGATAAAGAGAAACCTTAAAAGCAACAAGAGAAAAAGAGTTAACCTACAAAGGAGGTCCCATAAGACTGTCAGCTGATTTTTCAAACAAAACTTTGCAGACAAGAAGGTGCTGGCAAGAAATACTCAAAGTGATGAAAAGCAAGAACCTACAACTAAGATTACCATATCCAGTAAAGCTATTATTTAGAATGGAAGGGCAGATTAAGTGCCTCCCAGACAAAGTAAAGCTAAAGGAGTTCATCATCATCAAGTTATTATTACATGAAATGGTAAAGGGACCTATTAAAAAAAAACGAAGGTCCAAACTCTGAACATTCAAATGATAACAAATTCACAACTATCAACAACAATCTATAAAACCAAACTAAGTAGACAACTAGAACAGCAACAGAATCATAGATATGGAGATTATATGAAGGGTTATCAGCTGAGAGGGGAAAGGGGGCGAAACGGGGAAATGGTACAGGGTTTAAGGATACCAGATAGGGAGATGCTAAGAACAGTATAGGAAATGGAGATGCCGAAGAATTTATATGCATGACCCATGGACATAAACTAAGGGGCAGGATTAATGGCAGGAAGGGGCATACTGGGTGGAGCGGGACAAGGGGGAATAATTGAGATAATTGTAATAGCATAATCGATAAAATATATTTAGAAATTAAAGGACGATAGCTATAGTTGCAACATTAATATTTAACCATACTACCATGATTGGATAATTAGACTGTTTCCAATTTTTTGTGTGATTATAAACAATTTCAAATAAACCTTTTTATAACAAGATTTATTAATGATTATCCTTCTAAATGTTCAGATGATCTAATTTGCTAATAATATGCCTCATTTGTCAGTTAGATCAAATCACTCCTTTTCATTAAGGTCTTTTATCAGAAATAATAGAGTAGAACCAGTCATTAAGCTAAAAGTAAGAAATCCTGGGTTCTGGCCCAGGTTGGCAACTTCCTAGTGATGTAGTTTTGAAAATACAATGTGCTTTTCTACCCTGAGCCTCAGTTTCTTCCCTTGTAAAATGGAATGGTTGAGGTAGATAATTAAAAAAAAAAAAAAAGAAAACCCTTTCAGCTCTAGTATTCTGTACTATTATGGCTGGCTGCTTCTTTTCTCCATGGGCTCAATTTCAGGCCTCTTTGACATTCTGAGCTGCCTCTACAAATCTTCTCTGACTTTCTGTATTTCTGATTTAATTTTCTTCCCTTTATCCAATTTTGGCTATTCCTTAATCTTCTTACCCAGGTCTTACTTTTGTTCCATCTTTCACTGCCATCCATGTAGCTGAGATGAATCCTCTCTTCTTGATCTTTTACCCACTCAGTGCCTGATTTTCCTTAAATCCTTTCTCCACACTTAATTTTCTTTTTCTGTTAAATCTTTTGATGTTCAGTACTCAAACATTTCTCAGAACTCTACTTCCTTGTTTTCTGAAAAAATAAATGCAAATACAATGTTGGATAAAAGACTGAATGAAAGTAAAATGAATCCAGTTAACATGATATAATGCACATGTAGTGTTTTAATGTGTTCTGTTCGTAACAGGCTATGTGTGGGATGCAGTTTAGGGAGAAAGTTGAGGATTAGGGCAGTATGCACTGAAGAATGACTAAAATCCAAAGAATAGTTTAGTCAACAAGGTTAATAGAAGCCTATATGTCACATTACTCTTAATCCCATAATAAAAATGTTGATAGTAATCAGTAATTGGTAACATTTTAAATTATTTCTTTATGTGACAAACATACCATGTGCATGAGTATGCATGTTTCCTAAATCTTGAGATACCTGATGTGAGGTAGAAATTATTACCCCCAGTTTTTATATGGAGAAACTGAAATATTAAAAATGATTTTGCTGTATTACCGTAACAAATTTACAATAATTATCAAATCTCTGGAGTCTGTGTAATGGTATGTTCAGGTTAAACTGTGTATCAGTTACGATTTTGCAAATTGTCTTAGTTTGGATTTGCCCACAATTCAGAACCTGAGCTAAATACTTAGCAGGTGATGTCAGAAATCAGGAGGGAAGATGGAAGGAAAGTGAGAGGGGCAAGGAGAGAGCCAGAGTTAGAGTGTGTCATCGAGGTCACTGCAGGCCCCTGGGGAGTGGAATCTAAGTTTCTCCAGGTCAGCCCTTGGAACTGTGCAGCCTGATATCCTCTCTTTTGTTACACTATCCTTTATGAAGGTGGACTTTCAGAGAAATTCTTTGGTGAGATGTTGATAAGCAAGGTATGACAAAGTCTTCTGATTAAACACCACAGTGTCGAAAAATACTACAAGGAAAATTGGAGGGGGAAATGAACCCCAATTCACCGCATCCTCCATACTTGATACTTTGCCTTTACTTCCCCATTTGACTTTTCAACACAAGGATTGCAAATGCCCATTGTGTCCATGTGATAGGTGAGGAAATTGGGGTTCAAAGAAATTATGTGACCAGAGTAGGAGCCCATCCACGTAGCATGAGTAGAAGCTGGAGCCCAGTGCTGTCTGACTTGAGCATCTTCTCTATTTTGAATACCCATTGTCTACAGAAGTTAGCGTCTGGCATTATTTTCTTGTGGGAAAAGGTCACTCCCACCCCTTTCATGCCATCAGACCCCCAGCTTGGCTCAGCCATAAGAACCATGTGGTTTGTTAAAGGTCTGCCTTACTGGGCCTCTGTTTGGGTATCACTGGAGCTGAAATGTGTCAGTCATAAGCAGTGACTTCACAGGCCAGCTGTTTGAATAGTATGTGGAACTTGTCCCATTTGTGAACATCACACACTAACACCACTGGACTCCTAGTCTGTGCTAATGTCCCCATCTATGGCTCCCTCTGTCTGGGCTAGTCAGCTGTCAAATACTGCTCCCTGACAATTCAGTATTTTCTAAAAACCCAAAGGGAAAGGGAGTCCTGAGTAAATACTTCATATTTCTTTCAAACTCACTTCCATATTAAAATTTACCTGATTTATTTTCATTCCCAGATGCAGAGAGGCATGGATGTTTCACAGCTGCTACTCAGATGGTTGAGAAGTATCATTTATTTTGGGCCATAATTTTAATTTCTCTCTGGCCAAAACTTGAACTGAGTTGGCTGACCAGAAAACCCAAAATAAACATAAATTTTGCTTTCTTCTCTTGAGAGAGAATGGGCTTCAGAGGAAGATAGACACGATTTCCAATTCTGGCACTGCCTTTGACTGGTTGTGTAACTTTGGGAAGTTTAATTAAGATCTGTGCTCTGTCAGCAAAAGGTGGGGATAAAATGGTAATGACCATATTTATCTGACAGGATTTCTTTCTTTTTTTAAAAATTTTATTGTTGTTGTATTACATCCATCCCCTTTTTGCTCCCCTCTGTCCCCCTCCCCACCCACCCACTCCCCCCAAAGTCAGTCCCACCTGTTGTCCATGTCCATGGTTCCTTTATACTAGGTTCTTTTCTAAGCTGCTCCCCTTTCTTGCCTCTGCCTCCCCCCTCTCCCCTCCCCCCAACCCCTTTCCCTCTGACCACTGAAGGCCTATTCCTTGTATTCATATACTTGTTTCTGTTTTGCTTGTTGTTAGATTTCTTTCTAAAGATAGACAAAGCAATGTGTAAAGTATCAGCAAGTTTCCTGTCACCAACAGATATTCGACAGAATGTGCCTGCCATTCCCTGTCTGCTTACTCTGATGAGATATAACAAACTAATATAACTGTGTGTGTGTTAAAATATGCATTTTTAGACAGTACTGACCAACAGTACTAGACAGTACAGGTCTAGATTTTTACTGGGCTATAGTTTTAGTACTGCAGTTAGCATGTACTCTCAGATTAGGAATAAACTACAGTGAAGTAAAAATCTAACTCAGACTATCATATACTGTTTGTTTCTGGGAGAGAACTGTGTTTTACTAAGTACCAACCACCATGCTATTCTCTCCAGAAAATGATTGGTTGAATTAGGTGGCCAAGGAGTGAGAATTGAATAGAGCCAGGAAAACAGCTGTGTCTGGATGGAGGCAGCAAGCTTCTTGCTCTTGCTGATTCATTTCTCCAGCAATTTTTACTTAAGAGAATCATCCATAATGCATGGCTGCAAGACTGTGTAGAAGGCAAATCACCCAAACTGTGAACATTGTAAGCATTGTGCATAGACTTCTCTAGTCCTGGGAAACTGAATGATGAGCTGCCTTATAATTCTTCTAGCAGAAGCATGAAAGCACAAGAAAAGCAGCTACTCAAAGAGAAATGGGAATGACTGATTCACTTTTTTTGGTGTGCATTCAGCATCCTTCTAATAAGCGTTTATTATAATTCATTCATTCTACAAACATTTGCTGACCATCAACTATATGCTAGGAAGAGGTAGGCATTGGGTATGCAAAGGGCAGCTGGATTACCATGACTTCTGCCTTTCATGGAGTTTGAAGACTAGTGAATCCAATAAACATGTTCCTAAAGAAATGAATAACTATTGTCAATTGAATAAAAATCCTGCAAAGATAGAACATGGTAGAAACCTGCTTACAGGTGCCAGCCAACATTGAAGCTGAACCTAGAAGATGAGGGGAAGCCAGCCACACAAAGTACGAAGAGCAGGACACCTCTCAGGAGCATGTATAGAATCTCTGGGAGGAAAAAAACTTGGCCTTTTCTGGAAACTAACAATTGCACTGGGATGAAAGTAGGCTAGATAATATAGTTATTGGTTAACAGGTAGAATAAAACTGAGGTTAAATGACATGACAATGGTCATGTCAATTGAGACCTCATGACACAGACCACAATCTTTTTCTACTACTCTTCACTGTTTTTTGGACTACTTGTAATCCTCAAATCCAAAAAAAAAAAAAAAAAAAAAAAAAATTGATTTGGAAGAACCATATTATATTTGGAACTAACCACTTAAAAATGTTAGGTCATCCTAGACTTAATATCCATTTAGAGATATGAGAAATCCAATAGACAAATAGCACTTCTAGTGTGCACTTACTCAGGCCTTCTTGCCCCTGTTAATGCTGTCCAAGGAAATATTATGCAAGCCACATATATAATTAAAAAAATTTTAGTAGCTACATTAAAAAGTTAAACAGGTGAAATAAATTTTAATATTATATTTTATTTAATTCTGTCTTTCCAAAGTAGTATCATTTCACTATATAACCAATGCCAGCATTATTGAGATATTTTATAATCTATCTTTGTATCCTAAGTCTTCCCAATCCATTATGAATTTTATATTTATAGCACATTTCAATTTAACCTAGCCACATTTAAAATGCTCTTTAGCCCTGTATGGCTCTTGCCTATTCTATTGAACAGCACAGAATATACAATCACCTAGTTACCAGTCAAACCATTAAATGGTTCCATATTAACCTTACAGTAAAAGCCATATTCTTCACTGACAGGTGTGGCTCAGTTGGTTGGGCAGAGCAAAAAGTTGCTGGTTTCATACCCATTTAGGGCACATGCCTGGGTAGAGGGTTCAGTCCTTGTAAGAGGCAACCAATGCATGTTTCTCACATCAATGTTTTTCTTCCTCTCTTTCTTCTTCCCTCTAAAAATAAATAAAATGTCTTATTTAAAAAACATTTTGTTATTCTATTATAGTTGTCCCAATTTTTCCCTTTTGCCCTCCTCTGCCCAGCCCACACTCCCATTCCCACAGTCAATTCCCACACTGTCGTCCATATCCATGGGTCCTTCATACATGTTTTCTTGACTAGTCCCTTTCCTTTCTTTCTAATATTAACCCCCTCCAACCTTCCCTCTGGTCGCTGTGAGTCTGTTCCATGTCTCTATGCCTCTGTTCTGTATTGCTCATTATTTTATTTTTGTTCATTAATTTCCTCTTACAAGTGAAATTATATGGTATTTGTCTTTCACTGACTGGCTTATTTCACTTAGCATAATATTCTCCAGTTCTATCCATACTGTTGTGAAAGGTAGGAGTTCCTTCTTTCTGCTGTATAATATTCCATTGCGTAAATGTACCACAGTTTTTTTTTTTTTTGATTTGTTCATTTACTGATGGACACTTAGGCTGTTTCCAGCACTTGGCTATTATAAATAGCCTTGCTATGAACATAGAGGTACATAAGTTCTTTTGAATTGGTGTTTCAGGATTCTTAGGGTATATTCCCAGCAGTGGAATTGCTGGATCAAAAGGCAGTTCCATTTGTAGTTTTTTGAGGAAATTCCATACTGTTTTCCACAGTGCTGCACCAGCCTGCATTCCCACCACCAACACACAAGGGTTCCC
Source organism: Noctilio leporinus (assembly GCA_004026585.1). Taxonomy (NCBI): domain Eukaryota; kingdom Metazoa; phylum Chordata; class Mammalia; order Chiroptera; family Noctilionidae; genus Noctilio; species Noctilio leporinus. The sequence continues at coordinate 60,536 of PVIW01002217.1, forward strand.
TTTTCTCCATATCCTTGCTAGCACTTGCTCGTTGATTTATTAATGATGGCTATTCTGACTGGTGTGAGTCTGACTGTGGTTTTAATTTGTATTTCTCTGATGGCTAGTGATGTTGAGCATCCTTTCATTTGTCTACAGGCCTTCTGTATGCTCTCCGTGAAGAAGTGACTGTTCAGGTCCTTTGCTCATTTTTAATTGGAATTTTTGACTTCCTGGTGTTGAGTAGTATGAGTTCTTTATATCATTGAAATATCTATGCTACTCAAAGAAATATACAAATTCAATGCAATTCCTATTAAAGTGCCAATGTCATATTTCAAAGATCTAAAACAAATCTTCCAAAAATGTATGTGAAACTAAAAAATGCCCCAAATAGCCTCAGCAATCTTGAGAAAGCAAAACAAAGTAGGAGGAACCACAATACCTGATACCAAACTATATTATAAAGCCACTGTAATCAAAACAGTCTGGTACTGGTGTAAGAACAGACACATAGATCAGTGGAACAGAATAGAGAGCCCAGACAAAAACCCCAGGTCTCTATGGACAATTAATATTTGACAAAGGGGTCAGGATCATACAATGGGGTAAAAATGTCTCTTCAATAAAAGGTATTGGAAAAACTGGATAGGTACATGCAAAAATGAAGCTAGACCACCAACTTACACCATACACCAAAATAAACTCAAAATGATAAAAGAGTTAATTATGTTGTGACACCATAAAAGTCCTAGAGGAAAATAGGCAGTAAAATTTCAGATGTACCATGCAGCAATATATTTTTTGCTGATATATCTTCTAGGACAGGACAAAGGAAATAAAGGGGAAAAATGGGACTACATCAAATTAAAAAGCTTCTGCATTAATACAGGAGACTAATGGACAAACAAACAAGCAAACAGAACAGAACCAAAGACATGAATACAAGGAGCACACTTTCAGTGTGTAGAGGGGAGGGGGTGTGGAGGGAGAAGGAGGCAAGGAAGGGGAACAATTTAGTCAAGGAACTAGCATGGATGACCCATGGACACAAACAACACGTGGGATTGACTGTTGCAGGTGGATAAGGAGGGTGGGGAAGGGGAGAGCAGAGGGGGAAAAAATGAGATGAATGTAATATAAAACAATTTTTTAAATTTGAAAAATCCATCATCAGTGTGAAAAGGAAACTGACTATGTGGGATAAAATATTTGCCAATGATACATCAGACAAGGATTTGATCTCCAAAATATATAAATAAAACCTTTTTAAAAAGTCATGTTTATTACATGGCCTACTCGCTCCTACTTTTCTCTCCACCTTCCCATTCATGCCACATTCCTTTGCTTTGTATTTCCTTGAGGACTAACAGTCACATAATGGAATCATGTCAGTCTTATAGAATGAATGAATGGGTTGTGTGGTGCATCAGTTAATAAGGTTGCATTTCTTAGAAAGACCAATCCAGCTAGTCATATTTGCTTTTTAACTTAGTCTGGGTTATATTAGTCCATTCTATTTCAAATGAAGTTACATGAAAATATCTTCATTTAGGAAATCTTCAAAACATTAGGAACAGAACACTATGTGTAACAATTCTTACTATATACCTCCCTCAAAAAGACCCATAAACACACTCATGTATTATATGCTTGTGTTTATATGTAGAATACATGTGACAGGTTTTCCAAGACACTGATCTCAGTAGCTGGCTTTGGAAAAGACAAGTATGATGGATTGGAAAAGAGAGTTATTTTTTTATTACATGTTTTTATAATATTTGAAATTTTTGGCATAATTTTCAATAAAAATGATAATTATCATTTCAGTCAAAACTATTACAGTATGGCCCTGTTTGGTGTGGCTGAGTTAGTTGGAGTATCACTCATAACAGAAAGGTTCAATTTCTGGTCAGGGCACATACCAAGGTTGTAGGTTCAATACCTGGTTCTAGTGCACATGACCCCCTATCTCATCACTGCTTCTGTCTCACATCAATGTTATACTCTCCCTTCCTCTCTAAGAGCAAAGAAAAAAATGTCCTTGGGTTAGGATTAAAAAATACATACATATATACATACACACACACACACACACACACATATATATATATATGTATATATATATATATATATATACACACACACACACACACACACACACACACATATGTAAATAATTACAATATAAAAACACTACATTTTCACCCTGGCTGGTGGCATAGTGGATAAGGTGCCGGCCTGCGAACCCAAAGGTCGCTGGTTCAATTCCAGCCAGGGCACATAATCAGGTTGCAGGCCAGGTCTCCAGCCAGCTCTGTGGCTGGAGGCAGGTGAAAGGCAACCATACATTGTTGTTTCTTTCCCTCTCTGCCTCTCTTCCTTCCCCTCTCTCTAAAAATAATAAATAAAATCTTTAAAAAAAAATAAAAAAATACATTTTTAGTAAATTATTAAATAAAGACAAACATGCATTAATGAGGAGGAAAATTTCATTGGTCCTTTGCTTTTTACCTTTTTTTAATATGGTCTTTTCTTTAGCCAGAGAGTTAGAAATTACAGTAGCATGTAATCCAAGGTTATAATCAATGTATAAACTCAAGAAGGGTTCAACCAAATCACTGTAGCATAGGAGGCAGACATAGTCTGTCGAAAAGTTCCTGTAAATTTGATGGGATTTGTAACCCTACATCACCCATGGGCTCAGGCTGTCAAGCAACCAGACAAAATCAATAAAGACTCCTTGCTTGTACTCAGAATCCTAGGGCATTTTTGATGTGTTACCAGCCACCTGGCCTGAACCATGTTCTGACAGATTGTGATCATGTCTTTGCACTGGTTCTGGACTGATCAAATCCTTTCTTTTTGAAGATGACATAGTCAGTGTAGTGTTTATTTCCCAAAGTGAATAATTCACTGAACACTAATCCCAGGAGTTAACACTTTAAAAAAAGTAATAAAAGTTTCTTTACCATTTTACTTTCTTGGTGAATGACAAACATCCTCATCATATTAATAACTCAGTGAAGTTCTGGGTAAAGGAACCTTAATGTTGTTCAGTCCAGTGTTTACCAAGCTGATATGATCAAGCAGTTTTTAGTTTCTTTGGGACATACTTAACACTGCTGAGCACACTCTGGAAACCTCTGGTGTGGATGTCAGTGACCTCTCATCATCTATGTGATCTTGGTTCAGAGACTTAATTTTTTAAAGCTTTTTAAAAAATAAAATGGGGATAATATATGAGGATTAGTTTAATGAAATAATATATGAAGAAAAACTTCCATAATGAAGGAGGCAACTGACATTCATTCTATTCTTTTCTGGTTTCCTGCCCTTCCTTGTTCCTCTTAGGTATTAGGCAAACCCACATAGAAAGAGGTGACCTATTGGAAAGAGTATTGCTAAAACATGAGTATTAGAAAATGAGAAGACCTTTTCTCTCATATTATGGCACACTTCTCCAGTATGGCTAAGACCTGAAAGAGTGTGGCTAAAACAGAAAATGAGAGTGGACTGAAAAATGTGAACCACTCTTGTGTATATTGCTTCAATCAGATTTTCAGCAGACACACAAAATGTGAGCTATAGAACGTTCTTAACGTAGGAATTTCTCCAGTTTTCTGCCTTTTTTAAAAAACTGAAACAAATGTTACAATTAGAATTTTGTAAACTAAATATAAAAATATAAGCTCTATATTAAGATTCATTTACTTGCATTTAAGCTGTTTATAGAAGGTCCACTTTAATATGAATAGTTGCCTACATTCCAAATGGTGTTTCCAATCCATTACCAAATCACTTATTGTATCTTCTTGTTTGACATACACCCCATTTTTTGAGGTGATGTAATATATGTGGAGTTTGGACTTACACATATGTTTAAGAATCACATGTAGTTTCATTTATTTAATTTTAAAAATGAATCCTTGATATCACTTGGGGTCATGGCTCCTTCAGATCTAATAAGATCTTTTCAAAGCCCCCTGTGCATCCAGTGCAATCAGTAAATGTTTGTGTAAATTCTCAACAGGCTTTGCTACCTACAGCACCAAGTTCTGTTTCTGCCGACATAGTTCAGTTATACATTTTCCCTTCATCCCAAATGTGCTATCCCCAGGACTCACTTTATCAACCCAGACGTAAATTTAAGTCTCTTTAATTCATGTTCAAAGCACAAGCAACAAATAAGATAACAGAAATTCATTATGATCACTGTATGGGTACAAAAGAATATTTTGGGAAAAGAAAGGGACTTATATTTCAGAAACATGAACAATATAAAAATTAACCAGTAGACATTCCTTTCTTAAAGTCTGGTGGCCATATCGATGAAGTGGGGTTTCAGGGTTCCTCCATATGCTAAACTTTGATGTCTCAGGCTTTATTCTCTCATTTCTCTGTTACTTCTCTCTCAGGAATAATGGAGAAAAGAATCCCCATGCCTACAAAATAACCTAGTTAGTATTTGGCAGCATCCCTATTGTTCAAGATTGTCAACAAATTCTTACTGTCATTTGTTCTGCGTAAAGGGGCCAATATGAGAAGCAGCTTCAAGTAGAAACCAACCCCTGTTACTGCATTATTTGTCCTTTAGATTTTTATTTTCATCTTGGGGTTCATAGCCGAAACAATGGTTAATGGCAGGAAGCCCTGTTGGTACCAAAGAGCAATTTTAGTTTGAAGACAACTACTTAACATGTTCCCCAGGTTCTTTCTACATTGAACTTTATATGAGCCACATATAGCCTGTATCTTAGGCTAGACAATCCCAAGTTTACTCTTCCAACATGGTAAAAGTCTATCCTGGTATTTTCAGAAGGCATATAAATGGTTGGGAACTTAATTATTTGTGTGTATAGATAATAGGTATAGATATATGAATAATTAACAGACATGGTAAATATATCATTTAAACTATGATAGATAGTTGCCCCAAACATTTTTATATCTGTGTCATAAGGGAATTATATATTTACTTTTAATAAAAATATTTCTAAAACACATGTGTCTCATGGAATACAATGATCATATTGTAGTAACTTGGATTGAAAATGAGGAGAGATGGGTTTGGAGCTGTGCTATTCAAGGAATTTTATAGAGCAGCATTATTAAAAACTTTAGCCAGGAAGTAAATTTGGTGAGTCTCAACCGGTAATGAAATAGAATGAAACAGAGTGGAATAGAAAAATTGGCTTATATATAACACAGATGATATGAATAAATGCACTTCTGTGAAATATTGTTTGTTAGGTGTTTGTGTGTATGGATTCTTATGTTCATGTGCCTTTAAATGCAATGCAAAATATATTTCTTACTGTGAGTCACAAAGATATTTGAAAGTTACTAGTATAAAGACAAGCTACATTGGGCAGCATATGAGTGTGATCACCACTGTAGAAGCTGGGCTTCTTGCAGATAAGGAACGAGGTTTTCTTTGTACAATGAACCCCAACTTAATCCTGTTTCCTGAATAAAATTCTAAAGTCAGGGTTAAGGTTAGGGCTTCATGAATCTGGCCTGCTGTTTTTCTGTTTGGCCAGACACAGAGGGCTTTGGGATTGAACGACTATGGTTCAAATCCTGGCTTTTCTATTTATTACTGACCTTGGGCAAGACAACGTCTTGAAGGCTTGGATGTGTCACTTGCAAAGTGGAAATAACACTAATTCTCATTTCTGAGGGTTATCGGAGATAGTTTATTTAACTTTTTTAAAATTAATGAATTTATTTAAAAACATTTTTTTAAAGATTTTATTATTTTTAGAGAGAGGGGAAGGGAGAGAGGCCCAGAGGGAGAGAAACATCAATATATGGTTGCCTTTCACCTGTCTCCAGCCACTGACCTGGCTGGAGACCTGGCTTGCAACCTGATTATATGCCCTGGAGGGAATCCAACCAGCGACCTTTGGGTTTGCAGGCCAGCATCTTTATCCGCTGTGCCACCAGCCAGGGCTAAACCTATATTTCTTAATTATTCACATAAGATACTATGTTTAGTGATCCAGAATCTTTGTGCTACTCCTCTTCCATTGTTAAGGTATCTGAGATGTTTCAAAATAGAAAAATAATTTTTTGTATGCAAGAATAAATGTGGGCAGAGAACAAGGAGTGTTTAAATTTTAGCTTAAACTCTAAACCTCCAAAATAACCCTGATGACAACATCTCTCTGAAGAAATTAGTCTGGTCTCTCAGATTTAGGATATTTCTTGAAAATGTTATCCAAACACTGGTCTGTCCCAAACTAGATTCTGTGTCAGTAATTCCTACCTCCCTTGACAGTTTTTTTTTTTTTTTTTTTTTTCTTCTCCTGTATGTGTGTTAATATTTCTGACTGAACTACAGGCAAACTAATCACAGATTAATACACAGAGGCAGCCCCTACCAGCTCTGAAGGCCAAGATAGCCATTATTAAGAATGCATCACGGCTTTTTTCTTAGGGTACAGAAGAAGCCTTAGAGTCATTCTTAACATGGTACTACTCTCCACAGCTCTGCCACTGTATAAGACTTGACACTGAAGTAAAATTATTTTCCATTACATGTGGAGGAAGTCTTCCTCTAAGATGTCATAACTCAATTATACCATTTTAGGAATCCTAGGAATGCCCCATTGCTGTCACCAATAGAGCCATTATGAAGATGTCCTTGATGACTTCAGATCCTTGTCATCAATCACTACAAAGATTATCTCAGTCAAGTCTACCCTATGATGGTGTCTTACCCCTACGTTTAAAATTTCACTTTTTGAGTTTTTGCTTTATTTTTTCTAGCCCACTGGTGGTCTTCCCTCCCACTAAGGTTGGTACTTATCACTTCTTATATCATTAAGGTGTGACTATGTAATTATTGACTGAACAGTTCAAAGAATGTCACCTCCAGAGTCTCTCTTCCAATTTTGCAGCTTCTTATCTATTTTGATCTGAAAAATTAGATCTTGTTAAAATTGTATCAAGGAGAGAAGTAGGACCAGTATAGCTTACCTGTTGGCATATATGAGTGCATGGAGCTTATAACGTTTATGTTGGGTTTTTCCACCTCTTTACTGCCTACATTTTAATACTTGCAAAGGCTTTTCCATCCAGAAATGTAAAATATGTCTCTTTCATTTGAAGACTCTTTGCTAAAATGTTAACAGTGTTAACATACGGGATAGTAGGGATATAGGTGTTTTCCTTGATTTAGATGTTGTTTGAGTTTGTTCTGTATTTTCTAAATTAGTTATTTTCTATATTAATTTGGACATGAGTAACAACACATTGATAATAGTTATCAATGGAACTTCGTATATACCAGATACTGTGCTAAATTCTTTCATGTGGGTTAGCTCAATTACTCCTCACAATGACCCAGTAAGATTAGTACATTGTTGTCTTCATGTTGTTTATGGGAAACTTATGTCCTGTGAAGAAGCATCCTGACTTACTAATGGTCACATCAAAAATGTTAAAGAGCTTGGATTCAAACATGGATCTTTTAAATTATTCTTTTACTTCCAATCTCTAGTTAGATACTTTGATAATATCTGCCAGGCTTGTACTGTGACCTCTTTTGTGAGAACTGACCCCCCATACATCCACCTTCTTGTTTCCTATAGCTATAGGCTCATATTCAGCCTGTTTCTTCCATCCCCCCTCTGTGGGCAGGTGACAGGTAAGCAGTAGTTACCATATCAGAGCCAGGTAAACCAAAAATAATATTTGAAATGCGGTCAGTTTGGGACAGTTGTTTTCTTACTGTATAAATGAAGTTGCGGAGAAAAGCACCCTGCTGAAAAAAAGAAGGATATGAACAGAGATACAAAGCAAAGCAGACTTGAGACGGAGAATGTGTTGGTTTGCTGACAAGCTTTCCAGAACTTGATAAAGACTTTGAAAACCCAAGTGGCGTTTGAGTTTCATTGACCCACATGCGCTGCTATGAAGTTGTAACTATTATAATTTTTTCATTTTCGGTTAACATAGCGCAAGTTGGACTCCGATCATGTCTGTAGTCCACATGGCCCCTTAGTTATTTTCCTAAAATAAAGCATTTTCTATCATTACTCTTCATTGCATTTCCACCTTGCTGTGTCCTAATTCCCAGCAGGTCTCCAGGTGAAACCCTAACTCCTTACTGCGACCCGCCTAGCTTTCCAGAGCCTTTCCCCACTCTGCATTCCTATGCGGATTTCCAGCCCCAAACCCAGCACTCCTTAGCCGAACTGCCTGCCCCCTCAGGTTCACCATCCTCTCACAGCTCTGCTGCCTGATTGTTCAGCCCCCACAACTTCCCTCCTCCTCTCAGAGCGTCTAATTCACTTTGTGAGAGAAAGCTGCTTTCTAAGTGTTCAAAAATTTTGCAGTCCATTGACGCCATATTGGTGGCCTGAAATCAGCCCCAGTGGGAGTGTTTACACCATTCAATTTGGCAAGCACTACAAATCAGGGCACCCTCCTCTCCCCAGAGCCAGTGTTAAATATTTACCTCAAACCTCTGCCGCTGGCACTTACCATATTGTTGGCCATTTTCTTTTGATCATCTCTCTTCTTCCCTCAGGCACTGTGAGCCTCAGTTGGGGAGACAGTGGGCATACGGATATAGGAAAAGAAGGAAGAAAGAAATGAAAGGAGGAATTTTGATCTCTTACCTCTAATACTCTAAAATCAAAGGATCAATGAAAAGCCACCTGCACATTTTTTTCCCTGCTTGGAAGAGACCATTACAAGAGATACCAATACATGCTCTTTGAGTTGTTTTAAGAAGAGATGTGCGATTCCCCCATTGTTTACTGCAGCCAGTGCTTCAAGGAGGCCCTTCTTAAAACTAACCTCAGCCAGTAAGGCGCATTGGTTCTCCTGCGGACTAAACCAAAGATTTAAAGTCCAGCTGATCTGCAGCTTGAAAACATCCATCTAGTACAATAAAGAGTATTATTTGCTCACTTTGAATAATTTCTATAATTATTTAATTTTTCCCTACTGAGCCCATTTTATTCAACTTTCATGAAATTGTGGTTTCCTCAATTCATTCCAAAATAATAATAATAATAATAATAATAATGTTAAAAATCAAAGCCTTTTTTTTTTTTTTTTGAAGTGACTTGAGGAATCTTAGAGTCAAACCATCAACTTCTATAGAAGATAAAAAATAAGACTCAGATAAACAATAAATTTGCCAAGCTTATACAGCTCACTATTAGCAAAGCTTATACCAAAACCCATGCTTCCAGAATACTCAATTCAGTGTTATTTTTCCTTTTCCTTTTCTTTTCAAAATGTGGTAGTTAGAGGAGCTAAGAAAACATTACTTTCCGGCATTCTTCTCTAGGAAATATTTGCTTGCTGAAGTCACACTATAACCTTTCTCTCTAGGCAGAACTACCGGGTGCTTGGAGTCTCCCTGGAGTTTTCCCACATGAACAGTGGAGTCTCAGTGCCTTTTCCTGTTTGTTTATGTCCTGCTGGCTCATTTTGATTTCAGTTTCATGTTTTGTGTAGCTCACGTGGTTCTGGTTTAGCCCGCAGGGTTCTGCTTTCAACATTCTGGAGATAAGAAAAATGCAGAAACCACCTTACCGGGGTGTTGCTGGGGTTAGTAAAAAAAACAGAAAGCAAAGAAGGGAACAAGGATGAGCTGTATGGCAGAATTGACTGCAGCTGCTGAAGATGCAGCTGGATGGGGTGTCCAGTGAGTCACGGGCGGGGCGCAATGGCACATATAGCCTCATTTGAGTGCAGGGGCCTGGTTTTTCGGCAGCAGGCATTGTATGTGCCGAGGACAGGTGAGGCCTGAGTGTATGACATGGCTGGATACAGAAAGATGGAGACTATGAAGATGGCAGCTGGGTGCCCAGTTTGTTTGTGGCACTTGTGAAGGCAAAGGGTTGGGAAGTGCAATGGCAGAGAGGGTAGCAGAGGACAAGGGAATGAGCTACCTTTCTTAGAAGTGTACACAGAGAGGCATTTTCTTCTCTCATCTATTGGTAGTGAGTCATCCTTCTTTCTACTCTTTTTTTTTTTTTTAATGTCATAATTATTTGTGAATTTAACATATGGGATGTTTGTTAATTAAAATTTACTGAGTGTTGTCATATACGAGACATTTCACTTCTATCTCAAAACCTTGTAAAAACTATAAAAGATGTCACAGCTTCTAGGTGATATCACAGGAAAAGGAGGCATTTGCTGTGGGCATATTTTTGGTAAGATAGAAACATATGAAATCACCAATATTCAACTTTTATTATACTATAAAATTGACAGTATTGTATTATTTTTCTTTTCCTGTGCAGGGTTAATGGGAGACAACACATGAACTGGTCACTGTGTGAAGAGCTATTTAAGAGTGATTTTTCTTTTCCCTTTTCAGAATATGTATGTATGGTAGGAAGCACAACATCTTTTTTATTTTTTTAAAGATTTTATTTATTATTTTTAGGAGAGGGGAAGGGAGAGAGGCATCAATGTAAGGTTGCCTTTCACCTGCCTCCAGCTACAGACCTGGCTGGAGACTTGGCTTGCAGCCTGGTTATGTGCCCTGTTTGGGAATCGAACCAGAGGAAGCACAACATCTTATTGGTCCAAGAAGTTAGCCTTATTCAGTGTATGTGGGAATATATAAGAGTGTGAATGCCAGCAGGCAAGTATCATGAGGAGGCCGTCTTGGTGGCTGACTAACATACCTACCCTATTCAATTATTATAAGGATTAACTAAACTGATGTAAATAAGTGCATAGCCTGGCATGTATCAAGCACATTTTAAGTCCTAATTAAATATTAATTATTATCATCATTAATTTGTTGAAAGTAATTTAAAAATTAAGTACAATTTATGTTTAAATTTTTCAAGATGCAAAAAAATAATGTAAATAAATAGAAACACTCCTTTCTACTATCTCACCTAGAACAGTACATATAACATAAAATATTCAATGAGGTTTGTCAAGAGAAATATTAGGATAGAGCTTCAGAGGTAACTATATGGTTATTTGAGAAAAGGTTCATTAACTTTAAAGTTTCAGTATTTTACAGTATATTCTCACATCTATTCTACATATGTTTTTTGAAATTATAAATAAAAAAGATATTAAGAGATCTGGATAGGGCCAGAGATCTGAAATGGGAGATTGTGTGGCCCCTCAGACTCAGGGCGAACAGGACATGGCCTAGAGATCCCTAGAAAATAGAAGCAAGAGTGATGAGTATGATTCATTTGGGAAAACAGGGACATTTGAGCACAGGGTATAGGGCAGACAGTGGCCACACCTGGACAAAGGAAAGACTATAGTCTGTCAAAAATGTCTTCAGGCCCTGGCTGGTGGCACAGTAGATAAAGCGCCAGCCTGTGAACCCAAAGGTTGCTGGTTCAATTCCCAGCCAGGGCACATAACCAGGTTGCAAGCCAGGTCTCCAGCCAGGTCCGTAGGTGGAGGCAGGTGAAAGGCAACCATACATTGATGTCTCTCCCCATCTCTGCCTTTCTCCCTTTCCCTCTCTCTAAAAATAATAAATAAAATCTTTAAAAAAAAAAAAAGATATTAAGGGCAAATTTGATTTAGTATGGTAAATGCTCTTCAAGGTTCCCTAAGTTCATAAATTCCTTCTAGTCTTCTGAATACCATTGATGGTTGTTGTTTTTTAAGTGACAGAAATCATAGTCTATTTTAAGAGAAAAGGACATGTTTAACCTCACACAGTTATTAAGTCAGAGGTGGAATGGAGTGTGACACAGCCAGACCCAGAGGTTCAAATGATAGCACCAAGTCATCCTGTCCTGCCTTGCTTTCTCCCATTTGGTGAGTGACTTGATCACCACCATCCCCAAACTTCCACATTTACGACATAGCAGTAGAATGGAAGTAAGACCTTTCCTTCCTGGTACCCATCTGGCCATTTCAAGTCACATGCTCACTCCTGAGTAGTTAGGGAGATGAGTACTCTGACAGGCCAGCCTGGTTTTGATTTCTCTGAGATGAAAATGATGATGGTGATAGTGGTGGGATAGTGGGTGAGGTCAGAGTCAGGGGGCACTGTGATTTTTATTTCCACTAGCTCACCAAAAGGACCAGAAAAAAAACAGGTAGGAAAATGTTTAGAAATAGGAAAAATTATAGCTAACAATCTATAGATAAGGAGAATTTATGATAGAAGCGATCCGTAAAGTGAATTAGAACTATTTAGAAGAACTATGTTTCTTAATGATATGTAGAATAATTTAGATTTTATAAAGGAAGAAAGTGCAGGGTTTGTACATCCTGTAGCTTGAAGAGTAAAAGAAAAATCTTGCCTGCTTATTGTTAAAAGATGGGCCACACAAAAGTTTTTTTTTGTTTGTTTGTTTTGTTTTTTGTTTTTAAAGATTTTATTTATTATTATTTTCAGAGAGAAGGGCAAGGAGGGAGGAAGAAAGGAAGAGAAGCATCAATGTAGGGTTGCCTTTCACCTGCCTTCAGCTATGGACCTGACTGGAGACCTGGCTTGCAACCTGGTTATGGGCCCTGGCTGGGAACCGAACCAGCCAGTGACCTTTGGGTTCGCAGGCTGGCACCAATCCACTGAGCCACCAGCTAGGGCTAAAAGTTAGTTTTTAAGAAACCCATAAAGTATAAAATCTTGAAGTATAAAAGGCTGCACAAAAACATTGTGAAGGTTGTATAGACCAATATTTTTCATCTTTAGCTCAGGAACTATTTATTGCTGCTGGATGGTGCAGATGTAAAGAAGGCTTTAATTTCTAGTCTCTCAACTTTTATTTTGTCTGTCTTATCTGAAGGGTTCCTGTATGCATTTTTCTTTGAAGGGAAGCTTCTGTTCCAAAAAAAGAAAAGCTAGTTTGAAAAACTGATATCATTAAAAAGCTGAACATAAAGTGTTTGGATAAGTTAATGCAGTCATTCAGTTATTCTCAAACATTTGTTTAGCTCTCATTATACACAATGTTGGGCAAATAAACACAAAATATTTTTCTTCCCCCTTGGAGCAAAGAATTTATCCGTTGTTGTCTTGGGTTTTGTATAAGCTCAGAAACTGTGCCCCAGATGCATTAACATTTGACAGGTATTTAGAAAGCTCCCATTACATGTAAGGTAGTGGGTAGAACAATGTCACTGGTGGGCGCTGGGAATGAAAGATGAATAGCAATCCCTGCTCTCAGAAAAATCACAAATCAATACTTCTTGGTCTCAAGGATGGTGGACTTTTAACCTCCTCTTTGTCTTCTATTTGGAGTGAGGGAGGAAATATGAAGTGAGCATTGTCTTCTGTATTTCTCATTTCCCTCCCCTTAAAAACAAACAAACAAAAAAATCCTTCTGTAAGGTTTAAGGAACCTCTATGAAGAAAAATGATGACAATACATTAGGTCTTGGGTGGCTAAATCACAACTCATGGACTATTTGTAAGTCCCAAGAGAACTATTCAGTATCAATTTCATTCCTACCACTGAAACAGTATTTCAAATGCAAAGCGTTCTTGGAGGGGAAAGTACCATGTTTTTATTTATAACATCTGTTCTTTAATGCAGAATTCTTACAGCAGAATTTCTTAGAATGTGGTCCACAGATTACCTATGTTAGAGTCACATGGGGAACTTATTAAATGCAGATTTCTGGGCTCACCCCAGTCCTTCATAATGAGAATCTGCCGATTCTAGAATTCAGCAATTTAAACAAGGACCCCGGGTGAGTCTTATGTACACAAATGTTTCAGAAACAATAATTCAAAATTTTAAGTTGTATGAGATCTCAGATGGGTAACCAGTCTTACTGTAGATTGTATTCGTTCATTGTGTCATGAGTTCGGCAATGCTAATGAAGTCCATTAAAACAGCAACAACTACGCCCTGATAGATCTTTCAACAAAGCCATTTGGGCATGGTAGCTGTTAAGGAACTTTTCTCCGTACGTCAGTTTTCTATTCTTACCTCAATCAATCAAAGTGACCCTTGGCTTGATAAGAGAGTACCCTTGTTTTCCCTTGTGACAATAATTTGGGGATGTAATACCTTTAACAAAAGAACAGCCCTCTGGTTGGACGCCCATCCACCCCATCCTCAGATTCCTCCTGAAACATCCAGGACACTCTGAGGAGTACCTCATCTGTGCTCTCATGCAGCCCTAGAAAGCCTCATCTTCCTTGCTCCTCAAGTTTGCAGTAATATTGCTCTGACACTGTCACTGTTGAGTCCTGGCTTCCTCTGCTGTATTCCTGGGAAGGATAAAACAAGCAGCAGGTCTCCAGATGCTGTGGTTTTCTGCTCCCAACTTTCTTAACTCAGAAGCTCAGTTTGGTCCTGCTTTCATGCTTCCAGTTCCAATATACTACAGTGCCAGTGAGGAATACATTCTTTAGGTAGTAGCCCTATTTATCCTCTGCGCCTGCAGCTTTAAACGGATCTACTTTTTACCCTCAGTGTCTTGACAGAATGGAGTGATGTGATTCTCCTTTGGATGTATCTTCCTCTGCACAGAAACTGGTCAGAAGTCATTCATGAGTGGGTTTGGAATGTTAGGTAAGGAGCTGGTGTTATGCACACTAGTCATTTTTTCTTACAAAGATTCTTTATTGGGTTAGCAATGTCATCAAGAACAGAAGGCTTTCAGTCTTCGTGCGTAGGCAGGTGCAGTTTGTCGGCCTGTTTTCATGCTGGTTCACTCCATGATTATAGGACAGGAAGGCTCCAGAAGTGTCAGAAATCAACTATAGATAGACACAACACCCAAAAGGAGTGGGGTTATCCCCCCCACCCACCCCACCCCACCCCTTTTTTTTTTTTTTTCTGTTTTAATACTGAGGAAATCTCTCAGAAAACTCAGCAAGTTCACTAACCTTATAGACTGGAACTATGGGGTCATATATCCATCTCCCCACCAATCACTGTGAAAAAGAATGAGTTAATGTTTGTTTGTTTGCTTAGAATATTCAATATTTCCTTCCTGCATGCTAGACACATGAATACAATTGAAATGTTTTTAGAAGGGAAGAAAAGAGGTGGGGCTGGGGTAGGCAACCAAGAGTCTCTCCTGATAGACACCTGGTCCTTGATAGTGAAACAGCTCTGGAAGAGCATTGGGGTTGTTCTTGTCCTGATCTTCAGCATGTTTGCAGCTCCTAGATTCTGACGCTGGAATCCTATCACAGCCAGAAGCACATCTCAGATCTTGGCTTCCAACAATGGGAAGTTATTTGATTTTTTTATTAGCCAACCACAATCCAGTGTCTGATTTCCCTCTTCATTTCTACCACCCCTGCTTTTCTTGAAATAAATAAATAAATAAATACAACTAAGAACTTTTAACAGTTTTTCAGGTGGATGTAAGTAACATAAAAGTTTAATGAAAAACAACTGCAGTTTTTTCCTCCCTGGCTGATTGAATATTGGTTGCCATTGTGAACAACACAGTAGCTCTCCAGGCCAGGAAGTTCATGACCTACAGATGATTTCAGTAGGAACACATGGTCACTGATGTCCTTCACCCTAGGGAGGCGACAGTACCTAAGTCAGAAATTCAGGGAAAACTAGCCTGAGTGTAGTAAGACCATACCAGATGTCATTTTTATGCTTGGATTTAGAACCCATTCTGGTGGTGACAAGACAACTGGCTTTGGTATGATTTATGATTCCTTAGATCACACAAAGAAAAATTAACCTAAACAAAAACTGGAGTTAGTCTTGGCCTGCATGAGAAGAAAAAGATCCCAACAAAACATCCCAAGGACCACAAAAATAGCTCGAAGAAACCCAGGGTGACTACAAGGACCAATGTTGATGCCAGCATAAAGAAGCAACAATTCTGTAGTGACTGTGGTATTTGTGGAGCAGTTTCAAGAGAGGATTAAGCAAGTGAGAAATTTTACGTGATGAAAACAACTGTGATTTAAATAAAATAAAACATAGTTTATTGATATCTTCTAGGATTTGCTAACCATTTTAGTTCTCAGCCTGAGAGCTCTTACTTTTCACAAACAGCCAATGACTTCAATTGTGTAAGTAACATAAGTCACAGACCACAACCTCTGAATGAAAAGTGGAAAAGGTGAACCCTCTGCCTCAGTCCAGAAGGGAAGATCTGTTCCTAAAAGGGGATGCAGAGAGTAAGAAAGGAAGAAAGAACTCCTTTAAGCTTCTCAAAAGAGCAACTGCAACCAACCATTAAAGTGAATTAAGACAAAGTGTCAGAAACAGATCTTTGAATTTTTTGTTGATGTTTACTCCAAAGTCTATTTTTCCCAAAGCTTCCATGTGTTTATTTGGTTTTATTTCTAGGACTGGTACTCACAGCAGCAGATGTGGAACAAAAATGAAATCAGAAGGACTTTGGTATTCCGGAGTAAATTGTTCTTCACTGCATTAGTGAGAGAAAACAGATTGTAGCTGGGATAAGAGCAGTATAAATAATTTTAAGTGTGCAATAGCACACGGCATCGATTTAAATGACCTAGTAACTCGGCACCATCTCAGGCAATTATTTTCTACCCAGGATTTATGTCATGTGTTGTCAAAAAGCAGTCCAAACCTTGGACACAGATGCACATTGAGGTACATATTTTGAAGTTGCTCTTATCAATTGGAAAAGACCTTTGAATTGCTTTGTAAAAAGCAGAAAGACTATTTTCTCTTTCTCTTCTTCAAATTTAATAACCCTCAGTTATATTAGGGAATAGTTCAGTCATTTAAGTATTTTTTTTTTTAAGATACACATGCAGATTTATTTGAAAAATATCTGATGATATCATGAATCATTACAAAATAAAAAGTCTTATACTTTTATTTTTGATGATATCCTTTATATAGATCTAAAAGTGATCTGGGCTTCTAGTGAAACTACAGAAAAAAAAAAAATCAATTCCCCCACCTTGCTCCCACCTTTCAGTTCTTTCTGGAGAAGTAGCAAGGCTCAGATTGACATAAAGAACTGCATGTTAATGTCATAGCCTCAGATTGTCGGGGTAAATGCCAAGAAGCACATCAGAGTTTGTAATGAACCTCCCATTGACAACTCAGTCAGCCTTTTGACTTCCCATTTTATGGCTCCGCACTCTGCCTGACATTATATTTCAGGACTACACTTGGAATGCTGAGCACAATGGTTTGCCTACCCTAATTTCAGGTGCTCGGAAGCGTTGGTGGAACTTTCATTTTGCAGAAACAGGCCTCATGAAAGTGAGGTTTAAACTTGGTTGTAATTTTGACAACAGAGCTGCCAGTAAAAAGCAGATCTAATTCTTTCATTTGTTTTTCATCTTTCCCACTTGTAACTTGCCAAACGAGAATCAGACCTCTGGGACATTTACGTGGGATTCTGAGCTAAGGTATAGACTCTATCCACATACTACTGTAGTTTATAGAATAAAGAAGAGAAGGTTATGTTCTAAAGCTTGTCTCTTTAGCTTTTTTTGGTCACTGTTGCTTAATACCCTTTTGTGTACGTGTGTTTTCCCTAAATCCATCTCATGAGCAAGTCTGCTCCAAAGCCTCCTCCATCTTATTTTGCTAATTGTAATGAGATAAGCTTATTTATCTCTCCCCTTCTTCCTATTTCATGGATATTAGACAAGTAAAAATTAGGATAGCAATAGGAGAATTTGGTAGTGCAGATCAAATGCAGAAAAAAACACACAAACTATTCCATGGTCTTAGCAATCCTCCACTTGTAGTATCCTAAGTACTTCCCACTCCATAAATGACACCCCTGCCCACAAATAATTGTTAATTTGTGCCAGAGACTTGAGAAAAAGAGGAAGGCCCAGGGAGAGAATTGCAGAAGATTCAAATAGATTTTGGCCATTGAGAAAGGAAGGTGATTTCCTAGTGACTACAAGGGTAAAATTTTACCT
Source organism: Noctilio leporinus (assembly GCA_004026585.1). Taxonomy (NCBI): domain Eukaryota; kingdom Metazoa; phylum Chordata; class Mammalia; order Chiroptera; family Noctilionidae; genus Noctilio; species Noctilio leporinus. Next base: position 78,333 of record PVIW01002217.1, read on the forward strand.
AGGGTAAAAATGGGAGACAATTATGAGAGGTGAGAAGCCACTCCTAAACTCCTATATTCTCTGTGAATGCTTACCCAAGAGTAAGGGTATTTTTTAAAAAATGAGCTGTACCATCTCTCTTGTCTATTGGTAAAGAATAAAACTGGGGTTACTCTGAGTTGAGCTTCAATCTTCTTCAGGTTGAATGGAAGCCAAAATGGACTTGTAGCCATAAACATTATGAAAGAACTTTGTCTGTCTGTCTGTGTTTCTGCGTGAAGCTATTTCATGATCTCAACCAGTGCATTCAATAGATGAAGCTCAGACCATTTATTATCTATCTATATTCACAGAATTGTGTTGGAACAGGCAATCAGAATCACATTACTCATTTGATTATAACACACTGCTTGGCAGTACCTACAAATTAGGACTCTCACAGAACAATTTCGGGGTGTCCTTGCCTATGTGGTGACTTGCATAAAGCTCCCTAAAGATAGAAAGGCTGGTCCTGAGCCTCCAGACCTCACCAGGGTCTTAGTTTACTTTATCTGAAAAACTCAAATTCTTATATCCATGCATTAATTATAACTAATTTACTTTCCATGGGCATATAAATTCTAGGAAATGAGAAATTTAATAGAAGAAAATTTAAGAGCAAAGCCTTAAAAGTTATGGTAGAGATGCTGTTGGGTTCACCTTATTGCCTCATTTGCTATTGCTTTTTGCCAAAGTTGTTTTTCTGTGTATAATAAAGCATGATTAACAAACCAAAAGGAAAGAAGGAAGAAAATGAAAAGGAGGAAAGGAAGGAAGGAAAGAAGAAAGGAATTGTGGGCTTTTAAAGCTAGCAGTGATCTTATTGATTATCTGCTTTAAAACTTTATTTTACAGAAAAAAACAAAACAAACAAAAATGCAGCCACAGAGCCTGCATGCTTTTATTCATTGACAATTACTCATTTAACTTTACTGAATAGCTGGGTTATTCTAGTTCTTGGGACTAAAGTTGTAAGCAAAACCCTCTTACATTTCTGTTCTCATGACACCATTCAACTGAAGAGTAAAGTACCAGTGTTTGTTTAAGCAGAATGTTAGTGATGGGTGTTAGGAAGAGAATAGAAAGGCAATAGAATCAGAAGTGGGAGGGAGCTCTTCTGGATCTGATAAAAACACTGGGAGAGGGTCTGAGCAGACACCTGACTGGTGTGAGGGACAAGCTATGTGGTGTCTTCAGTCAGAGGGAACAGTCAGTACAGACTTTGAGGTGAGAGGATGCCTGAGAGACAACAAGGAGTGTAATTGGAACTTTGAGCAAGAGGGAAACTGGGTGAAATGAGATCTCACCAGTATCCAGGGTTTGGTTGTGGAAGGCCTCGAGGACAAGAAGTTTAGAATCTATTCTAAGTATGGTAGAAAAAGATTGGCAATTGGTAAGTTTTTAAAAAGAGGATGACTTGAGTCAATTTACATTTGAAGTAGTCACTCTGGCTGCTGTGTGGAGTGAAATTGGGGTTGGGGCAAGATAGGAGGCCAAATAGAAAACAAAACAAAACAAAACCCTACCAGGTAACAGCTGGGGGTGACTTGAAGCAGGGTGATAGGTGGTGATATGGGATTAGATTTTAGAAATATTCTGGATATAGAACTATCAGGATTTGCTCAGGAGTTGGGTGCATTAAAACATTTTTAGTTCATTCGAGCAAAAATTAATTTGAATTGGGCAGCCCAAACTGGAAATGGTTAGGAATACCCATGGACGGGAGCCAAGGACAAGATTTATACTGAGAAAGTGTGGAAGCCAAGAAAGGAAATTACTTGATTGACTATAGCTTAAAGCCTAGTTGACTGTGATTGGTCATCCTTAGTGTTTTGGTTTAGTAACTTGGAGGCATTTACAGGCTTAGATTTTGGTTTGCTTATGTATGCCACCACAGCATTAGAGTCACATCAGTCAAATGGCCTTCTTGTTTGAATAACTTAATGTGTTTGGAGCGTAAGAAAGAGTCCAGCATGATTCCAAGGCTTTTTATCTGACATTCTGGGAAAATGCAGATGCTATTTCTTAAACTGGGGGCACAAAGATGAAGCAGATTTGGGAACTGAAAGGAGAAATCAAGAGTGTCTTGATTTTGGTTTTTGACAGGTTAAATTGTACATCTATCAGTAACCAGAGATGTCAAAAGGCAATTGACTCTGAGTTCTGAGGTCAGGAAGATTTTGAGTTTAGAGATGTCCATGTGAGAATCATTTTTATCGACTTATCTAATCACTGTGGCAGACCTCAGTCAGCCTTGAAGCCTGAACTTCTACCTCCCTCTTTGTTCAATGACTAGATCCAGATGACTTATTAAAATAAAAGACTTGGTAGAAATTGGCATATTGAGTATTATTTTAACTTTCAAAATCTATATCCTGAAATATGTGTAATATTTTACATAAGGTATGAGTTTTAGAAACCACATCAACATTAACTGATCTTAAGATCATGTGAAGCTTTATAGAATATGTAAAATGTACCTGGACTACGCAGTGGCCTCCAGAGCCCAGGTGAGATGTTCCGTTTGACCACCTTAGTTAAGAGAAGTGGTGGCTGTGCTCCTCAACAACTGGGGCTCGGACTAGAATCCCTGTGGAAAGAACTGCCGTATTTCAGGTCAAAGGTCAGAGGAAAGAGAAGAGGAATTGTAGAATAACATGTGAATTAGCTGTAGACAGGGGACCTGATGGTTTATTCTCCGATTCAACGAATTCAGAGCTGAAAGTCTTATTTAACATGGTTATCTGTTAGTAAGCAAGTTCCAGGAAATCATGATGTTTATTCAAGGATCAGTATCGTAGTGTTTGTTTTTGAAGAGCTACATTGTGCAAAGGCGAGGATGTGTAATATTGCACAGAAATGGGATAACTTGGAAGAGTTTAGATTCAGAGGGACCAGCAGTGCCTCTGGATGGGTAACTCCATTTCCTGAGTTGCACTGCATAGGTTTGAGAACATGGTGGACAGGAGATGTAGGTAACACTGGTAAAATACCAAGTGCAGTGTCAAAGATACGTATCCACTTATTTGATCTACACAAAGAAGCCATGAGATGGACAACACAGGTAAGAAAGATCACCCTGCTTCTCAGACTGTCCATAACTGGTGGGGGAAGGATTCAACACAGGGGATTCGTTTAGAGCTCATGCCAAGCAGAAGCATGTCAGCACCACATTGACTAGGTGAAATCAGCGTCAGGCTTCGCAGGAAGCCAGAGCTGCTGTCAGTTGCCCTTCTCCCCGTCAGCCACAGATATATTTAAACCAGCTCATAAGAAAAGAAGCCAGCAGCTGGCACTTTTGGAGCACCAACTCTGGAGCCCTCCTTAGAAGAAAACTTTTCTAGATAGAGTTTGTCCTTTCTCTTTTTACAAATTTTCCATTTGCTACTTATTTTAAAGTTACATTGCTAAGTAAAATATTCTAAAAAAAAAAAAAAAGGGACAAACTCAGCAAAATTACAAACACAAACATGCCTTGAGCAATGTGCAGCTTTTAAAATTTTTAACAATGTTCCCTTTCTGGCAGCTGCCTGTGAGATACCATGTGGCCAAAAACACCAGATCGCACAGAAGTTGGTGTAGCAGCCCATTCCGCACCCCTGACCACTGTCCTCCACCAGATGGCAGGCAGGGTGGTGACACATTAATTACAAGATTAAACCCTATACTATTGATGTTCGTTCATCGCTGTTCAGTGCATCGCAGTGCATTGCACATTCTGGCCCCACAAAACCTGGTGACTATGACTTCACATTTGACAGATTAGGAAGCTGAGGCTCAGAGAAGGTGGCTGTCTGGAGACAGGCAGCTTCCGAATGGCCAATGCTAACAGGACAGCCTTCGCCTGCCCTGTCCTAGTCCCTCTGAATCTCAGGCTTCCAAAACCAGTCGCTGCACCTCTCTGAGGGAAGCAAATTAAGTTTCTGTTGCTTTAGGAAAGGCTCAACTTAAAGGCTTCCTGCTCAGAGGCTGGTTTAGAATACGAGGTCTGTCTTGAAAGCATCGAGCCAACATCAATATAATTAAAAGTTTTTCGGGACAAGCCTTGTAAACACATCTCCTTGACTTCTTTGAGACCCTGTGTGAAAGGAACATTCTGCAAAGGTGCCCAAGACCTGAGCTCACAGGATCAAATCTGCTTCTCACAGGGGACCACATAAACCCTCAACCAAATGAACCACCTTCATTTTTGCCTCTGTAACCTGGGAACTGTGGGGGATGCCCTGCCTACTCTCCTGGGTTGGTGTAGAAACAAACGTATAAACATACAAAAGTGTCTTGTTGATTGAAAACTCCCTATAGATGTTGTCAGTGTGAATTTTTTCATCTCCAAAAAATGTGCTGCCAAAATTTACGGCATCCGCATGTTTAGCCATGGTAAAATCTACTTGAGGAGTTTACCTCTCCATCACATCTAGTAACTACACAGCAAAGGAAATGGATTTGGGCAGCTGAAGGCACAGAGAAAGGACCATGTTTTCACTAAACCGTGAGGAGAGGCTGATCTGCTGGTGCTGCCAACACGTGCCAACTGTGTCTCTCAGCTTGCTCCTTAGTCACAGGTGTTTGTGGGCTGGTGAGGATGGGGAGGAAAGGAAGCCCAAGTTTGCCTGCCTCTCACTTGTCAAGGGTTTTGAAAGGCGTTTTGCAGTTCTCTGCTACACAATTCTAAGCTTGGCTGCACAGCATGCTGCTTAAAGCAATCGCAAGGCTGGGAACTCAGAGAATCCCCCTCCAGAGTTTCTGTTTGATGACAGGCCCCAGTATGAGCGTTGGTAGCCCTTCCTCTTGACACTTGTCTGCTTTCTTCATTATCCTGGTGGGTAGCACACAGGTCTAAAGTCTGTCCCACCAGCAGCTGGGCTTTGCTCCAGGTAAGATATCAGGCTTGATTTCTGTGCCTGATCCCTAAGATCTAAAGTATCTCTTTTTCTTGCTCCTACGTATCCAGTTGACAGCCCTTCCTTACATCACAGTTACTTGTTATTATGTCTGTCTCTCCCACAAGACTCACAACTTCTTGGATCAGGGACTCTGCAATATTCCTAAAACAATATTCCTAAGAGCAGAGTGCCTGGCATATTTTTTACAAAAAAAGCTGATAAACATACGTGGAACTGGATCTTACTACAATGCATCTGAAGTACCTGAACATGGTAATTCCTTGGAAGAAATGAGGCCCAATTTCTTTTGTTTGAAACCTTTTTTTTGGTGATAATATGGCCAGAATCTAGGGCTTTCACCAGTGCTGGTTCCTGGACCCAGGCTTCATGGCTGTTTCTGTAGTCGACCACTATAGTGATGAAGTCACCTTTTGGGCTTTGTTGTGTCCACTTAGCATCATGTATAGGTAGAGACCTCCAGATACAGGCCAGATGTGTATTTATTTATTTTTTTCTGTTGGTTTGCTTTGCCCATTCACTGATAGCATGTTTTTCTTTGCTGAGGCTTGTTGTTATTCTAGATGCTGGCTGCATAACGTACATGTTTTAATTCTCATCACTAGACCAGTATTATGCTGGGTAAAATTGAAGGAGAGATTTTCCTATTTGGATTATTGGGAAACAGAAAGGGACCAGGGACCACACACACACACTCACACACAGCACCACACCACCACCCTTCCCAACCTTTCCTGGACTTCCCCTGTTTCTCTTGAATGCCTGGACAGGTGTGCCGGCCAGGAGAGGGGAGCCACATTTCATGCTTCAGGGCATAATCTGATCATGAGAGGATCAGGAAGGACCCATTCCCTCCTGTAGAATTGTTTGGTTGGCCAGATGGACTAATTGCAGTGCACAGTTGCTCACCTCCTGTGAAGCATCGAGCACTTGCAGCTCCAAAGTGCCAGGAGAGAGCTGCAGGAGCGCTGATCTGCGGCGGCTTCACACCGTCACAGCAGAGGGTGCCTTGTCAGTCTTCTCAGTTCCCCGCTACCATCTCTGCCCGTTGGTAGCACAAAGTGCATCTCCTTTACACAAAGAAAGAATTTTAGTGCTGAAAAGGCAAATAGAAATTACCTAGTCTGATCTTCTGACTTTACAGAGGGTAATATTTATTTCCTAAAAGGTTAAATGACTTGCTCAAGAGCATATGAGGTGGCTGAGTTGGGGTTAGAACCTGGGGCTGGTGGCTCCATCAGATGTTCCTTCCTCTACGTTAGAGCAGAGACTCGCTGTGCACACATCGCTCAGGATGAACTGCACCAGTGGTTCTGAAGTTTGAATTTTTAAATGTTTCAATTATAGTTGACAGTCAACATTATTTTATAATGGTTTCAGGTGCACAGTATACTGGTAAACACTTATATAATTTACAAAGTGATTCCCTCCAGTAAATCTAGGGGGTACTCACCTTGAAAATTATGTAAATGACACCATACCGAGTGATTGCAATGTTACTGACTATATTCCCTTTACCGTAGGTGGCAAACACAAGGCCCGCAGGCCGAATCCCTCCCTCCACCTTGTTTTATCTGGCCCAGCACCTTCAGCCTCTCACCTTGTTTCTACCCAGTTCATTTACCTGTTAAGGAGTAGTGACATTTATACAGTCCTAAAATTACATTCAGCCCTTCGAAGGCAACCGCAAGGCTGATGTGGTCCTGGTAAAAATGAGTTTGGCGCCCCTGTTCTGTACTGTACTTGACATCCCCATAACTACCAATTGGGACTTCTTCATCCCTTCATTTTTTACCCATCCCGCCAACACCCCTTTCATCCGGCAGCCATCAGTTTGCTCTCTGTACCTATGAGTCTGTTTCTGTCTGATCTTTAGAACCTACTTATAATTGAAATTGAATGGTATTTGTCTTTCTCTGCTGACTTTTTTCATTTTGCATATACCCTGTAGGTTCATCCATGTTGTTTCAAATGGTAGGATTTCATTTTTTTATAGCCAAGTAATATTCAACTGTGTATGTTATGTACCACATCTTCTCTTTCCAGTCATTAATCAAGGTGGACTTAGGATTGCTCCCATGTCTTGGCAATTATAAATAATGGTACAGTGAACCTAGGGGTGCATATGTCTTTTCAGTTAATATTTTGGATTTCTTCAGATAAGTACCCAGAAGTGGAATTGCTGGGTCATAAGGCAATTCTATTTTTAATTTTTTGAGGGACCTCCATACTCTTGTCCACATTGGCTGCACCAGTCTGCATTTCTACCAATCGTGCATGTGGGTCCCTTTTTCTCCACAACTGCACCAATACTTGTTTGTTCATTCTGGCAAGTGTGAGATATCTTATTGGGTTTTAATTCACATTTAGCTTCTGATTAGTGACATTGAGCATCTTTTCATATGTCTGTTGGCCATCTATATGTCTTCTTTGGAGAAATGTCAATTCAGGTCCCTTGCCCATTTTTTAATTGCATTTTTTGGGGGAGGGTGTTAAGTTGTATGAGTTATTTATTTATATACTTCTGGGTATTCACACTTTATTGGTTATCTAAAGGGTTAAAATAATCAGGATTTTTAACAGATCACACATAAAGAATGAGAGTAAAGAGAGTCATAGATAGTATCATAGTTCCTAGCCCAGACAGCTGATGAGATAAAAATGCTATGAACTGGAAATAGAGGAGAGGTAGGCTGAAGAAAGAAGTTAATCTGGGACAAGTTGGGACTCCGCTGTGTGCAGATAGACAGGTAGGAACCCCTGCTGTGGCAGGGAAATGGGGTCTGAAGTCAGGGGAGAATTGAGGTGAAGTCATGGAAGGGTGTGCGCCTACTCAGGGAGAAGCTCGTGTTCTGGATTAATATGTAAATTGGTGTCAGAGTGATAAATGGTATAACCTCAATTAAAAAAAAAAAGGAAACCAAGAGATTAATGATACATGTTAAATTAAGGGATAACCAAAGGAAAACTTGAAAATCAGGATTCAAGCTTTCTAATTTTGATACCTGAACACTTTGAGAAGGGGCGCTTTAAAAATGACTATAGTAACACAAATTCCCAATTCCAAGTTAATATTCTTCTTCAGGCTGCTACTGGTTTATCCCCTGAGGCCTTGGGAAAATTCTCACCTGCTCCAGGCCTCAGTTATCTGTAAAACAGGGTTGCTGAGGGTTAGAGAGTTCCTGCAAAGCACTCAGCATAATGCTTAGCATACAAAAAGGTGCTATAATTAAAACAAAACAAAAAATTTAGCAGGGAACAAATTTGCTAGAAAAGACAATAAAAACTATCCACGGAAACCATCATTGAGAGAAAAACTGAAGACGGTAAATGTGAAGACAGTGCTATTCAGATGGCCTCTTACTGCTGCCTCAGAATAGGGTTGTGTATTTGGTCTGGTGTGCCACCTATTATGACTATGATTCTTCAAAATATTGCTTGTGTTAATTTTCTATTTGTGTGTAACAAATTACTGACAACTTGGCAATTAACACAGATTTACTATCTCACAGTTCCACAGCATAATGAGAAATTATGCTCAGGGTCTCACTGGTCAGAAACCAAGGTGTTGGCTGAAGCTGTAGTTCTTTTTTTTTCTTTTAATTTTATTGTTGTTGTATTACATCCAACCCCATTTTGCTCCCCTTTGTCCCCCTCCCCCCCCACCAATTCCCCCCAAAGTCAATCCCACCTGTTGTCCATGTCCATGGTTCCTTTATACTAGGTTCTTGTCTAAGCTGCTCCCCTTCCTTGCCTCTTCCTCCCCCCTGGAGCTATAGTTCTTAGTTCTCACAGGGCCCTCTTCCAAGCTCATGGGTTGATGGCAGAATTCATTTTCTTGCAGTTGTGGAACTGGGGTCCTCATTTCCCGATTCCCTTTTAACAGTTGGCTGGTTCTCATGCTCAGCAACTCCAGGCTGCCTGCAGTTCCTAATCACATGGCCCCATAGGCTCTTCACATCGTAAATGTTTGTTTCCACCCAGGCCTGCCATGGACTTCTCAGGCATTGGATTCCTCTCCAGCTTCTAATCTCTGACTTCTCAGGTCTCTGACCTCTAGGCCAATATTAAATGGGCTCAGGTGATTAACCCATCTGGATAATCTCCCTATATTAAAGTTAATTGATCTGGGATGTTAATTACATCTGCCAAATTCCTTCCCAGCAGCACCTAGAATGGTGTTTGATTAAATAACTGGGAGAAACTAGTATGTACACTAGGGGTCTGGGAATGATAAGGACCATTTTAAGAATCTGGCCTACCACAATTCTGAAGCATGTGCAAGTCCACAGGGCTAAGCAGTGATTTTATGTGGCATTGCTGCATTTAACATTTGCCCTTTGGGCTATTTCTCTACACTCTATTTACATTTGAATGACAAATTACTGAGTATCTCTAAGGCAAAGAGATATGCATTTGGAAGAGTAGCATATTTTCTCTGGGTGCTCTTAGGATACCCCTGAATGATGGGAAATTCTAGGTTTTTAACCCTTGAACTCTGTGCCCCTAACACTTATATAATCATTGAATCAAGGTAAGGATTTATTTGTCACTAAAGATTTTTAAATTTAGAAGTTTTTTCAGCTCAAAATTGCTGTTTCTAACTTTAAGATTTGTGAAGTGTGTGTCTGATCAATGTAGTCCCAACAATAAATCAACTGAGGCCAAGGCTAGTTTGAGGCCATACTTGAACATATGCTCACCCTGAACATATATTTAATTTAGAACCAATATGTTTTATGTTGTCAGATCAACTGGCATCATTCAAGAGGCCCCTAATTCAGACATAGCCCACTAAGGAACCTGAGATAAGAAGGAGCAAATGCTGAACCGAGGGTGGAGCTGAAGTATAAATCATGGCTGAGATACTTAACCTCCAGGGCCACCACAGACAACAGCTGTCTTGCAACTGGTCCCAGCCAGGTGAAATTCCAGAACTTTTTAGATTGATCTGTATTTGGAACACTGCAGGGTGGCCCGCAACAGCTGTCTCAGCAATTGGCCTGGGGAAAACAAGACCTGTCACTTCTCCCCCTAGCACACAGCAAGATCCCGTTTATCAGGCTATGCTTGGGTCCTTTAATATGTTCAGACATATCAATAGCTGGTCACAGGATCCAGACTAGACAATACACAGAAGAAACAGAGGGGGTTGTAATGCTCTTCTTAATCGCCTCGAGATATCTATATTTATACTTTGTAAAGCTGGAGCTAATAGGTATCTTGCACATCAGAAAAAATGACAGTGTTCACATGTATGTGCACATTTTGGTCTGTTACAAAGAAAACTGTGAGCCCATTTTTGTATTTCTCTCCCTCTTGGCTAAAGGTAATTATGACTCTATAAACTCATTTCCATGCTGTTTAAAGGGATTCTAAAGCCCATAAATCATAATTAGGCTGGTGTTCTTACATTACTGAGTAATAGTCCATTGATTCTAGAGCCTGTTTGTCCTGCTCACTCCATGTCATCCTTGAGAAAGTGGAAAACAGGTACTAAGCACACTTCTGCACTGCAGGACTAGGGTGGTATGTTTCCTCTTGATACATCCTTAAATAAATAGGATTTCTGACTTAGCATTGACAAACCAAATTTTGCAATACACTTGAAACAACTTTTAACTATTCTAACTTATTTGGAGGGGGAGGTGGGGGAAGTGGGAGAGGTAGCTATTCCTATGTTGCTCCCCATAGACAGAACAATGCTTTACTCACATGTTGTTAAATGGCCCCAATTTTGGAGGAATCATATATACGTATAGTGAGTAGGCAAGTTTACCTGAAAATTTCCTTGCAGTATAAATTGAGATGTTAAATTACAGATACAGGCAAAAGTAGGTTTACAGTTGTAATACAAGTAATATATGAGAGAATAAACTGTTCCCATACTCGCAAATGTAAACCTACTTTTGCCCCACTTGGTATATGTAAGTTATTCTACTCATCCAATGGGTCAGGTATGTAAACTAGATCTGTATTTTTGGTTTAACCTAAGAAAGCATTCAGACTGTAGTTGTCCATTAGAACAGCTTGCCTTTTAAAGCAGGAATAACTTGTCTTCACTGATATTTTAGGGAATGATCATGTATCATTGGCCCTCTAGGAGGTATCCTGCCTTGGGTCCTCTGTGGCCTACATCCAATCTAATACTTCTACATTTATTAACATCACATAACTGAATTGTAAATTTCGCATAAATACCTGTCTATGCTGAAAAGTCTTTCCCAGTTGCACAGTTAATATATAGTACCACCCATACCATGAATTCTGATATAGACAATGCAAGTCTTACTGTCATTTGTGAGGCTTAACAGACTTAGGCACTTCTATATAATGCTAGAAAAAGTAACAGCCCTAAAGGCATGTGTGCAACATATCACTCAAAACTTACACTGATTGGCAGGTTATTTCAAGTACCTTTCTGCTCTGAAAGATAGCTACATATAATTTTATAGAGAAGCCATGGAATATCAAAAAGAAAAAAGAACTAGTAGGAAGCAGACTTTTCAGACGTGAACAGCCTGATTAAAGTCTTTATCTCACAGGCATCTCAATTTCATCACAGAAACATTTCCAGTGCCTGTGGAATATATTATTTTTTAATTGTAAAACATATTTAATTTCTTCCAAAAATTTTTAGCATTTGTCTATTCTATTTTTGATTAATTTCATAAAGATTGTAATTATTGCCTCTTTGGAACCATCCTAGTTCTGAAAGACTAGGAAAGAATACCTGGACCAGAACAAGTCCTAGCTCTATCAATGACTTGCTGAATGACCCTGGACAAATCACTAGGACTCTTTTCTAAGGTTCACTTACCAATGAAATAATCACCTTAGCTGTGAAACTGTTATATGGTGATGGACTTGATAATGCTTTGGAAAGTATGAGCAGTACACACATACAGTTTTATATAATTATGAATACTGCATGATGCCTATCTAGGGTTAGGTTAATAAATAGGTATTGACCTGTTATGGGGGAAGTAAAAAGAACTTTAGTTTATTTTCCCATTTGGTTTATCACTTATTCTTTTGTGTGTGTGTTTTTAAGATTTTACTTTTTTAGAGAGAAGGGTAAGGAGGGAGGAAGAAAGGGAGAGAAATACCAAAGTATGGTTGCCTTTCATCTGCCTCCAGTTAAGGACCTGGCTTGCAACCTGGTTACGTGCAGGGAATTGAACCAGTGACCTTTGGGTTCGTAGGCCAGCACCTATCCACTGAGCCACTAGCCACGGCGACCTCTTTTGTTTTTATTTATGTATATATTTTTACTATACTCTCTTTCCTCAGGTAAGACACAGAACCTGTTTTGTTCTGAAAAATTTATTGGTCTTCGTGGGTCCTGAGAAGAAAGCCACAAATCCTCATGTCCAAAAAATGCCAACTAGTGTTTGTCTTTTCAGTCTTGCAGTATCTGTAGAACTGAAGTATGTCTGTGTCCCTGTGTGTTTCCTGAATCTCCATAAGGCCCATGCTTGTTCCATGCGTCATGGAGACAGAGGCAGGAGATGATTCACTGGTGGTCCTTTCAGCCAACGCGGTAGGCCTTTCCTTTGGGGTCTGACAGGATAACTACACCCCAACAAGCAATGCCTAGAAAAAAAAATTACCTTATGTGTACAGTACATTGCAGTAGTTTACCGGGTGCTTTAAAAAAAATTCCTTTACCTCCCCAAGCTAGAAGGAAATTTAATTGACATGAATAATCTAATTAGAATAATTAATTACAAAGGTAAGAGATCTGAAAAGCTAAAAGAACCATTACATTTTACTGGCAGGACTATGGGCTGCTAAACCCAGCGGTATACGTAGTATGCAGGTATACATGTCTACAAACTGAGTTCAAACCTCAAGTTCTAAGTTAAGTACCCTTTCTCAGGCTTTCTGTAGGGCATGAAGAAAACATGGACTTTGGTGCCAGCTAACCCTAGGATGAAAGGCTAGCTGTGTCACATCCTGGGGGGTTTGAACAGAATTATTTCTTACATTTCTTCGTTTGTTCAGCGGTAAAATGAGACCATTATCTGTAATAACTATGATAGGGTTAAAAAAGATTGAGGCTAATGAAAAGTTCTCAAAAAACTGGTTTTAAAAAACAGTTCCAACAACTTCTTCTCATCGTCCTTGCAATCTTGTTTAAGGGGCTCCCACCAGGGGACCAGCCTCAGCGAACCAACCCCACCCACGTGGCGGCACCCCACTCCCCCCACCCGCCACCCGCCCCGCCCCAGGGCCCTGCCCCGACTCTCACTGATGCCGATGACCATCTGCGTAATAGTCCCTGGACCCGGGGCGTATCCCAGCTTCATGGGCTTCCTCGCCACCCAGTACACGTACCCGCCCGCCCCTATCAACCCCGACCCGGCGAGCACCCGACAGCTCCAGCAATTATTATATACGGGGGTTTGCTCGGGAGAGGCCGGGGCTCCGGGTGCAGCGAGGGGTGCAGGGTTGGCGGAAGACACAGCTTCAGGAGGTGCGACCTTAACTGGTTCCAGAGGGTGCGAAGTAAGAGAACCCATTTTCAGGAACTCGGCCTCAACAGTAGGAACCTCCGAATCTAACTGCTGTAAAAGGTGCAGCCAGAAAGCGATTGTCGTGCTGTGCAGGACGCAGCTTGAGGGCTGCTGGGAAATGTAGTTCCCGTTTGCTTCAGCAGGGGACAAGATGGAGGCAGGCGGGCCTGCAACCTGGGTTTCTGTGGTCAGCACCCGGGATGCGCAGTGGCCGTTTCCCCCACCCCAAGTCTTGTTGAGAATACTGATTTAGCCAAATCCCTAAATATCTCAACTCTGTCTCCTTAGACTCCTGGTTTTCTCAGTTTCCTGAGCGAGACCTTGGTCAAATCACTTCTGTGTGGAGATGAATGACACACAAGAGTTTAATGTGTGCTTAATTACATGCTAGATACTTTGCTAAACAATTGCCTGTATTATGCCATTTAATTTTCCCAACCCAAGGCAGTATCAGTTCCTTAATATATGACAAGACTGGTTAAGTGCTATAATCATTGTTGAAAACAGTGTCTGTGGAAAAAGTCAAATGTATTAAATGATATCTGTACATTTTCCAAAGGCTAAACAAGTATACTCAATCTGTTGCCCTGGCTGGTGAGGCTCAGTGGATTAAGTGTCATGTCAGCCTGTGAACTTAAAAGGTTACAGGTTGTTCCCAGGATGTGCCTGGGTTGTGTTCAAGACCTGTTGGGAGTGGCCAGAGGCAGCCAATGGATGTTTTTTCCCTCTCTCCTTCCCTTTCCCTCTCTCTGAAAATAAAATCATATATATATATATAATTATATATATAGTATATATTGATATAATATATCAATATAAATTTAATATCAAGGTATTAAAAATGAATTTGAATTTCCTGGATAAATACTTTCAGTTTAGCTGTTTTTCTTAATGTCATGATCTCATCCCCCCCCCCCCCCCCCCCCCGCCCCCCATATCCGTGGCATTGTTTCTGCTTTTAGATTTAGGGAGAAAATTCAATTCAAAATCAAGCTTAAGGATTTGAGGAGTTAATAAAGAATCTGTTTTTACAGGTTTACTTTTTTATTTTCCCTTAATTGTGGACTTTTAATTCTGAGTGCTTCTTTACAATTCAACTTATATACATACCATACACTCCTAACTCATTCACCTTTCACTTATTCCCTTTGGTAGAATTGGGTATATATTTCTTGAGCTGGGTTGTTCTCAGAGGATAACTGGTAAGAAATTAAGACATTTGGAATCCAGAGGATGTTCTATTAGAAGAGATAGGTGAAAAATACGATTAATTTCGGGTTTGAAACTTTCTCCTTTAGAATGGTTTAAAAAATTAACATGATAAAAATTAAATTCACATTCCACTTTCTAAAATGATGTGTGATTTTGCGAAGGCAAAAAAAAATGAGGAAAAAAAGATACGGATAAATAGGAAACAATAAGTAATATAAGAAAATAACTTAGAATACTGGTTGGCCTGATGCTTAATTTCAAAGACCCCATTTCGTTACACATGTATGTAATATATGTATATAACTATGTGTTGTATAGTTGAATGATAAAGATTTGGGAAATTTGGGTTCTACGCCTGGCTCTGTCACTATGAGTCAGCCATATGACATAAAGAACATTTTTATTATGTCTGGCCATAATTACCTTATGTTTGAGATAAGGAGATTTGGAAAAGGTAATATTCAACATTCTCTCTTAACTTGAAAATTCAATGATTTATTAAGAATCTCTTTTCATATAGTGTTGTGCTAAGTGCCATGCCAAATAAATTCAATAGTGTTTCACTTAGAGATCCATAATTTATGGCTGCTGCTTCTTGCTATGCCAGTGAAGACATTTTATAGTGCATGTGATTTCTCCTTCTTTGTGTAAAAAATTGTCACTTTTTGATAGTGGTTACCAAATATTTTGAGTGCACACCTCTGTGAAGAAAAAAAGACAGAGCACACAATAGCATTTATTCATGCCTATTTATTATTTATAAGTTATATATTAATAACTTTATTATAAGACTAAGATAAAATAATAGAAATTAAACTTTTAATATTGTCTTCCCACTATCAGGAACTGTGCATTTCCATGGGTACCATGGTTATTTGACATATGACTTTACTTATTTATATTTCATCTAAAAACTTATCTTCTTTAGTGTACTTATTATCATAGTTAAGAGTGCCTGGAAAGGACATCTTTAATTCTCAAAAAAAATATTAATATATTTTCCAAATAACAGGCAAGATTCTTTTAACTGCTATTTTTAAGTAATTCCAAAAGATGTACTTGTTCTCTGATGATTTTCTCCAGTGAATTATAAGCGTTTTTCTCTTTTCTTTTTTTTGTTACTGTGATATCCCTTCAAAACTCAACAGTGCTTCTGTGGAACCCACATTATAGAATTGCACATAGTACATATTAAAATTGAGGTGTATTGTTACAACTTTGGAAAATTATTAGGAAAGTTAAGATATTTCTTGAGGTAAATGAAATTATGGGTTCTGAAGCCATTGGAAACAAGCTAAATTATAATCGGAGGAAGATGGTGCATTTTGCTAGAAGAAAAAATGAGGACAAGTTTGAAATCTAACTTTACCTCATTATCTTTATTGTATCCATTTCTTTTACTACTTATTATCTCTTTAGGTCATTTTGGTAGTTATGACTCACAAGGCCTTATGATTTCTTCTATTAATTTATAAATTAAAAAAATGCAAAAGGCATATACTAAAAACTGTCATTCACACTCATCTCACCTAGTCACCCAATTCCCTTTCTTTAACACAGCCAGTCTTGTGTGTATATTTTTGATGTGTGTATGTGTGTGTTTGTGTAAATACACACTCAAGGTCTGTCTGGAAAAAGTCAAACCATTGTTAATATGAGAATGGTTTACATGACATTAATGTAACCTGGCAGCCAGGGAAAGTAGACTGGACGGTGCAAGAGTGAACAATGACGACTCCACTGTATTAGTCAGTGCGGGTGGTAGATGCCATCAAGTGAGCATGTGTACTATGTGGCTGTCACATTCAAAGTGCCTGAGCCAGTAGAGCAATGGGGCTGCCTCAAATTTTGCATTAAGCTTAAACATCCCTTCAAGGAAAGCTATTCTGATGATTCAGAAGGCCACAGCTATGAGCAACTAGTGACTGACAGCTTTGTCATGACAATGCAGCCATTGATACATCATGTTTTAGGCAGTTTCTTGGCCAAACATCAAATCACCCAGGTGACTCAGCCCCCACTACAGCCCAGATTTGGCATCCTATGACTTTTGTTTTTCCCCCAAACTAAAATTCCCTTTGAAAGGGAAGAGATTTCAGACCATTGATGAGATGCAGGAGAATACAATGGGGCAGCTGATGGCGATTGGGAGAACTGTGCGAGGTCCCAACTTTGAAGGGGACTAAGTTGTCATTGTTCTATATACATATATAGGTATTTCTTGTATCTTCTTGAATAAATGTTGCTATTTTTCATATTACATGGCTGGGTACCTTTTGGACAGACCTCTATTAAAAATAATGCACAATATATAACTTTGTGCATACACCACATAATAAGCATGTAATTATATATTAGAATATATTTCTAAAAGTTTAGAAATATATTACCTTGATGCACATTAACAATTACTTTTCATAGAACTCATACCAATTTAAACTATACTTTCACCAACAATTATGAAATCTGTTTCCTCACTCTGTTCCTCCACATATTCAATCCACATAGTAAGTGAATTTTGTTCTCTCCCTATTTTTTTTTTAAAGATTTTTTATTTCATTATTTTTAGAAAGAGGAGAAGGGAGAGAGGCAGAGAGGGAGAGAGACATCAATGTATGGTTGCATTTCACCTGCCTCCAGCCACAGACCTGACCGGAGACCCAGTTTGCAACCTGGCTATGTGCCCTGGCTGGGGAATCGAACCTGTGACCCTTGGGTTCGCAGGCTGGCGCCTTATCTACTGTGGTACCAGCCAGGGCTGTTCTCCCTATTTTATAGGTGAAAATGGTTTAATTTTCTTTTTCTTATTGTGAATAAGCTTCTCAATGTATGTATAAGAGCAATTACTATCTCCTTTTCTGTCAATATTTTTTGCCCATTTGTTTTGTTGTTGATTTTTTTTTTCTCATTGACTTTTAAAAACTTTATACATTAGTGAGATTAACCTCATGTCTGTAATATAAATTCATGATTTTGTCCTCCCAATTTGATATATGCCTTTTGACCTTGCTTGTTGTACTTTTTTACCATGCACACTTTTTAAATGTGTAATTGTCTTTATCAGCCTTTTATAGTTTCTGAATTTTGTGTCATATAGAAAGGTCTTCTGCTTTTTTATGGTTTCCTTGGTATTTTGATCATTTTGTCCCCAGACTTCAAAATTTAATGCAGTTGGAATTTATGTTATTATTAGGTGTCAGGAATACAACCAGATCTTTTCTTTTTCTACTGTCTGACCCATTTTCTCATATTATTAAGTAATCCACCTTTCCCCCACATATTTGCAATGCCACTTTATCGAAAATGCTGTATATAGATATACATCTAGACTTCATAGTCCGTGAGTTTTCCATTTATTCATATGACATTATTACACTTTGAATTACTGAAGCTCTGAAATGCATTAATACTTGGACACTAGCTTCCCCCTTATTACTCTTCTGTTACAGGCTTTTCTTGGCTATTTTTACTTATTTATTTTTCCACATGAACTTTTGACTCAGCTTGATTATTCTGACAAAATGATGCTGACATTTTTATTAGACTTGTGTGAAAATTGTGGTTTAATTTAGGAAGAATTGACATCTTTATGATGCTGAATCATCCTATCTGAGGACATGGGATGCTTTGTCTTTTGTTCATATTTTATATTTTGTGTTCCTCTGTATCATTTAAAGTAATTATCTCATACAATTTCTTTCAGACATTTTATCTTTTTTTGTTGTTATTGAAAACAAGGAATTTTCCTTTTTATTGTGTCTTCTAATTGGTTGTGTTTGAATGTAAAAAGGCTATTCATTTTCATATATCCTAATATTGAATTATCAGGGCTTTCTGGTGGACCTTTGATATATGGTTGATAGTTTTCTTTATGTGTAATCCTAATTGATTTAGTGGATAACTTTTATGCCTACTTTATAAAAAGAATTTGGAAGCATCCTTCATTTTCCCCTATACTCTATAATAGTTAAAATACTATTGGAATTATTTGCTTTTTAAAACTTCTGTTAGAATTTCCCTGAGAGAGGAAAATGGGGAGGAAGATTCTTTGACACCTTTCTCTATTTGTAATTTGGAAATGTGCCTAACCTTAGGTTAATCGAAGTGCAAAACTATTTCTGTTGGAAATGGTTTTGGCAAGTTATACATTTCTTGAATATTATCTATTTCATCCCAGTTTTCAAGCTAATTTAATGAATTGAGGAAAGTAGTTCCTTTAATTTTTAAAAAATAATCTGTGTGGAACCTGTAAATGCTACCTTTTATATGAAAAAAAAAAAGAGGTTCTTTGCAGATGTGGTTAATTAAGGATCTTGAAGTGGAATAATTATGCTGGATTATCAGGGCAGACTATAAATGCAATCACAAGTGTTCTTATAAGTAACACATGAAGGGATATTGCACACAGAAGAGAAGGAAGTGAACGAGGAAACAAAGATTGGTATGATGGGGTTACAGATCAAGGAGTGCTGGCAGCCACCAAAACTAGAAGAAGCAGTAACAAATCTCCCCTAGAGCTTCCAGAGGGAGTACGACCCTGGCAACACCTAGATTTCAGTTCTGTGGTACCGATTTCAGACTCTGACCTCCACAACACAGAGTAAATTTCTATTGTCGTAAGCCACCAAGTTTGTGGTAATTTCTTACAACATCCATAGGAAACCAATACATGCGCTTGATTAAACCTTTGTCCCAGACTTGCACTCTGATTAACCTAAGGTAAGGCAGGAAAGTATAACCACTAGGAATAGCAGGTTCTTTCATTAAAGCTTTTGTGTTATTACTCCACTGTTTTTGACATTGACTATTGCTGTGGAGAATTCCACAGCCAAGCCAATTTATTCTCTGATGTAATTGAATACGTAGTTTTGCCGAGATATCTAAATGGTTTTCTTTTCCTTCTCCCTCCCTCCCTTTCTCTATCCTTTTCAGTGGTTGAAATCCAATGTCTTTACTAGGATAATCAACTATTTGATGATTATTCTACTTCAGTCTTCCAGGCATAAAGAATACCATATATATTTATATATAATACCATATTTTAGAGACACACACGTGTTATTTTTATTTCAGAAATGTTTATCTGAATTATGTCTTTTAAAATTACTATTATTGTATTGTTTTCTTATAACCAAATACAGCCAACCAGCATTACTTCCACTAATCCATCATTAAAGGCAAAAGTATAATTTATAGGATATTTTAAATAATGCACTATACAACAAAAATGTTAAATTAAAAAAAAAAAACACCTTGATGAATTATATAAATTGCTAAATAAGAAAAAAGCAGAACTATTTTTCCTCTATAAAATCAAAAATCTAAAGAGTTCTGTTAGTCTTAATGTTATCTTTATGTTAAAGTAGTAGAAAGTGTGGTATATATAGTCACACCTAGGAAATTATGTAATTTACACACCCCATATTAATACATAAAATTTGTATAATGAACACAGAGAGCCTTAGGCTTTCATTTTTAATTTGGTGTTGAATTATGATGTTCTTTGATAGATAATTACATAAAACTTATTTTTGTACATTTATAAACCTAAGAAAAATAATTGTTTCTTGTAAAAGGGCTCTCAGTAGCCATTTGTATTATAATAGGATAAACTGGACCTCTAAGAGGTTAGTGTATACCAAATCAGGACTGTTTAGATTGACTCAACAAATCAGATACACTGAACATTTCATAGTGTTTGTTTCCTAAGTCACAGCATTTTCCTTTCTCCTGAAATCATGACAGGTTAGGCACTTCTGGAGAGTGTGGTGGTTTTCCATGTTTTGTTGTTATTAATATAAACCATATTATTTCACCTTTTTCCCTTTTTAAAAAAGATTTTATTTATTATTTTTAGAGAAAGGGGAAGGGAGAGAGGAAGAGGGGAAGAGAAACATCAGTGTATGGTTGCCTTTCACCTGCCTCCAGCTAGGGACCTGGCTGGAGACCTGGCTTGCAACCTGGTTATGTGCCCTGGCTGGGAATTGAACCAGCGACCTTTGGGTTCACAGGTTGGCACCTTATCCACTGTGCCACCAGCCAGGGCTGTTTTTTCTTTCTTATGTACTTTTCTATTATACTTAATCATTAGTCCTTTTGGAATATTCTTACGAATTTCTCTAAGAGAAGCAGTTTTAGAATTGGAAAATGAAAACAAAGTTTGGTATGTCCATGGCTTTCTCTCTCCTGCAAACTTCTCCCAGATTGGTGATGTTAAAGTTTCTAAATGTGATTGCAAGCTCCAGAATTCTGATTTTTAACCCTACAAAATCAGTATCTAACTATGGTTTCTTTTTTATTGGACCTTTTTGAAAACTGATTTTTTGAGCTTTTCATTGTTTATTTTCTCTCCTTATTCCTTCAGTCTTAGCCTCAAGGAACTCCACATGCCTGTTAGAGACACAATTTTGGTTATTTGCTCATTTATAAGTATTTGATCATCTTTGGAGCTTTGCTTCTAATTCATGGCTCTGCTAGCTTATTCTGTTGCTGATGTTAAAAAGAAAAAGGAAAAATAATCGTAAACACAAAAATTTACATTTCTGCAGATATTTCTCTGATGGGCCTCTATATCTAAAAAAGAAAAGGACTTGGGATCTTAACAGCCACAGTAGAGTGTTGGAGATCCTGAAGGTGCAGGGTAACGTTCTTGTCTGTATTCTATTGGAGTTGTGTTTTTTCACATGGCTTTTCTCTTTTCCACTTCTCCAGAATAAGCAGTAGCTATTTTGTGCAATAGTCTTTTTGAAGTTCCGTTGATAAATGGGCCTGTTCAGACCATGTCAACTCACAGATTCAGAAAGAGCTATGTCTACCTTTCTGTGACAAGAAATCGCCTCTACATATTTCCCTGAAGCTAATGAGTATGCTTGAAGGAGTCTTTATTAAACTGCCATAGACCTTGAGATAGGTAGTGTCCAGAGAGTCATGGGATGGCTGTAGCACTGACACAGGGAGGATGACAACAGGGAAATGAGACATGCTGTAACTCCTCATCTGTGCCCAGTGTCCCTCCCCAGAATAATAGTTACATCATTTCTTCCTTCTGTGCTGTGCTCAGTGTGGATCTGCTCTTTAGACACTTGTCCTATTTTTTTTTTTCTTTTTTTCAAGGATTCTAGTTATGTATGCTGTTGTATCTTCTTTTTAAAGAAAGATTATTTTTAAATAACCCTTTTCATTTGTTATTTTTCTCTTTGTTTTCTTACGATGTTTGCTATCCATCTCCTTTCTATTCCTCTACTTTTTGTATTTTAGAAATTAGATGGTTTTATTTTCCCCCCACTGTTGTTCCAGAGCTTAGAGAACTTGTATTTTATCTTCTCCTGCTGCCTAGTCATCTTGTCTGTAAGTTCTTTCCCTTCTGCTTTGCGCTCTTGCTTCATAATTGATTACTTCTTAAGTTTTTAAAATATTTGGTCATAATTTTTATATGCTCCATGATAATATTTTCTGTATGTTATCATAACCTTACATTATTTTTCTTCTTTCTTTCATTCCTTATTTCCTTTTTATCTAAGTTATCTTTGAATACATTATTTTGGTTTCTTTGTTTAGAAAGCATCTTTGAAGGGGTAATTTTCTCAGCTATTAAGAGCAGGTTTACGTTAGAGCCAGAACTAAATTCCAGGCCCATTGGGCTTATTTTATGGTTCAGGGAGTGGTATATTGTTCATGTAGCTTTCTTTTCTTCCCAGTGAATGGAATAGATAGTTTTTGAGTTTTTATAACTTGAAGTAGCTTTTTTTCTCTATGCTTCCACAGCTAGTGTGCTTCCTGCATACATGGCTACTTGATGGGCTTTCTTATTTAACTCTACCTTCATTCCTTCATGGAACAAAACAAAGTCTGTGGAACTTAGGGGTTTAGCTGTGCCCTTCACCTTCAGGAATTTTACATTGCTGACTCATTTGGATGCCTGCAGCTGCCATGCCCTCAGTCTGCTGTGTCTTCCAACATGTACCTGTATGAGCACCATTGCAAAAGTGATTGTAGATGTATATGTTGTGTTGGAGCCTCACTAATCCTTGTACCCCCCTACTCCTGGTCATAATAATGAACAGAATACTCCTCTTGACCTTCTTTGAATAGGTAGGGTAAGGGAGAAAGAAATGTTTGTTATGTGAAGTCCCTTAGGTTGAAGTTGTTATTTATTGTACCATAATCTAGCCTATTTTGATTGATACCGTTGGTTTACTACTGAGGGTGCTACTTGAGGGGGTATTTAGAAATAGGAGGAAGCATTTGGCTTGTCCAGGGGCCCAGGATCTGGGATCCTAAGTCTCTGATAATGCTTACAACAGTCCTATGCAATAAAGATTGCTTAGCTATAATGAAAGCAGTTCCCTCACTGAAAAGCTCAGTAAATGGTTTGAAAATATAGCCAAATAGCCATCCTGGAATGTGTTCATTATTAAAACCTTTCCCAAATTAATATATTTTAGGCATTCCCTGTTTTCCATTTTAAGTAATTTGAATAATTTTAACTTTTATATATGTATTATAATTTTCTAAATATAATAGCCATGAATAGATTTTAAGAGTTTTTCATTTTCACATAATTTTTGTACTGTTATTCATGTTCAATAAATATCTGTGTATTTTATTAAACTGAAGTATCTTCATGGGCGTGTATTTGGTAAAATGTGTTCCATATTGTGGGTGCACATTTGTAAAATGTGGGTTCCCCTTTTGTGTTTTTGTACTTGGAACTGACAGGAGACTTAGAAAATAAACAATTGAAAAAGACATTACCTAAAGGTAGCTATCAAGTGTAATAAGACTCAAGTCAAATGGCCCAGCTGTCACAGTAAAATACAGCCTATTGACTTCCTTCTCACTAGGAAAAAGCATGGCTTGCCACTTACCACAGACAGCTTGGGGAGAAAGTGTCACCCTGAGAACTACAGGAACGAATGCCCCATCTAGCTAAAAGGCACAAGATGAATCTGGTTGCCTGTGTCCCTAGTAGATAACCACATGTTTTTATAAGAAGCGAGGTGGGCTATGTAATGTTCTTACCTAAAAGGTCAGGAAAAAAAAAAATAGTGTTATAGTTAAAACACTAATGGAGATGAACAGTGACATTAAAAAAAATCATTAAAAAGATAATTTAGTACCAACTAGGTACTAAACTCCTAGTAGAGAGGGTTTGGGAGAGAGAGTGGCTTATACAGAGATAAGCAGGATAAACTTTACTTGTAGG
This sequence comes from Noctilio leporinus, assembly GCA_004026585.1. Lineage (NCBI taxonomy): Eukaryota > Metazoa > Chordata > Mammalia > Chiroptera > Noctilionidae > Noctilio > Noctilio leporinus. The sequence goes on from PVIW01002217.1 coordinate 102,188, forward strand.
TTTTTGGAATCTGGATGCTAAGTATATACATAAATAAATCTAATAACAAATATGACAAATATAACAGAGGCAGTAAGAAAATTTAATGAGAATGTAGGAAAAATATTTTTCTAATTGGATGAGGTAAGTGAGTTAAATCCAGGAGGAAGAATACTTTAAGTTGAATTTTAAAAGAAGCCTAAAGGGACTGTCGAATAATATGTATATATCACTGACACCACCATCCTAGGGTGAAATTAAGAGGTACAATGTTTAGCAGTTAAAGAGTGCTATTGCATACAGTATTCATATGGCTGTCTTAGTATTGACAATGGTTTATGTAACTAGAATCTGAAAATGGTTAGTGTTAATGAATTTAAACATTTGGATATGCTAAAAATTATTATAATAATTTCCCACAGACTTCTCAGTATGATTGTGTGTATACACATGCCTAGGATGTTCATGTCATGAAAAACGGCAGCTAGGATACTCAGTATGTCCACATTGCTTCAATCTATTGACCTTGCGTCCTTTCTGTATCCAATTCAACCAGAACCAAAAATAAAAGTGTCATTCAAGATGATGTTTCAGTAAATTCTGTTCTCATAGGATCAACCACTCTTGCAGACCAGTACTAATGTTTATGTTCAGTGAACTCAACAAGCTGTATACAGGCTATTGAGCAATATATTTCCTTTGGTCTGCATACTGGTATTGATTAGATGAGGAATAAATAGCTTGGATTCTCTTCAAGCACTGGCACTTTATAATGTCTTGAATCTTCTTACATATGTCTAATGTATATACGAATGCACAGCTGAGAAAGAAAAGCTGTTTAAGTATATGTCAGTGAGCCCAGACCTTAGAGATGGGAGCGAAAAATGATTTAATTCTTTTAGTTCTTCTCATAACACTTACTCACTTTAACAGGATGCCTCTCTACTCCCTTGCTCCTTATTAATCTCATAAAGAAGGAACTCATATTGATCCTTCATGTAACCATTTTTAGGCCTGATGTGTAGAGCGTGGGTAAACATCTGGGGATGCTGTTCTTTGCTGTCCAGTGAGTCAGCAGAGGAGATTGGCCCAGGTGTCCCACAGTTGACTGCATCTTAAGGATGGCTGACACTAATCCACACGGTGTCATACTGTCAAGTTAGATGATCCTGGGGCTGCCACTGAACTGAAGCATATAGATCCCAAGGGAGATAACTGCTCTCAGTGATGAAAGGAACAGTTTTCTTGGAATTTTAATTTAGTCCAGAATGTTTTTCCAGAAAGCATGTCCTGGTAGTTTACTGTGGTTAGTATGAAAAGTATAGTGGCAAAAGAGAAAGAATATGAGGTGATAATGTGAATTAAATTATCTAAAGTATTTTTCAGGTTATACATGATCTAATTTAAGACTCACAATTGTACAGTGACAAGAGTATTATTATTATTATCTCCATTTTACAGATAAGAAAATTAAGGTCTGGAGGGGTTAGGTAGTTTGCCCAAGCTAATTTTCCAGTAGGTGTAAGAGATGAAAAAAAAAAAAAAAAAAAAAAAATACTAATGCCTAGTATCGAGCCAAGCATTCTGCATTTTCTCTGCATGAATTGGTGAATTCAATCCTCACAACAACCTATGTTTTTAACGTGTGAGAAACTAGGTATTAGAGGTCACTTAGTTTAAGGGATGAGGACTAGCCTTCAATCCAGGTCTTTAGTCTCCTGAACCCATTCTACACCATGCAGCCCAAGTCACATGGTGTCTTTTGACTACAGTTTGAGATTTCTATCCATGTATTGCACTAAGGTATATCTAGAAAGCGCTTTGCACAGTGCCCTTGCACGTAAAAGAAACATTCTGTGGTTGAGCACTACTAATGAATGCATCATTAGCAAGGGTATTTTTTGCCTACTAACCTTATAATTAAGATTCCTAATGATTTTTTAACTATTGTTAGGATTATCAAATGCTAAATTTCAGTGAGCCTTTCCTTGCCTAAGACTTCTTTGCAGGTTGCTAGATTGTTAAGGTGTCAGAATTAAATCAGCTGGCAAGGCAGAACAACAAGAAAAATTCTCATTGTGCCTGACGCCATGCCACCCTATACTGGCACAAGCAGCCCAGGAGCTCACAAAATCATTTTTAAAATGCCTTGCATTTTCCAAGTGCTTTCAAACACATTCTTTCATTTTTGCCTCACAATGATGTTGTTGGGTGGCCATTTTTATCCCTGTTTAACAAGTAAGGAAACTGAGGCCCAGAGTCACGTGTTAAGATTCAAACAACTAGGAAATGAAGGAACCAAAGTCCAAAGAAGATTGATTCCCTGATTCAAAGTTCCGTGCTTTTCTTAACTACATTTTGCTGCCTATAGTTGTATTAAGATTCCTGCCTCCTTATATTAGTGAGGAGCAACCAGGATCTGCAAATGCAAATGTAATAAAGTGTCATAGTAGGTAGCTTTAGGAAATGTGTGAATAAAAAGGGAAATTTGATGGGCCTACCACTGAAATTTTTTTAAAAAATTCATTCAACCAATACTCATCCAACACATGTTTATTTAGTCCCTGCTTTACCCATGACATCATGTTAAATTATGGGATATATAAAAAGAAGCAGGGCTGGGAATGCTGGGAAAAGCTTTCAGCTCAAGTTAACACTATTTTAGATGTAAAAAATATATATATAGGAATCATGTCGTGGTAATTACTTACATGTCTTGGTTTGCCAATTAAACTAAAACCCAAAATAAATTTGACACAGGTACAAAGATGGTAACTGTGTTTTACTTATCTTTACATTTCATATAATGTTTGGCTCAGTATTTTTCCAGTTGAATGAATGAAGAAAACAATGAATGAATGGGAGGTAGACTTAGGGCTGCTGCTCTCCCAGAAGCTATGGACTAAATGAAAGACAAGAAACAAAATGAACTAAAATATAAGACTGATGTATGTACCTACAGTATAGGGAAGAGAGGTATACTTTCTCGTTGAGTTGTTCAAGAAAAGCTTCACGGAAGAGGCACTTATTGAGTGACAAATAAGTAAAAAGGATTTCTGTTCTTTTTTTTTTTTTTTTTAGAGCAACATATAGATTAATGACTGAAAATAAGAAGTAGGAGATTTAAATTTTCCAATACCCTATAGGCCAGGATAGTAGGCATTCAAAACACTTGAGCGAGTGTGTGAGTGAATGAATGAATGAATAAACAAAAATTTTAATGTATTAGCTTCTAAAAGTGAAATGCTATGGCAATATCTTGGTGTTCCATGGAACAAATTAGATTAAAAGTATCAAAAACACTGTCATAATCTTGCCATGCTGATTTTGGCCCTTTTTAAAATCATGGAAGTATCTTAGAAAGTGCTTTTCTCTGTTATAGAGGAGAGGCAAAGAAGGGGAGCAGTTTAGACAAGAACCTAGTATGGAAGAACCATGGACATGGACAACATGTGGGATTGACTTTGTGGGGGAATGAGTGGGTGGGGAAGAGGACAGAGGGGAGCAAAAAGCGGATGGATGTAATACAACAATAATAAAATTAAATAAAAAAAATAAGTCTCTACAATTCAAAGAAGCATTTTAGATACGTAGTCAAAGAGTGAAACAGACATCTTTGAGAGGTTGCATCATTTCCTTGAGAGGGAGAACACCAAGCCAAAAGTCTTCAGTTACATCCTCATTTCTGACTTACCACATCTAATTGTAACATCTTTCAGCAGCCTGGCCATAAAAACTGGGATATGAGAATTCCTGCAGGATTCTGAGCTTTGGTTATACTCAAGTCTTTGCATTGATCATTTAGTTTTATTTCTTTTCACAGAAAACTGCTTGTAATGCCTCCTAGGTTACTCTCAGACCTGCAACTTTTATACCAACAATAAAAGGAAGCATTGTTTACCATAAGGTACTTCCATTTGATGGCAATTATTGACAGTGCTTTCCATTGCTCAAAGTAGAATAATAATGCTACCTGAGATTTAAATTATTTTATGTTTCTAAAATTTACCCAGTTATAATCATTAATAGAATAAATAAGAGCATAAAGCATTGATTATGGAGTGGGACTTCAGTTTGCTTTTATTACAATAAGAAGCAATAAACACATTCAATGGATTTTCCAAATATGGTACTTTTATCTGATTCCCTTTAGAAACATTTTTAAGAATAGTAAAAAAGAAAATATGAACAGTGTTAATATTACTAATGTAAATTATTTAACATTTTTGGTCATCACATTTGATGTCCCATATGTTTTTTCATTGAGAAATTTGAACTGTTCATGCATATACTCAGTCAAGTCCAAACAATTTGAAATTTTACACAACCGTGATGAACATTTAAAAAAAAATAACCTCTTAAATTAGTTAGCATTATGAGGTGAATCCTGTCTCTTGAAAATGTATAAGGTATGTTATTGGAAATTGTGTACATAGAAATGTTAGGAAATTTCTGTATTATAAAATGTGCACCACTTATAAAACTTAGCAGAACTTTGTAAAATTCAGATATTTGTATTATCCCCCATCTTCTCTTAGAACTGTACTCATATGTTATGCTTCTATGTGTTTCTAATGATTGCCTCTATGATGCTTTGATTTGATTTTCCAAAAACTAAATAAGGGAACAATGGCAGTAGTTGAATATATATTGTAAATGATAGGGAAGAAGTCTGATTAAAAGTGGTTACAGGGAAAGAAATAGATACTTTCATGGAAAGAAGCTCAATACTGAATATGTTTCAAAGAGGAGTGGAGTCCCTTCTTTAAAGCAGTGGTTTTCAAACATTGCCATGTAGGGAACCATTTGGGGAGCCAGTTAAAAATACATTTCTGGGCCTCTTTCCCAAAGGATGTCCATATCCTGTAAATATCTGGAATAGGACAGGGGTATATGGTAAAGGAGGTATCAGAAAAGATGCAGAAAACTTTTGAGGATGATAGATTTGCTCTTTATTTTTTTTACTTACTATTTTTTTAAAAGATTTAATTTTTTTTTTTTTTTTTTTAAATTTTTGTTATTTCCAGAGAGAGAGGAAGGGAGAGAGGGAGAGAAACATTCAGTGTGTGGTTACCTTTCACCTGCCTGCATCTAAGGACCTGGCTGGAGACCTGGCTTGCATCCTGGTTATGTGCCCTGGCTGGGAATCGAACCAGTGACCTCTGGGTTTGTAGGCTGGCGCCTTTTCCACTGAGCTACCAGCCAGGGCTGTTCTTTATTTTAATTGTAGTGATGGCTCCTCAGGTGTGTACATAAATCAAAACTTATATAAAAAACATCGATAAAGCTTTTAAAATTAAATAAAATGGGTCCTGGGGAAAGGGAATAAAGGGATTTCTCTGCTCTCCGAGGCACTTCTTTTTAAAGGTTATTGTGTCTGATACTGAAGCCTCCCTGATCCAAGTACATTGTGATGTGGGGGGTATGTGTGTGGTGTATGGTGAAGGAGTTTGTTAATAGGGAGCAGTAGCACTAGGCCCCAGAAAGTTTTTATGTATGTTTGTGCTACTTGCAAGACCTAGAGGGAAAGAATTAGCCTTTCTTGTCCCTTGAGGGGCTGTTCACCATGGGTTTGCAGTTGTGAGTAGAGTCTTGCCTTTGACTTCTAGGCCCCTTTGCTGAGTGTGGCACCACATGGAAGTTACAGCCTCTTCCACACTGCCAGAATGCTTTGGGTTTTCATGGCAATGATGCATAATAATGGTGGAGATCCAGGTCACCAATCCTAGGGAAATTCTTGTAAGAGAGTCTGAGATTTCTATGCAGATGGTCACCTGTGCACAAGGATAATGTTGGATTCATAAGCTTTATGAGCACTCTTTAAGTTGTCTAGCAGTAACTTGGGCTGGAAAACCTCAGGATAGGAGAAAATTGACTTTACCAAAAAGAAGACTGTAACTTAGAACACTTGAATATTAAAAGCATTTATGACTCATCTGGTCAGTGGGAAGCACATTTACTGAGAAACAAACAGGGAGGATTGATCCAAGAGTTGCCTATTCTTTCTTTTTCATACATATGAGGAAGTTGAGTCAATATTGATTGTGAGCTTTGCTTGATGTCACACACACAGACTTTCTGAACTAAGAAAAAACAAATTCACTCTTTTGGTTCTCAAGTGTCTGCTCTTTCAACCAACTGCAGATCCTTCCTTCCTTCCTTCCTTCCTTCCTTCCTTCCTTCCTTCCTTCCTTCCTCCCTCTCTTTCTTGCTTTCTTGCTTTCTTGCTTTCTTTCTTCTTTTTTGGACTCTAAAAAAAATGAACTGTAGCTTGGCAAAAATAGAACAAGAATGGTTAAGGGGTATTTGATGTTCAGCAAGATCATATGCAGGAAATACGTGCTTTAAATTAGTATATTAATTTAGAGTCATAAAAATTACATATCAGAATCCTGAAATATATTGCAGATGTAATTATAGAATCACAGTCTTGGCTAAGTCTTAATGAACAACAGTTATTTTTAAAAAGGAAATTGGAAAAAATTTTGGAAAGTCTGACAAATCTGGTAACACTTCAAAAAACTGTCATGCTATGGTATCTCCTTATCTATAAATGGATAGGATTTAGTTAGATGACTTTTTAAAATTCTGAGATAAATATAAAATAATTCAGCTTTTTGGAATAAGTGCTATAGGATCAGTCAGGCTAAGAAAGATCCTAGTAGGATCTTTTAAGAACTTAAGTAAGAACTGGAGAGTCAGAAAGATGGCGACAGAGTAGACAGCAGTGCTGATGGCGTTCTCGAGTGCCAGGGCAGCTAGAGGACAGGATAGGGAGCATGAGGTGTCTGCAGGTCTCTAAGAATTGGAGCAGTCAGCATCTGGACTCAGGGGTGCACAGCCCAGAGGCAGCAGAGACCTACAGGAGAGCAGGTGAGACAGTTCTAAACTGGCTGGTGGGCCAAGGTCGGCTCTGGGCAGTGGCAGCTCTGACCAGAGGGGCATCTCTAACTGAAGCCAGCTCAAGGCTCCCTGGCAACTAGAAATCTGAGCAGTGAAGTGTGGACAGTGAGTGCAAACACTGGAGGAAATGAGGAATTGAACTCCTGCAGGGGAGGGACTGTGTGAGAGCCTCGCTCCAGAGACTGAGACAGAGGAAGCTCCTCCCTGGGCCAGAGGCGGAGGAGGAGAGACCCACGGGGAGCAGGAGCTAGAGGCCAAAAACTGCCCCAGCGCCACTGGGGAGAGGGCAGCTCAGAGCCCTGGAGATGGGGAAGGGCCCAGCCCTGTGCACCCACATCAGCCGCAGGCTCCCACAAAATCTTGGAACCATGAGCCAGGAAATTGCAGCCGGTGCAACTGGTGTGCCCATTGTAGGTGACAAAGTCCTCCTCCAGGAGCTGGAGGGGGAGGAGTAGCGTTAGCCAGCAGACTGCACTGTGGACCCTCTGAGGGCTAGGCATCATCACAGAGGTGGAGGTGAAAAAGTCAAAGAGCTGCACTGCTTGGAGGGTTAGCCTTGGGCCAGGGTAGCCAGGCACTGTTAGCGGACAGGGGCTGCCTCCTCCGAGGGCTGCGGGGCAGGGCCATTCATCACAGGAGCCAGCAAGGTTGCAGGCTGCCCTGCATTGGAGCCAGGTGCCCATCACAGGCAGGAACCTCCTCCAGGAGCTGGAGAGGGAATAGCAGCCATAGACACCACAGAAGCCCCCTATAGGTCTTCACACCAAACCAGTGAGAGAAGGGAGGGCCTCAAAACACCAGCGGGGCAGAAACCCAGCTAGGCTACTAGAGGCCCAGCCTACCTGGGGGCTGACTGACATGCAGAATCAGCCCTGACTGTGACAACCATAGGCCCTGCCACTCCAAGACCACAGCTTGACTGTAGACTGCAGAGACTTGACCAAGAAAAAGAAGCAGAAACAGGAAATGGATTGCTGCTACATGAACTGTTAATCCCTAACATACCCTTTTCAAAAGTTACTTCCAACCCTCACAATTAGTGCATTTTAAGTAAATACTGTTTATACCATAGTGTATCCCAACTCACATATTTTTACTCCTCCCCTATCTCAATCCACCTAAATACCCAAGACCCTCCTCCTACTCTTGTTTAAAACTACTCACTCTCCTGCTACAACTCATTCCCAGTCCTCAATCTAAGTATTCCTCCCCAGCCACCTGAACCCTTTCTTTCTTTCTTTCTTTCTTTTTTCTTTTTTTCTGTAGATACGCTACTAGGGACTACAATTTTTTTTTTTTTTTTCCTGCTAAAAGCACACAGATCCTGGCTTCACCTGGATCAATCAGGGCTCAATAAGGGTGAACAGGGAGGCAGATGCAGCAACTATATATGTAGGCTTATACTGTTCACTCACACTTGAGGCTTTCTGATTCTCCCTCTCCTCATTTCTATAGAAGAGATAAGTTGGTTTTCTCTCTCATGTCCCTGCTATTTTTGCTACTCCTCAGCACCCTTCAAAATTATTTATACTTTAGTCAACTCAATCATTTTTTTCCCTCATAAGCAGTCTTAACATATCTACATCCCCACTAAGACTGGCTCAGTTGCAGCTGAGGGTGTGACTAAAAGCAGGGGTTACCTTGGAGGGTATGGGTGCATAGTTACATTTGTAGGCAGTCGAAAGGGGCATTAAAGGAGAAAGATATCTCTGAAGGTGTGGTTATTTTGCCTGGACTGGAGGTTCTGTTGTATGGGCAGCTCAAAAACAGTGTATGAGAAAGGATAGAAGGAGTGTCTCTCAATCAGCCAACTGGAAGGAAAGGAACAACATACACAACCAATCCAAAATACAACCAGACAGCCCAAGTTAATGACATAAAGGCCACCCCAAGAGCAACAAGTAGAGAAAATCTAAGAGACTGCAACACTGAACTCCACAAATCTTCCAACACAGAAGGGTATTCCACAAAGGCGGGGATGCAAAGCAGATTAATCCAAGAAAAAAAAAAAAAGAAAAGAAACAACAACAGACACCCAAAATGGGGGAAAAAGAATCAGTCCATCACCAAAAGGAAAGGAAGAATCCTCAGAAAGATAAAATGAAACAGAGGCAAACAAAATATCAGATATGGAATTCAAAAGAATGATAATAGAGAAGCCCAATGAGCTCAGCCAGCTCAAAGAAAACTATAAACAACTCCAGGGGAACTATAAAGAACTCCAGGGAAGTTCCAAGGAACTTACTGAGAGCTACACCAGCATCAAAAAGGACTTAGAAACTATCAGTAAGAGCCAGGAGGAAATGAAGAATACAATTTCTGAATTGAAGAATACAGTAGAAGGAGTCAACAGTAGGCTAGAGGAAGCAGAGGACTGGATCAGTGAGTAGAAGGACAATGTAGAAAAATATTCCAAGACAGTACAAAAGAATGAAAAAAGGCTGAACAAGAATGAAGAGGTTTTAGGAGAACTGCAGGACAACGTGAAACAAAATAACAACCAGAAGGAGAAGAGAAACAAGGAATGGAAAACCTGTTCAAAAAAGTAATGAAAGTAGTACAGTGGATAAGGTGCCGGCCTGCGAACCCAAAGGTCGCAGGTTCAATTCCCCAGCCAGGGCACATAACCAGGTTGCAAACCAGGTCTCCAGTCAGGTCTGTGGCTGGAGGCAGGTGAAATGCAACCATACATTGATGTCTCTCTCCCTCTCCACCTCTCCCCCTTCCCCTCTTTCTAAAAATAATTAAATAAAATCTTAAAAAAAAAAAAAAAAAAGTAATGAGAGAAAATTTCCCTAACATGATGAGTGAAAATGTTACTGAAGTTCAGGAAGCACAGAGGGTCCCAATGAAGATCAACCCAAACAGACCAACTCCAAAACATTATAATTAAAATGGCAAATTTCAAAGACAAAGAGAGCATCCTAAAAGCATCAAGAGAGAAACAGCAAATAACATATAAAGGGGCCCCGATAAGGCTATCAAATGATTATTCAACAGAAGCAATACAAGCCAGAAGGGAATGGCAAAAAAAACGTTTCAAGTAAACAAAGGCCTGCAACCAATAATACTCTACCCAGGAAAGCTCTCATTCAAAATGGAAGGAGAAATAAGGAGTTTCCCAGACAAAAGAAGACTAAAAGAATACATCTCTACCAAACCAGCATTGCAAGAAATTCTAAAGGGTCTGCTTAAAAAAAAAAAAAAAAAAAAAAAAAAAAAAAAAAAAAAAAAAAAAAAAAAAAAAAAAAAAAAAAAAAAAAAAAAAAAAAAAAAAAAAAAAAAAAAAAAAAAAAAAAAGTGAAGAAACAGAGGTACAAAGTGGGAAAATGGCAATAAATAAGAATCAATCAATAATAACCTTAAATGTGAATGGAATAAATGCACCAATCAAAAGACATGGGGTAGCTGAATGGATAAGACAACATGACCCTCATATATGCTGTCTTCCAGAGACCCACCTCAGAACAAAAGATCGACACAGATTGACAGTGAAGGGATGGAAAAATATATATCAAGCAAATGGACATGAAAAAAAGGCTACAGTAGCAATACTTATTTCAGACAAAATAGATTTTACAATGAAGGACATAAAAGGAGATAAAGAAGGACATTTCATAATACTTAAGGGAACAATCCATCAAGAAGAAATAACTCTGGTAAACTTATATGCACCCAACATAGGAGCTCCAAAATATACAAGGAAAATCTTGGAGGACTTCAAGAAGGATATAGATAGCAACACACTAATAGTAGGGGATCTTAATATCCCACTATCAACAATGAACAGATCTTCTAAACAAAAAATCACTAAGGATGTGGCATTGAACAACATTCTAGAGAAAATGGACCTGATATATACAGAACCTTTTACCCCAAAGAAGCAAAATACATATTCTTTTCAAATGCACATGGAACATTCTCTAAGATAGACCACATAGTAGGTCACAAGACAAGCTTCCGCAACTACAGGAAAATTGAAATTATACCAAGATCTTCTCTGATCACAATGGTCTGAAACTAGAAACCAATCTCAAGGGAAAGAAACCAAAAACACTCTAACTCATGGAGACTGAATAGCATGCTTTTAAGTAAAGAATGGGTTAACAATGAGATCAAAGATGAAATCAAAAAGTTTCTGGAAACAAATGACAATGAATACACAACAGTCCAAAACCTATGGGACACAGCAAAGGAAGTCCTCAGAGGGAAATTTATAGCAAGACAGGCCTATCTAAAAAGGTCACAAGAAGTTTATACAAACAACCTAACCATAAAGTTACAAGAACTAGAGAAGCAACAACAAAGCCCAGAGCAAGCAGAGGAAGGAAATCATCAAGATCAGAGTAGAACTAAATATCTCAGAGACTCAGACTACAATTAAAAGAATCAACAAGTCCAGGAATTGGTTCTTTGAGAAAATAAACAAAATTGACAAGCCTTTATCCAGACTCATCAAGAAAAAGAGAGAGAGGACCCAAATAAACAGAATCAGAAATGACAGAGGAGAAATCATTACTGATACTTCAGAAATACCAAAGATTGTAAGAAATTACTACAAACAACTACATGACAAGAAATATGACATCCTGGGTGAAATGGACACATTTCTGGAAATGTATAATCTACCAAAACTGAATCCAGAAGAAGCAGAAAGGCTGAATAAACCAACAACAACTAGTGAAATTGAAGAAGTCATCCAAAATCTCCCAAAGCACAAGAGCCCCAGACCAGATGGATTCACAGGTGAGTTTACCAAACATTTAAAGAACTAACACCTATCCTTCTCAACCTATACCAAAAATTCAGGAAGAGAGAAGACTCCCAAACTCTTTCTATGAGGCCAATATTATTCTAATCCCAAAACTAGGTCAAGACACAACTAAGAAAAAAACTATAGGCCAATATCTCTGATGAATATAGATGCTAAGATTCTCAACAAAATATTGGCCAACCGGACTCAGCAGTACATTACAAAGATCATACACCATGACCAAGTGGGTTTCATCCCAGGGATGCCAGGATGGCACAGCATTCATAAATCAATAAATGTAATACATCACACCAGCAAAATGAAAGACAAAAACCGTATGATCATATCAATAGGTGCTGAAAAAGCATTTGATAAAGTACAGCAACTATTCATGATAAAAAACCTCAGCAAAATGGGAATAGAGGGAGCATACCTCAACATCATAAAGGCCATCTATGAGAAACCTGAAGCCAACATTATACTCAATGAACAAAAACTAAAAGCTTTCCCCCTAAGATCAGGAACGAGACAAGCTGTCCACTTTATCCACTTCTATTCAACATTGTCTTGGAAGTTATAGCCATAGCCATCAGAGAAGAAAAAGGAATCAAAGGTATCCAAATTGGAAAGAAGGAAGTCAAGCTGTCATTTGCGGATGATATGACAGTGTATATACAAAACCTAATAAGCTCCACCAAAAACTTACCCAACCTAATAAGCAAATTTAGCAAAATAGCTGGATATAAAGTCAATATCCAGAAATCAAAAGCACTTTTGTATACCAATAATGAAACAGGAATAGAAGCAAGAAAACAAATCCCATTTACCATAGCAACAAGAAAAATAAAGTACCTAGGAATAAACTTAACCAAGGAGATAAAAGACCTGTACTCAGAAAACTACAGAACATTGAAGAAGGAAATTAAGGAAGATACAAATAAATGGAAGCATATACCATGTTCATGGATGGGAAGAATTAACATCATTAAAATGTCCATACTACCCAAAGCAATCTATAGGTTCAATGCAATCCTAATTAAAATACCAATAACAGATTTCACAGAAATAGAAAAAAAATACTTCAAAAATTTATATTGAGCCAAAAATGCCCACAAATAGCCACAGCAATCTTGAGAAAGAAGAACAAGGAAGGAAGAATCACAATACTGGACATCAAACTATACTACAAAGCTACTGTCATCAAAAACTGTCTGGTACTAGCATAAGAACAGACATATTGATCAATGGAACAGAATAGTCCAGAAACAAATCCAGGACTTTATGGTCAATTAATATTTGACAAAGGGGGAAGGAACATCAAATGGAGTAAAAGCAGTCTCTTCAACAAGTGGTGTTGGGAGAACTGGACAGCATCATGCAAAAAGATTAAAACTAGATCACAAACTTACACCATACACCAGAATAAACTCAAGATGGATAAAGGACTTAAACATAAGCAGTGCCACCATAAAGGTCCTGGAGAAAAACGTAGGCAGTAAACTTTCGGATATCCTACGCAGAAATATGTTTACTGATACTTCACTAAGGACAAAGGAAATAAAAGAACAAAGAAACAAATGGGACTATATCAAACTGAAAAGTTTCTGTTCAGCTAAAGAGAATACCTGCAAAATTAAAAGGGAACCAACTGTACGGGAAAATATATTTGCCAATGATACCTCAGGCAAGGGTTTGATCTCCAAAATATATGAAGAACTAATGCGACTCAACACTAGAGAGACAGACAGCCCAATTTAAAAATGAGCAAAAGACCTGAACAGACAACTCACTGAGGAAGACATACAAAGGGCCCAAAGGCATATGAAAGAATGCTCAATATCACTAGCCATCAGAGAGATGCAAGTTAAAACTACAATAAGAGACCACCTCACCCCTGTCAGAATGGCAATCATCAACAAACCAACAAACAACATGTCTTGGCGAGGATGTGGGGCAAGGGGAACCCTGGTGCACTGTTGGTGGGAAGGCAGGCTGGTACAACCACTGTGGAAAACGGTATGGAGTTTCCTTAGAAAACTCAAAATGGAACTGCGTTTTGATCCAGCAATTCCACTATTAGGACTATACCCAAAGAATCCTGAAACACCAATTCATAAGAACCTATGTGCCCCTATGTTCACAGCAGCGTTATTTACAATAGCCAAGTGCTGGAAACCACCTAAGTGCCGATCAGTGGATGACTTGATCAAAAACTGTGGTACATTTACACAATGGAATACTACACAGCAGAAAGAAAGAAGGAACTCCTAACCTTTGCAACAACATGGATGGAACTAGAAAGTATTATGCTTAGTGAAATGAGCCAGTCAGTGAAAGACAAGACTATATGATTTCACCCATCACAGGACAATAATGAACAAAACAAACAACAAGCAAAACCGAACCAGATATAAGAATACAGTGAATAGGCAGGCCTTCTGTGGGCAGGGGGAAGGGTGGTGGGGGGAAGGGTGGTGGGGAGAAGGGGAAGGAAGAGGCAAAGAAGGGGAGCAGTTTAGACAAGAACCTAGTAACCTAGTATGGAAGAACCATGGATATGGACAACATGTGGGATTGACTTTGTGGGGGAGTGGGCCGGTGGGGAAAGGGACAGAGGGGAGCAAAAAGGGGATGGATGTAATACAACAGCAATAAAATTAAATTTAAAAATAAATGAATAAATTAATAAAGAACTGGAAATGTGCACTGGGGCCTGGAATCAAAACATTGGCTATAAGAAATTTAATCAGAATATATATAATGATTTATGGATTAGTTATACCTATTCTTTCTAAGGCTATAATTTAGAAAATAAGCATGACTCTGAATGACGTTGGCTAGAGAATGAGTATTCCTAACAATTGGAATATGTAAATATGAAAATACATTTTAAAAGTGAATAACCTCGTATTTATTTAAGATTCTAAGTTAAGGTCTGTATCTTCCAGGAAGATATTTTCTCTGCCTTCTAAAGGCCACATGTATTTGATCTTTCTTTGAACTTCTGTTTCTCTTAGAGTCAATAGCATGCAGTCTATTCCATAATTAATTTTTACTTGTATCAGACATGTGCAAGGGACCAGATTAGATATTTACTTGTATCAAATTTGTGAAAGAGGCCAGAAGATACATATACGAAAATGTAATTGGGTTATCAACTTCTTGAGGTAACTTCGATAATTCTTCATTATTGCGAAAGTTGAGGGAGAGAAGAAATTTTAGTTAGAAGTTAGGAATTCTAAATAGAGAGCCAGGAAGTAAGCTATGGCTAGCTAGCCTATGGAGTTTATGATGGGAAATGAGGTAAGAGATGAAGCTGGTTATGTGGGCTGGAGTCAGATTATGGACAACCCACATGATGAAGAAAACATTTGCAAAATATCTAATAAGGGACTTATATCTAAAATATACAAAGAATTCTTACAGTCAGGATATAAAAAGATAAATATAATCCAATTAAAAATAACAAAAGGATCTTAATAGGATAGACTTCAACCCAGAAACTATATACAAATCACCAGTAGGCACATGAAATGATGCTTAGCATTATTAGTCCACAGGAAAAGTAAATCCAAATGATAGTAAGATATCATTTATACCCATCAGAAGAATGGCTATAACAAAAAAGGCAGATAACAACAAATGTGAAATATATGAAGAAACTAGAAACTCATACATTTTTGGTGGGAATGTAAGTTTCTGCAGTCACTTAGAAAAAACTTAGTAATGCTTCAAAAATTTAAACATATCCCCAACTGGCGGGGCTCAGTTGGCTGGACATCATCCCTGAAAGCACAAGTTCACCAGTTCAATCCCTGGTAAGGGAACACGGCTGGGTTTTGGGTTTAGTTACTGGTCAGGGTGCATGTTAGAGGTAACCTAATGATGTTTCTCTCCCTCTCTTTCTCTTTCCCTTCCCCTCTCTCTAAAAAAATCAATAAATAATATTTAAGAAGATAAATATTTTTTTAAAAAGTTAAACACAGTACTACCATTTGACCCAGCAATTTCATTTGTAGGTATATATCCAAAGAATAAAAATAAAAACTCATGTTCACATAAACACTTATATATAAATACTTAGTATTATTCATGATAAGCAAACAATGAAAACAATCCAAATGTCAGTCAACTGGTCAACAAATAAACAAAATGTGATATATCCATATATTGAAATATTATTCAACCACAAAATGAACTGAGTACCGATACATACTGCAGCATGGTTGGATTTTGAAAACATGATACTAAGGAACAGCCCAGTAGGAAAAAGTCACATATTAGATGACTCCATTCATATGAAGTATTTATAATAGTCAAGTCTTTAGAGATAGAAAGTAGATTAGTGATTGCTTAGGACTGGTGGTGGAGGGAAAGTGTGCAGACTTGGGGGTGGTGATAATTAAATGGTACAGAGTTTGTTTCGGTAGTAATAGAAATGATGATGGTATTGGTAGTACAACTCTGTGAATATACCAAGAAACACTGAATTATATGTTTTAAAACAGTGAATTGTATGGTGTATGAATCAGATCTCAATAATGCTATTATCAAGAAAACCCTAAACTATAAATTTGAATTTTAATTACCAATATAAATTAATGATATATTTTATCTTTAAAATCTTTTTCTGTCTTTGTTGACTAAAAATACCTAAAAATAATGACCAACCCAATAGCAGTAACTGCCTTTAGGACCTACATTATGGTCTCTACCAATGATATTAAAAGGAACTTGTGGATTGGTTTTGTTTTTTTTTTTTTTTGAGAAATGACTGATTCTATACATGGGATAAAAAGAAGTATACAAATTGAGCCTGATACATTCTCTAGTATTGGAAAGAAAGGTATATCAGAGATTGTTGGGTTATCTCAATAGAACAAATAGGCAACCTGAATAAGCCCTCATTGGTCAAAGATGATAAAATTTGAGCATTAGTTAAGACAAAAACTACAATGGATTGAATCACATCAACTATGTTTAATCCCATTTATTTATGATGGTACCAAAAATAACTCAGTGATGATTTTTGGGGATATTTATTTATTTATTTATTTGGGAAACTTCTAACCAGAAAGAATGAAGCATTTGCTCTCAGTAATTTGATAATTGATGAGAAATTTTCCTGTATAAAAGTATTTTAACTAATACATAAAAAATGACTAATATCACTGTTTTGCATCCCCCTAATAAATTAATGCATCTAAGAAATGATCAATAGTTGATAACATCAAAAAAGAGAGACAACCATGTACATTGTTGTAGACATATATAATATCTGCATATAAAATTTGTCTAGAAAAGAAAAAATTAACCTGGATTTGATCAAGTATTTAGGTATACCTATCAATTTATGGGAAATACAGAAGACAAATAAACTATACAAAAGACAGCAGAGGAATGTAATTTGTAAAATAGACTTCAGAATATTCTGCAGGATAAATGACCTAATATCTTCAACAGCAACAAAAACAGTTCAAGAAATAAAAATAAAAGGAAAAGACTTTAAAACATATTAGTGTGGACCTTATTTGAATCCTGGTTTAACTGAATTATCTATTTAAGAAATTATAAAACAATGAAGGGTATGTGAACACTGGATATTTGATGATATTAAAGGACTCTAGTTAGTTTATTGGGTGTGATTGTGTCTTTCATGCTTTCTACAAGCAATCTAATATTTTACAGATATATGATGAAAGAGTTCTTTTATTTGAAATATAATATATAGGATTTGTTTTAAAATAATTGAGGGAATAGTGGGTCAGAGTATAGTGAAGCAAGTTTGTCATGTGTCAATACTTGTTGAATCTGGGTGATGAAATGGATGTATTGAGTTTAATATACTATTGCTACCATTTGTGATTATATTTGCAAATTGAATTAAAACATTTAAAATAAAATTTACAAAAGCAAGTAGTAAATGTTTTTAGACCCCATGATATAAGTAAGATAATTCGAGGAAAGGGAAATAAAGGGACAATCCTTGGCAGTTCTTATGCTTACCTCACTGAACCATCATTGCATGTCTTGTCTTCTGGGACACAGGTGTAGGTCTCTAAGCTCAGCTCAGCCTAACCAAGGGTATATCAGAGCTAATGCATTAGTAATTCAAAGTCAAAATGTGTCACAAATGTAACTGTTTATATTTATTTGTTTTAAATCTCTAATTCATTCATTTCCCATGGGGGACAAGAATTTTGCCCATAGTTAACAGCAGGTAGTGTTTCAGCATCAGTGAAATTCTATTTAAAAAATTAACTGGAAAGGGAAAGGACCAACTTCATTAAAAATTAAAAAAGACAAATGAGAATACAGATTTAATGGAATCTGAAAGAGTGCAAAAAAGTAAAAGAAGGAGCGGGGAAAAAAGAGGAGAAAGAAGAAATGCTCCATTACCAATTGTGAAAGAAAGTAAGCTGACTAAGAAGTAGGGCGGAATTTCATGAGTACGAAAAAAGCCTGTATATTTAGAAAATCAATAAGCTTACTTAATGTTTAGGTGGTCCTTTTAAGAGGGGAGTAATTTATGAAGATTGAGGTTGATTTATTTCCCCCAAGTCAGGAGACATTTTATAATTTTAATATTGGTTTTCACTATTTTGATATTTTGACAGGCTGAGTTATTTTAAAGGACTCAATATTATATTGATATAATACTGTTATCTGATGTTTTAAGAAATCTGAAATCTTAACTATTTATGTCTTAAGATGTACCGGAGGCAATCATTTTCAAACCAACAAAGCATATTCAAACTTTTCTGATCCTATTCCTTTCATTAAAATATTTCCAGTTGTAGTCTTATTGTGATCACTCTCATATCCTAAGCTGCTGATGAGGCTAAGTATCTTTTGCCATGTCTACTAGTCTTGTGTTTTTCACCAGAGTCACTTTGGGCTTCTACCTGTTATAATTTTGTGGCAGGCAGAATTCTGAGTTGATCACCAAGGCTCCCATATCCTTGAGTTCATGCACACTCTGCAGTTACACAGAAATTAAAATGAGAGGAACTGATGTTTCCTTAGAATGAGGAGGGTGGTGTGGATGGTGGAATGTGGACCATCAGAGGATGGGTAGTTAGTTGACTATGTGAAGAAAACAGAAAGGAGGTTATCAGGCTCAATTTCTAGCTCTTTCTGGAGTCTATCTACTTTTATTTTCTCGTAGCTAGATTCCCTGCACTTCATTCCTCTGACTTTTCTTTCTATTTTTTTAAAGATTTTTTTATTCATTATTTTTTAGAGAGAAGGGCAGGGAGGGAGGAAGAAAGGGAGAGAAACATTAATGTATAGTTTGCCTTTCACCTGCCTCCAGTTGGGGAACTGGCTGGGGACCTGGCTTGCAACCTGGTTATATGCCCTGACTAGGAATCGAACCAGCCTCTAATTTTTCTTCAGGAAAAAATCTACTCAAGACCAGCTGTTTCTTAACTGTAAATAATTTAACTAGATTCTTCTAGTTTAGTTATTCTCACTTGGGTGCTGGACCCTGGCTCTCTCATTCAAGTAGAGCAACATCTGAAGGCTTTGACACTATTTTATGATTGTTATTTACCTACCTGGTTAAAGGATCTTGTCTGTTGAACATTCTGTTTGTATGCCTTTTCCAATTAACACAAATATGGCTTGGCTATCATATTATAGAAAATGAATAAAAGCCTAGTAGTGGGGGTTTTTTGGAGATGGTTTACAATATTGTAATTACTGGAGATATCTACTAATATATCTTCTTACCACTGGAGAACAAAAAGAGCTGCTCTTTTATCCATTTATTTAATAAATAATTATTTTATATTTACTACACTATGGTAGACACAGGCATATAAAAAATAAGAACATAGTATCTGCCTAAGACAGTAACTATTAACTAGTAATATGGTCACTACATTGACCCTCCTCAATTTCACTACATATCAGCTTGAGCTCTGGCATGCACCCTGCCTTTTCTGGGTTTCAGGGTTTTTTCATAAAGCATCGGAGATGGTAGGTGACCTCAAGAGGTCTATCTAAAGTGTTATAGTGATTGGCTAAGTTGGCAGAGACATCAGCAGGAAACCTAGACTGGACTTAAGGTGCATCACTAGTAAAGGTTCATGGAGAAGTAGAATTGAAATTATAATACTGAATTTCATTAGTAGTTGATGAAATAAATTAAAATAAAAAATTAATGCCTATTGGATCATTAAAAAAGAAAAGTTTGATTATATCCAATGTTGGAGAATATGTTGAGAAAATGTAACCTCAAATACAACAGGTAAGGAGGCAATTTAACTATCAATATTTTAACTGTGTACCTTTTGACTCAGAAATTCCACTTCTAGAATTTATCCTATAAAAATATTCTAGGAAGTACTCAAATCATGATAAGGATATTTATTTCAGTGTTGGTAATAATAACTTCCAAACTGAAAACAATCTGAATGCCCATTAATATGAAATTGATTAAATACAAAATATTAATATAGTCAAAAATGAAAATTATAAAAGAATTTAAAATAATTAGGTACATCTCTATACCTAATTATGATCTAGTTATCTAAAGAAATTATATATGTATATACTGTATTACCTATAGTATATATATTTTATATGTGTATAGAACATATAGAAAGTAGTGTGTATATTCATATACATATTTATATACAATTGGGGAGATGTTTATATACAAGAGATTCTAGAAGGATGCACATTAAGTTGTTAATATTATTCATCTTCAAGTAGTAGAATAAAAATTAGGGTGTAAACTTCCATTTCTGTGTTTGTAGTTTTTGAAAAATTTCCAAGAAGTATATACTATTTTTACTACAAAAATTATTTATACTATTTTTTAAATTTACACAAAGCTATAAACAAGATATTGTGCATTTGGCTATAGGAGAGATCAAGCTAGAGTTCAGGCCCTTGATGCAAACATGAGTGAAAATATGGAGCCAGAGTAATGGATAGGGTCTGGGACAGCATGTGCATGAGCCAACAGACCACTGTGAAGAGGGCCACTTATGTTTAAGAAGCTCAAAATGTGTTTGGAGGAATGAGGCCAGAGAGAGAAAAGGATTTAACATGCTCAGATTCAGAGTAGGAAAAATAAATCCACATTGGACTATTCCTAAGACTCAGGGGAAGATATCTGCTTATGCGAGGATTTCTTGGGGATTTGATGCTTTATTGAACTCAGATCTAAGGATAGTTATCTCCTCCTATTATAGGTGCCCTTGATCTCCATTTCTGCCCCAGGAAGCAAAGGTGGCTGCAGAGATGCGTGAATTCCAGCCCCCAAATTAAACTTAGTCATTAAATTCTTAAAGATGTGATACCGCGGGGTATGTTTGTGAGATAGCAAGTGGTAACTCATGTGTGACTAGACTGGAGAGTAAACTGGAACCAGTTTTTATCTATCCAATTGTTTATTTTTATTAGAAACAGTACTAGACCCAGAGTCAGAAAATCTTGCTGGGCTTGTATCCTTGTGCTAGTAACGAGTAGTTGTATGGCCTCAGGTAAATGATATAATTTCTCTGAGCGCACTGCCCATTAATAAAGTAGTACTTTTAATAATACCTGTTTTATGAAATAAGCTATTAAGTGTTTGACATTGTGTCTGGCATGTTGTAGATCTCATAAAATAGTGACTAGTATTAATCATTGAACATTTAACATGTAGTAAGTACTATGGGAACACTCTTATATTACTCTTTTAACCCTCATAAAACCTTTAAGGTTGACATTATATATTTGACACTTTTCTGATGAGGAAGCTGAGGCTAAATAACTTAAGTAACTTGCCCCAAACCAGTAAGAGGCTGAGGTAAAAAGTCAAGCACAGGCTTTTATATTATTATTGTACACCATTTGTTCTTTCCTTCTTTCATATTAGAAAGCTGTCTTAAATTATTTTAAATCAAAGGCTTATTAGTGAGCAGTAAGGGAAAGGGAAAGCAATAAAAGTGAACTATTCTTAAAATATGGTAAGCTGGGTGGAGCTATTTAATTAAAAGATAAGCATAATCTCTCTCCATAGGTGGAAATAAAGATATAAACTCATCAGTACTTATCAATATCTTTTACAGACCATGAGGAGTCTGATTTCATTTTAATAAAATTTATTTATACATCTGTAACAATCTGTTTTACACATGTGTGCTGTTTAACTAAAGGATATTGTAGAATCTGCAAATTTTATACCCTCTGCTTTTTCATGAGAGTGAGAGGTAAAAGAATGGATAAGCTGTTTCAAATATATTTCTTCACTTTGGTGTAAAATGAGTTTTGAACTGTGCCAAATACAATAGTTATGATCAAACTATGCTTGCATAGAGGGAATTTTCATTTCCTTAAAAAAAAAAAGATCTTGAGAAAGGAAAAGTTTTATATTTAACTCTTATAATAAATCTCTTTCCATGGAGATTTGTTCTATTTCAATGTCCCCTTTTAGAAGATTTTTGGTCAAGATGGAGGCATAGGTAAACTCCTCTGACCTCCTTGCACAACCACATCAAAATTACAGCTAAATTCTAGAACAACCATCACTCAGGACTGTCAGAAGTCAAATTGAATGGAAGTCAGATGATTTCTTAAAAGAAACTTCACAGGTTTAGATGGGATTGGTAAGAAATATTCAAAGTTATGAAAAGCGGGGACCTTCGGACAAGATTGCTCTACCTGGCAAAGCAATTTTTTAGAATGAAGGGCAGATAAAGAGCTGCCCAGACAAGAAAAAACTGAAGGAGTTCACCATCATCAAACCACCATTATATGAAATGTTAAAGGGACTTATTTAAGAAAAAGGTTGCCAGATGATAAGGAGAGGTGGGGGAATGGGTGAAGAGGTGAAGGGATTAAGAAGTACAGATAGGTAGTTACAGAATAGCCATGGGATATAAAATACAGTGTAAGTAATGGAGCAGCCAGAGAACTTACACGTTTGACATGGACGTGAACAATGACGTGCAGTCGCCTACAGCAGTGGGGGTGCTGGGTGGATGGGAGCAAAGGGGGAAAGAATTGGGACAACTGTAATAGTATAATCAATCAAATATAATTCAAAATTAAATTCCTCCTTTTAGGAAATAACACCACATTTTATTGGTGGGAATTGTGGGAACCATTATTGCCTTCTTAAACATCTGGCTTTCAAATCTGCCCATTAGCTGGGGGACAGAGCAGGTATTGAAGAGAATCAGAGCTATGGAATGATGAAGGAATGAGTTCATCTTTCTTGGAAAAGTTATGAGAGAATCACAGTTAGTCTTGAAAACTGTGGTAATTCTCTTATCTTTTCTATGGTAGGGATATTTGAGTCTTGGAAAAAATGCCATGTTCCTAGTGAGAGCAGTTTATAATCAGACTGTGTTTTCCCTAGAGTATAGGATATGACGTTTGGAGAAGTATTCAACAGCAGTAGCAGTTTTATGCTGGAGTTTTCCAACAATCTAGATCCCCGCAGTAGCCTCTTTGTGCCTTTCAGCTATAGATCATTCTTGTGCTGGCGCCGCCAGATGAAACTGTGAGTACTTGAGTGCTGGTGCTCAAGTTTGTCATGATAACTGAATGTATGATTGAACAAAAATCTGTCACAACTTCATCCATAAATAGGAACCAGATGGAGAGTTTGCCATGCCAAGGAAAAAACTAATATCCAAAGGGCTCAGCTTGGCTCTTTCAAATACCCTAAATTTATTTATTTATTTTATATTAGTAATTAAAGTTTCAAAGGTTAATAAGGCATGGATCTTTGTTTCAGAAACACAAAGCCAAGTTAGAGAATGATGTTCATTTGAATAGTGACTTTCAATAAGTGTTATAATAGAATTTATATAAATATCAGGAATACATAGATGAGGGAACAATTACATTTTGGGATTAAGTTGAGATTACGTGGTAGATGAAAGTACAGAGATGGTTGTCAAGGCTGAAGGTTTGTAGCTCTACCCCATTGACAACATAACAAGTTAGCCTGCTCTATTTTCATGGATGTAAGCAGAAAATACAAGACTCAAGTCAAAGAACTTCATTACTCATGGCCCTGCAAACAACATGACCTTCCCTGGCATTTGATTGCCCTTTTTACCTAAGTCTCACAGGGGCCATACAGAAAGGCCAGGTAAACGTGGTACATGCAAAGGATTTGGGTCACAGCTGAGGAACCCCAAGCTTGAAAATCCAAATCTTCTATAACAGGTTGCAAATAAACCGGCCCGACCTCTGTTTGAGGGGGATATGTTATCTGTATTATACCAGACAGGAAACACACCTGCCTGCTGCCCCAGAAAGATGATCTATCTTTACCTTCTAAGGCTCTTTGCTATGTAGATACTATTAAAAAGATAGTCTGGAACAAAAGCTTCATGTACCTCTTGCTTCTGCACCATCTTGGCTTCTGATACAGTTTTCAATGTATACAGACACTTTGATTAATGGGATTAATCTGAAAAATGTTCCTTCTTGACTAATGTTTCTCCTGCCTCCTAAAGTAGTGCCAATAGCCTTAAAGGAGATACTGGGAAAAGAAAAGACAAGGCTATGCACCTACCTGCCAGGACACAGTGGAGGGTGAGTTATGACCATGACATCTGGGGGACTCTGGCATGGAGGGGAAGACTGCAGTGTAGTGAGTGCTTGGCTTGGTGTTCTGGGTGCAGCTGTGGAACAGGGAGGGTGAAGGTCGATGGTTTATTTCACCTGAATTTTCCCAGGAATGCACATCTGCTGCATATCCTTTTGTTTGTTGCAGTTTTTTGAATGATAAATGGCCAAATATCAAGTCTTCTGTCACTTATCAGTCACCATCACTCCTCCTTCCTCAGTGAGATGACAGGGCTGCCACTGCTGTTGCTGCTGCTGCTTCCACTGATGGGTGTTTTGCCAGTCTTGGGTTAGGTGACGTGACAGTGTAGGGAGCCCAAACTAGTCACTCGTTTCAGTGCTGAGTGCTGGCTGCCTAGCAGATGTCATTCCCAGGCAGAAAGCGATGGGCTGTGTAGCAAAACCCACTAGGTTCTGAACTCTCATTTTCAAGATCAATAATAGTCCTAGATACCCAAATGGTTCTTTAGCTCTTTAGTATCTACTTAGGCATTTTAAACAGTTATTTATGAAGATTTCCTACCTTCTTTACTCCAGCATCCTGCTTCATTCTTTCTTTCTTTTTTTTTCTTTATATTCCCCATAGTGCAGATTTGCATGAGTTACCTTCAGGATGTGGCCAATACCCTTCTGAAATATGGAGCCACTATGCCTGTCTTCACAACCCAAGATTCCCTTTGCAGGCACCACTTATCTGTTCACTTTGGTACATGGTGACAGGCATTTGAAATATGGTGAATAAAAAAGGCTGTAGAAATCAAAATGCTCTTGTGAAATGGAATGACAATAAAAACTTCCCACGCTTTCCATCGCCATGCAGCTCAGCAATAGTTTTCAACTTAGTGTCCACAGCCAACTCTGCCTCGATTGCAGCTTCTGTTGGCTTTAGCCAAATAATACCTTTTATTTAGAAACTATTTAATCATAATAACATTACCCCAAATCCACTTCCGATAAAATACACAAATGAATAAAAAGATTTGCAGAAGACAGCTGTAGTGAAATAAATGGCTCTGTCCCTGGCAGGTGGGAGATGAAGTATATGTTTTGGCCTCTTGTCAAGATTCACAACTTTTGTGAACTTCTGTATACATCACTACTATCAACTCTCACATAAAAAGAAGAACTTCCTTCCACACTCTACTCAATACCATAGGCAGCCACGTGTTTTGAGTGATGAGAAAGCAGTATGTCATAGCAGTTCCCTGTCCTAGTGGCTGCATCACAGGCTGGAAGTTACGTGTGTTGTGGTTTGAATTTCACTTCTTCTATTCAATGGCTTAATGTGACCTTGGTCTAGTTACTTAACTTCTCTAAGCCTCAGCCAAATAATATATAATGTGGGAATAAAAATGACTATGTCATTGTGTATTTGTGATGATTAAGCGAAATGAATGATGAATCGTATTGGAGAAAAGACTGCTAGTTTTGCACCAAAATTCATTCTTCCTGTCCTCCTAGGCCCAATATTAGACTTTGTTTTCCATCATCCCTTGTGAGAAGGTATATTTACATAACTGAACTTTTTTTTTTTAATATTTTATTTACTATTTTTAGAGAGTGGGCAAGGGAGAGAGGCAGAGAGAGAGAGAGAGAGACAGAAATCAATATACGGTTGCCTTTTTCACCTGCCTCCAGCTATGGACTTGGCTGGAGACCTGGTTTGCAACCTCATTATGTGCCCTGGCTGGGGAATCGAACCTGCAACTTTTGGGTTCATAGGCCGGCACCTTATCCACTGAGCCACCAGCCAGGGCACATAACTAAACTCTTTCCAGTGGAATGTGAACGGAAGTAATACGTGCCACTTCTTTATAGGCCATAGGCATTCTGCCTTTTGTTGCTGTGTTCTTTCTTCATTCTTCCATGCGGAACCAGGCACAGTGGTACCCTTATGCTTTATTTACGCAGATACCATGTCCTAGATTCTAGATGCTGGAAGATGACAGGTGTGACTGTGACGCTTTACCCCTGGTCCCTTATTGATTCAAGGAACAGGGGCCTTTACTCACCCTGAACATCTTGTTAGAGGTTTATTTTTGAATATCCTTGTTAGGGTACTATAGCCTTAATCCTAACTAGGTGTCTAGATGAGATCCAACTAGTTAAATGTATTCAAAACTATAGATATTGAGTCAATTCTCCCTTTTAGAGTATATTGTATTGATTATACTGTTACAGTTGTCCCAATTTTTTCCCTTAACCCCACTTTACTTGGTACCATCTTTCCCTCCAGCAATTTTCCCCTTAGTTCATGTCCATGGATCATTCATGTAAGTTCTTTGGCTTCACCCTTTCCTATACTATTCGTAACATCTCCCTGTTTACTTTGTTCCTACTAATTATGGTTCTTGATTACTGCGCCATTTCCCCCCTTTTCCCTTTCTCCCTCCCAGCTAATAAACTTTCAAGTGATCCTCAGACCTATGATTCTGTTCCTCTTCTGGTTGGGTGCTTAGCTTGTTTTTGTTTTTATTTTTTAGATCCAGATGTTGATAGTTGTGAGTTTGTTGTCATTTTAATGTTTATAGTTTTGATCTTCTTCTTTTTCTTAATAAGCCCCTTTAACATTTCATATAATAATGGCTTGGTGATGATGAACTTTAGCTTTACCCTGTCTGGGAAGCAATTTGCCCTTCCATTCTAAATGATAGCTTTGCCGGATAAAGTCAGCTAGGTTGTAGTTTCTTGCTTTTCAACACTTTGAATACTTCTTGCCTGCAGTTTCTTTTGAGAAATCAGCTGATAGTCTTATGGGAACTCCTTTGTAGGTAAACTCTTCTCTTGCTGCTTTTAAGATTTTCTCTTTGTCTTAACATTTGGCATTTTAGTTAAGATGTCTTGATTAAGGTGTCTTGATGTGATTCTCTTTGGGTCCATGTTGTTTGGGATTCTTTGTACGGCCTTGTATGTCTAGTTCCTTTGCCAAATTAGGAAAGTTTTCTTTATTTTTTCACATAAGTGTTTAGTTTCTTGCTCTTCTTCTTCCCTTTCTGGCGCCCCTATGATTTCAGTGTTGGTACAATTAATGTTGCCCTAGAGGTTCCTGATCCTCCTCTCACTTTTTTCAGTTCTTGTTTTCCTTTCTGTTCTAGGTGAATATTTATTTTTCCTTTTGTTTCAAATCATTGATTTGAATCCCAGCTTACTTACCATCATTGTTGGTTCCCTGTATGTTTCTTTATTTCACTTTGTATCACCTTCTCTTCTTTATTTTGTGACTGAATTGTTTCTCTGATCATCCTGATCACCAGTGTTTTGAACTGTGCATGTGCGTCTGATATGTTGGTTATCTTTGTTTCATTTAGTTCTTTTTCTGGTGATTTGTTCTGTTATTTCATTGGGGCCATATTGCTTTGCCTCTCAATTTGGCAGCCTCCCTGTGTTTGTTTCAGTGTGTTGGGTAGAGCTGCTAGATTCCATGTTTTTGTAGTATGGCCCAACATAGCAGGTGACCTGTAGGGTCCAGTGACACAATCTCTTCTATCACCTAAGCTGTGTACTCAAGGTGCACCCTTCGTGTGGGCTGAATATACCCTCCTCTTATAGTTGAGCCTTGGTTGCTGTTGGCAGATCAGTGGGAGGGATTTACACAGGCCACTGTGCTACATGGACTGGCTTTAACCACTGACCACTAACTTCTGCCCTCTGTGTAGGTTCAGCTGTGTAGGAGCTGAGTGGTGGTGCTTTATTATGGTCCATAGCTGTCCACTGGGTGTGCCAGCCCTGGGGTTTCCCACCTGTGTTCTGCCTGGGACCACCCTGCCTGAGCTATTCAACAATCTCAGATGCCGCTGCTTGCGCTGGACTTGGAGATTCCCAGGTGAAACCAAGCTGGGAATGGAGGCCAGCTGCTGCTGGAGGGTTCACTGACACCAGCTGCGGCTTGTTGGAGAGGATTTAGGAAGTGGTGAAGCCTGAGCCAAGACCAGCCGTTCATATCTAAACACAGCTTGGGTGGCTGATAATTTGGGTGGGGCAGACTCTGAGGATCTCCAAGGTGTGTCAAACAGTGTTAGCCAGGTTGATGGAGCCTCGGATATGGCACCAGCTTGCTGGCTCTGTGGGGGATGCTTTAGAAGAGGGTCAATGGCCTCTGCTTGCTTTAATGTTAGATGCCTCAGTTTCTCAGTCTATTCCATTGGTGTCTTTGAAGCTCCTACTTTGGTGCCAGAGCTCAGAGGGAGGGAGTCCAAGTAAGTGAGTCTGTGTGTGGGGGTTCTTTAAGAAGTACTACTTGGTGCTCTAGCATTTTCTTCTACCAACTCACTCCCTGCTGCTATTTGCAGCCAGAAATTGTGTGGACTTATCTTCCTGACACTGGAGCCCTTGGCTGAGAGGCCTAGTGTGGGGCAGGAACTCTTTGATCCTGAGATATACCTCCCAAATTTTTATCTACCACATGTGGATGAGAGACCGGCCTGTTCCATGACTCGGCCCTTCCTACCAGTCTTGATGGATGTAGTTTCTTTAATTCAGTAGTTGTCAGACTTATATTCAATTCATTTTCTGATGGTTGTTCTATATTTTAGTTGTAATTTTGATGTGGTTGTGCAAAGAGGTGAACCATGTCTGCCTACACTGCCATCCTGACCGGATCCATGGTCTTGCACATAATAAATTCATTACACTTCTTTATGAATAAATGCAGTTCCTGAAATTAAATTATAGTTCATAATATTCAGAGTTTAAAGGCCTAGTTTTCATGCATTTTTTTCTCTTCATATCTGACCTTTGTGGTTTCCTTTTTTCAATAACAGGCTACTTAGAGGCTAGAATTAATATATTTTTATGAATCAATTTCTATAAAGATAAGGTTGTACTTGGCAGCAGCATATGCCAGGATCTGATGTGATAAATTCTTCTTTAAAATCAATAAAATTTTAAGGAAGCTAGGAATTCCTTCTAGATGAACTGATTACATTTTGGGTAATAATGACTAGTTTTGGGGAGAAATTAAGAAGGTAGTAAAAATGCTCAGAAAAGTTGACATGAATTTTAAAATAATCATTCATAATTTAGAATTCATCATCCTCAAGCATTATTTCATAAGATATATTTAAGCCATTATTCAGAATATGTTGCTCCTTGCATAAAAACTAGATAAAAAAGGGTGGTGGTTTATGAATGCTATATAGTTGATAAGATATTATAATTTCAAACTATAACAGGAGCTAAAAAGGAAATATATGAAAGAAACTTGTCCTTTTTCTAAGTATTTTTATGACGTGGATTCTGGTCTGGGTTATAAATTAGAGGGAAACCATTACCATTTTAATAACCACATTAAGTGCCTATCTGTGCTTAGGATATAATTAACATGGATGATCTTGGGGAAATGCTACTTAATTGATTTTTAAACTTCAAATCACCTAGGCCATGGATAATCCCATAGTAGGGAACTAGTTGGTTTGTATTTGAGTTTCTGTTTCAACTTTGACACTTTATAATATGGGTCCTTATGTAGTAATTTTGAAATTTAGCTTTTTAAAACTTTTAAATGGAGAAAATAATAGTAACTACGTACTTCCTAGCATTAAATCAGATACTGTATGGCAATTTTATAACAGTGTCTGGAACTTACCAAGTACTTGAAAGAGTTAACACAATTTACTTATTCAGAGCAGTGTTTTTTTATTTTTTAATAAAAAATTTTTAAAAAAAATTTAGAGAGAGGGGAAGGGAGGGAGGAAGAAAGGGAGAGAAACATCAATGTATGGTTGTCTTTCATCTGCCCCCAGCTGGGGACTTGGCTAGAGACCTGGTTTGCAACCTGGGTATGTGCCCTGACTGGGAATCGAACCAGCAACCTTTGGGTTCACTGGCCTCTGCTCAGTCCACTGAGCCACACCAACTGAGGACTAGAGCAATGGTTTTTAAAGTTTGGTCCATAGACCAGCATCAACATAATTAGGGGACTTGTTAGAAAGACAAATTCTTGTGACTTACTCTAGACTGACTAAATCAGAAATTTTGAGGGTGAAGCCTTCTAAGTAATTCTGATGCATCTAAAGTTTAAGAACCACTTCTTAGCCAAGTGGTTTAACATTTCTAGATTTCTGTTTTTCAGTCTGTAATACATTTCTATGATCACCGATAATCCTGAAAAACTGTTGCCCTTCTTTTGAAAAGAGCATCCTAATCTTTCACCATGGAAACCAGTCTTTCCTATTCTCAGTTCATATGGTAGAATGGGACTGATTTCACCCCTAACTTTAGGATAGGATGTGTTATAACACTAAGCCAATCAGTGTATCCTATCCTGCAGGCCACAATGATTACTTCAGGTACAGACATGTGATCTGACTCAGGTCAATGAATTTCATGCCTAAGGTTTTTGACTGGAGTTGTTGAGAAAATAGAAGCTCACCACTATTGAAATTGCTAAGAGGAGAATTTAAACCTTCAGTTAATATAAAAACATAAGCTCTTACCAGATGGTGCCAAAAGAAAGAACTTTATAGACAAAAGATAGAAACTAATTCTTGATGACATTGATTAACTACTTAGACACAGCCATGCTTGAGGGTCTTCCCCTGGACTTTAAAAAAAAAAAAAAATTCACCTTTTCCCACTTATCTCCAATACTTGAACATCATGTTTTCTTATTAAAATAATCAATTTTGTATGATCTAAAATGAACCCTGGTTAATAAACTATTTTATGAGATTTTTGTAAGGGGTAAAATAAATCAACGTATATGCAATTAATTTTAAGTTATGCAACTGTACACATTTGGGTCATCTGAGAAGCAGACAGTGAAGGGAAGCAGAGAGAGCATTCTGAATATGGTACAATTCTGGCCCTTGTGAAGGGAGCAGGGAAGGAAGGAAGGTTGTGTGGAAGTGCCTTTGAGTTCCCCATAGTTCTAAGAAAGTCCTTGAGTCAAAGTCACCTGTTGGAGGACATCCCCATCTCCTAGGAATGGATCCCCCTCAATATCCAGCTATGCTCATGCTCAATGATTGGTTAGGAGCAGCCCATGAACAGTAAGGCCTTCATGAAAAGGTCGTGATAGATACCAGAGCACAGCAGTTGAGGCCTAGATCAATCCTCACACACAAAGGCACATTCTCATAATCTTGATAAGTGCCTAGGGCAGTATCTGCAATTAGCAGGGCTTCAGTAAAAGTTTATGACGTTTCACCTAACCTATACTTCTGAAAGAAAAGCAAACATCCTCAAAAACCTTTGTTCTAATTATGAGTGCATCCTGGGTCTCCTTCAGCAGTTACACGTCCTAAATATTGCAGACTAATAAAGCAAAACAAACTCTATTGTCCCAGCAGGGAGCAAGCTATTCAGCTAATCATGTATTGCAAATGCCACACAGGTGCTACCTTTAATGCATAACTCCAGGCATACATACTGATTTTGTCAATATTATATTTGGTCTAAAATTATCATAGGTTAGCTGAGAGCATAGGCTACTCCTTCTCTCTCCGATTCTAATGGAGAATAATTTTCACATACCCTGACCCCAATTTACCTTCCTATGACTTTGAAGTTAATAGTTCTGCATCAAGTCAAGTGATTTTTAGAGCTAAAAAATACAGTTACAAATTCTTGGAAATTCACATGCAGCAAGATCCATTCAGGCTATTTCTTTCTTTCTTTTTTCCTTTCTTTCTTTTCTTTTCTTTCTTGTTTTTCTCCTTATGCCTTCTCAAAAGAAGCAGAATTGTGAAAAGAGGTCTCAGAAATCCCTGGATCCAATCTACAGATGAGAAAGAAAACCGAGTCCCCCACAAAAACCAGGGACTTGCTTGGGAACACAGGATTCTCAAGGGCCCAGATAATTTTTTGCAAGGAACCTGAAAAGTACCCCAATGCCCCAGAATCTGCTCACATCTAAAGCTCTATTGTGGCCCACCTACGGCAGCTCACTGCATCACATGGCTATAGGTTAATTTTTACTAGTTTCATAATTAAGGTGTAAGCTTGATGTTTGCTCCCTAGTGACTACCACACAAATCAAGACACCATAACAGCATTTCTCTTTCCCTGTTTCATTCAGTGCCCTACCCCATGAAGTAACTACTACTTTGATTTTTAGCATCATGAACTAAAATGCTTTTTCCAAAACTTCATATAAATGAGGTCACATAGTATGTAAAAAGGGATAATAAAATTATCATTTCATTTTTGGCTATCTTTATGTTATTTAAACTAACTATTCTTGATTGTGGAGGCCATTCTTGCTTTTCCAAAGGCAGAAAGATCTCATTCAGTGCCCTCTTCTCCAAATTAGCTTTGCAAGTACCCTAGCAGTTACTTCTTCTTTGTGTTTTTGTTTCTGATCTTTTCATCTTACTGTTATTGTATTTTTCTTTTATTTTTATTTCATTTATTTTAACAGTATATTTTTATTGTATTATTTCATTTGTGACCTTTTTCATTTATTTTTAATACCGTATATTTTATTGCATTTTTTCCATTACCATTTATCCTCCAATAAGGTTTTCATTTTTTCCATTACCATTTATCCTCCAATAAGGAGTACCCCACTCCCCCTGCAATGACCATGTTGTTGTCCAGATCCATGAATTGTTTTTGTTTTTTTTTGGCTCAGTCCCTCCACTCCCCATCCCCACTCCCTTGGAGCTGTCGCCCTGCTCTCTGGGAGTCTGCCTCATGTTGTTTGTTAGTTCAGTTTGTTCATTAGACTCCACACATGAATGAAATCATATGGTATTTGTCTTTCCCTGACTGGCTTATTTCACTTAGCATAATGTTCTCCAGGTCTATCCAAACTGTTGCAAAAGGTAAATTTTTCTTGTTTTTTATAGCCAGGTAGTATTCCATTTTGTAAATGTACTATAGTTGTTTTATCAATTCATCTACACTTGGGCTGCTTCCATATCTTGGTAATTGTAAATAATGCTGTATTTATAATATACTTTCAAATCAGTGTTTCAGGTTTTTTCAAATAAATTCCTAAAAGTGGAATCACTGGGTCATAGGTAGTTCCATTTTTATTTTATTTATTTATTTATTTATTTATTTATTTATAATTTTTATATTGATATTACAATTTATGGTTTAAATTTTTCTTTTTGTACTTGTTGCTTTTTCTTTAAAAAAATATTTTATTCATTTTGCTATTACAACTGTCCCAGTTTTTTCCCCTTTGTCCCCCACCGCCCAGTACCCCGCATTTCCTCCAGCAATGTCCCCCTTAGTTCCTGTCCATGTGTCATACGTATAAGGTCTTTGGCTTCTCCATTTCCTTTATTTTTCTTAACATCCTCTTGTCTATTCTGTAACCACCAATTTGTATTTTTTTCTTTCACATCCAGACATTTCACCATTTAACTACTACTTCTGTCAGCTTTTGAAATCATATTAATACAAAGTTTTCTTTTCGTTATTTCAAAATACTTACATTAATTCACTTGTTTAAAGAATTACTTTTTAAAGGCCCTGGCTGGTGGCACAGTGGATAAGGTGCCAACCTGTGAACCCAAAGGTCGCTGGTTCGATCCCCCAGCCAGGGCACATAACCAGGTTGCAAGCCAGCTCTTCAGCCAAATCTGTAGCTGGAGGCAGATGAAAGGCAACCATACATTGATGTCTCTCTCTCTCTCTGCCTCTCTCCCTTCCCCTCTCTCTAAAAATAATAAACAAACCTTTAAAATTTACTTTTTAAAGTAATATCAATAGCTATATTACCAAACACATGCACATATACATTTATACACGTACATATTTTTACTACACATATTAAAGTGCAGACTGGATTTTGAAGAGTTAATACAAAAATTTTTTAAAATGCCAATAGCTTATATAACTATTACATGTTAAATGATAATATTTTAGATATATTGTAGTAAATTAAGCATTTTTTCTTTAATACTTATTTTACTATGGAATACTATTTTTGTGAAGTATATCAGAGAAATGGTGTAGTGCAGAATGCACTTTTGTGAAAGATGTCCTAGAGACAATGCCAAACCCATAGTAAAAAATTAATTTTGTTTCTGAGTCAGATTCTACCCCTCCAACAGTACCACTCAACTTTATTTTAAGCTACTGGAACTACAACCTATTCTTTTTTTGAGTTTTCCATATTAAATAGTAGATTTATTTATTTATTTATTTTTGCCATGCATAGGTCTTACTTCTTTCAATAACCTTTGTTTTTCCTTCACACATATTTCCTCCACAGATATTTCACACATATTGAAGCCTTCAGAAATAGTGGCATTCGCAGCAGAATGCCACAGAATAGAAATTATGATATCTACTAATCTGAGGTAAAAATAAGAAACCCTAGGATTTAAGTAATTTTGTAGAAGAGCATTCTAGCTATTTTTTGAACTTGTAGTTGACTTCCTATGTGGTCCTAAACTAACCACTGAACTATTTAAGAGTCTGTTGAGGTAGAGATTAGGTACATTCACATTTCAATAATAAAATTTACTATAGAATTAATACATTTTCCCAAGCACCCCCAGTTTGGGGCCTTCATAACTAGAAATGTATAGTTCCACTATCTATTTGAAAGGAAGCTAATCTAATTTACATGCTAATATTAGAATATATATTGCCTGTGTAGATGAATCATATAGTTTAGTAGTTTGCAACTTCCATCCCAGATTGCTCTTCATTCTCAGCATCTTTTCTAACCTAAAGATTGACAAATTTCTCAACACACCAGCTACCAGTTGGTTGATAGTTAAAACATAAATTGCTAACAAAACAAAATCTATATATCATAACCCCAAAGAAGCACATATTTTGCAGCAATGAATAAGAAAGATAGCATGAAAGATAACATGTATTCTGTGTAATGTACATCCACATTTTCTTACTTTTTTCTTTCTTCTTAACTGCAATTAATTTTTCTAAGAGTTATTGCAAGTAACATGATTTTCCCATCTTACAAAATAATTCCAATCTAAGAAAATTTAAACTGCTATAGTACAGATTAAAGTAAAATACAAAATTATACCTTATTTAGTAAAAATCTATTTCTGAGATTATTTTAAAGCATTCATAAATTAAAGTTGGTTCTTATCTATTCAGCTACCCTATATCTTTTGATTGGTGCACTTAATACATTTATCTTTAAGGTTATTATTGGTACTTATTCATTATCTATTTTTCTCTTTGTACCTCTGCTCCTTTCTGTCTCCCTCTGTTTCTTCATCTTCTTAAAACAGACCATTTAGATCTCTTGCAATGCTGGTTTGGTGGAGATGTATTCTTTTAGCCTTCTTTTGTCTGCGAAACTCTTTATTTCACTTTCCATTTTGAATGAGAGCCTTGCTGGGTAGCATAGTCTTGGTTGAAGACCATTGTTTTCCATTGTTTGTAATATTTTTTGCCATTCCCTTCTGGCTTGTAATGTTTCTGGTGAGCAATCAACTGATAACCTTATTGGATAACACTTGTATGTTACTTGTTGTTTCTCTCTTGCTGCTTTTTGGATTCTCTCTTTGTCTTTGAAATTTGTCATTTTAATTATGATGTGTCTTGGAGTGGGCCTGTTTGGGTTCATCTTCATTGGGATCCTCTGTAATTCCTGCACTTGTATGACTTTTTCTTTCCTCAAATGAGGGAACTTTTCTGTCATTACTTTTTCAAACAGGTTTTCTATCCCTTGCTCCTCTTCTTCTTCTGGTATCCCTATGATATGGATGTTAGTACATTTCCTGTTGTCTTGCAGGTCTCTTAAAACCTCTTCATTCCTTTTCAGTCTTTTTTTTAAAATTTTGTTGCACTGTCTGGGAATTGTTTTTTACGTTGACCTCTAGCTCACTGATCTGATCCTCTACTTTCTCTAGGTTGCTTTTGATTCCTTCCACTGTGTTCTTCAATTTGAAAATTGTATTCTTCATTTCCTTCTGGCTCTTTTTGATGGTTTCTATGTCCTTTTTAATGCTGGTATAGTTCTCAGTAAGTTCCCTGTAGCTTCCCTGGAGTTCTTTGTAGTTCCTCTGGAGTTCTTTGTAGTTTTCTTTGAGCTTGCTGAGCTCATTGAGCTTTTCTATCATCATTATTTTGAATTCCATATCTGACAGTGTGCTAGCCTCTATTTCATTTTGTACTCTTTCTGGGGATTCCTCCATTCCTTTCGACAAGGGTTTGTTTCTTTGTCACTCCATTTTAGGTGACTCCTCTTGTTTGTTGCTGCTTCTTGGGTTGGTCTGCTTTAACTTAATGTCCTTGTGGTGTGTGACCTTCTGTGGTGTAGAGGTGCATTCTTTTTACTTTCTGAATCGGCACTTGGTGAAGTCAGCCAGTTGGAGACTACCAGAGATTCATTGTCTATGAATGTGTCCTTCAGTTTTTAATCCAATCAAACTATGACCTGTGGTCAGGTTTAGGCACTGCTGGATGCCTATCCCCTCAGGCTGCTACCCTTTGGAGAAGCATGGTCTGCCAGCTCTATGGAGGATGGGTCTGCACTGGATTCACGTCGCTCCCTCATCTCTCCCCCTAAAGCCACTGCCCCAAACTTTCCCCAAGTGCCTCTAGTCCACTCTGCCCTTTCTCCTCTGGAACCCAGGGTAAGTGGTGCCAATGTATTTTCATGCATGGTCCCTTTAAGAACTGTGTTTCTAGCTGTCTCTTTCAAGCCAGCTAAATCTCACTGTAGGCTAGGGAGCCTGGGTCTGGGGGTTTAGAACCCACCCTTCTCAGGTGGAACACTGGCTGCCGAGATGTTTCTCTGCCCCTTCAGCTGCTTCCCCCTTCAGTGCCATCAGTGGGGTTCCAGCCAGCCCTGTCGCATCTCCACAGTTCCTACCAGTCACATTGTGATGAAATGGCCTCTTCTGTTCTGCCCGTGGTAATAAGGCTTCTTTCCAGCTGGTGTTCTGTTGGTTATTCTGGACGATTTCTCCCCAGTTAAATTATAATTCCAATTTGGTCCTGGGAGGAGCTTGGTGTAGCTCCACTTACTCCTTCGCCATCTTGGTTCTCTCTCCCGTTTTTTATTTTTTGAGGTAACTCCATACTAACTGTAAGTGCACGGGTTATTTCAGGGCTCTGTATTATGTTCCATTGATCTGTGTGTCTTCTTATGCCAGTACCATGCTGTTTTGATTACTGTGGCCTTATAGGATAGTTTGATATTAGGTAGCATGATTTCTCTAACTTTTTTTTTTTTTTTCCAAATTCACTGTTGCTATTTAGGATCTTTTGTAGTTCCATATAAATTTTTGAAATATTTTTTCCAGTTCTGTGAAATATGTAATTGGTATCTTGATAGGAACTGTGTTGAATCTATAGATTGCTTTGGGTATTATAGACATTTTAATAATGTTAATTCTTCCTATCTAGGAACATGGTTGGGCTTCCATTTATTTGTGTCTTCTTCAGTTTCTTTCTTCAGTGTCTTATGATTGTCTAAGGGCAGGCCTTTTATTTCTTTGGTTAAATTTATGCCTAGGTATTTTATTTATTTTGAAGTGATTGTGAATGGCATTCTTATCTTAATTTCCCTTTCTGATAATTCATTATTGGCATATAAAATTAAACTGATTTCTGGATATTAATTTTGTATCCTGCTACTTTACTGAATTTTATTATCAGTTCTAGTAGTTTTCTTGGTGGAGTCTTGAGGGTTCTCTAGGTACACTAAAGGCACGTCATTTATCTGGAAATAATGACAATTTTCTTTCTTTCTTTCCAATTTGGATGCCTTTTATTTTTTCTTCCTTTCTAATTGCTGTGGTTGGACTTCAAGTACTATGTTGATTAAGAGGTGAATGCTTATAGTTTTTGTCCATAGACAATGATGCTGGCAGTGGATTTGTCATATATGGCTTTTATTATGTTTAGGTATGTTCTCTCCATTTCCACTTTGCTGAGAGTTTTGATCATAAATGGGTGCTGGATTTTATCATATGCATTTTTTCTGCATCTATTTATATTATCATATGATTTCTCCTACATTTTTTTTTTATGGAGTGCATCACATTTTACTGATTTGTGAATGTTGTGCTAACCTTGATCTATGGATTTAATCCCACTTGATCTTGGTGTACGATCTTTCAGATGTATTGCTATATTCAGTTTGCTATATTTTGCTGAGGGTTTTTTCAACTATGTTCATCAGGGATATTGGCCTATAATTTTATTTTATTGTAGTGTATTTATCTAGCTGTAGAATTAGGATAGTGCTGGTCTCATAAAATGAACTTGAGTGTCTTACCTCCTGTTGAATTTTATGAAAGTTTGAGGTTTGAGGAGAGTTGTTAGTTCTTCTCAGAATGTTTAGTATAATTCACCTGTGAAGCCATCCCATCTAGGGCTTTTGTTGAAAGGTTTTATTTATTTCAGCTTCAATTTCACTAGGTGTAATGTGTCTATTCAGATTCTCTGCTTCTTCCTGATTTAGTGTTGGAAGATTAGATGTTTCTAAGAATTTATCCATTTGGTCCAGGTTGTCCAATTTGTTAGCATATAACCGTTCATAATATTGTCTTACAATCCTTTGCATTTCTTTGGTGTCAGTTATTTCTCTTTTTTTCATTCCTGGTTTTATTTTTGTGTGTGTCCTGTCTCTTCTGTTTCTTGGTAAGTCTAGTTAAAGGTTTTTCTATCTTGCATATCTTTTCAGAAAACTAGCTCTTGAATAAAGTGATATTTTGTATTATTATTGTTTTTACTCAATTTCATTTATTTCTGCACCTATTTTTATTATTGCATTTCTTCCACTCATTTTGGGCCTTGTTTGTTGTTCTTTTTCAAGTTCCTTTAAGTATAAAGTTATATTACTTATTTGAGCTTTTTCTTGTTCCTTCAGATAGGCCTGTAATGCTATGTATTTCCCTGTGTCCCATAAGTTTTGTGTTGTTTTTTTCCCCTCATTTTTGTTTGTTTCAAGGTATCTTTTGATATTATTCTTGATCTTGCTGTTAGCCCATGTATTGTTTGATAGCATGTTATGTGGCTTCCATGACTTTGTGTATTTTTCAGTTTTATTCCTGTGATTGATTTTTAGTTTTATGAAATTATGATCAGAGAGGATCCTTGATATGATTTTAATCTTCTTAAATTTATTGAGATTTGTTTTGTATCCTAACTTTTGATTGATCCTAGAAAATGTTCCATGTGCATTTGAAAAGAATGTATATTCAGCTGCTTTGCAGCTAAGTGATCTGAAGATATCAAGCACAGCCATGTTATCTAGTGTATTGTTTAAGGTTACTGTCTCCTTGTTGATTCTGTCTGGAAGAGCTATCTGTTGAACTCAATGAGGTGTTAAAATCTCCAACTATAATTGTATTTCTGTCTATCTCTCCCTTCATATCTATCAAGATTTGCTTTATATATTTAGGTCCTCCTATGTTGGGTGCTTAAATGTTCACTGTGGTTATTACATCCTCTTGTTGGATTGTTCCCTCTATTATTATGTAGTGTTTCTCCTTGTCTTTTACTATAGCTTTTGTTTTATATTTTAAAAGATTTTATTCATTATTTTTAAAGAGAGGGGAAGTGGGGAGAAAGAAAGGGAGAGAAACATGAATGTATTGTTGCCTTTCACCTGCCTCCAGGTGGGGATGAGGTTGGAAACCTGGCTTGCAACCTGGGTATGTGCCCTGACTGGGAATTGAACCAGTGACACTTGGGTCAGCAGGCCAGTGTTCAATCCACTGAGCTACACCAGCTAGGGCCATACTATGGCTTTTGTTTTAAATTGTTTTGTCATTTATAAGTACCCAAACTTTTTATTCCTTTTAATTTGCATGAAAAATTTTTTGCATCGCTTTAGTTTTATTCTGTATGTACCCTTCATTCTAATTCTAAAGTGCCTCTTGAACACACACACACACACACACACACACACACACATATATATATATATATATAATCTTATTTTGTTATCCATCCAGCTGCCCTGTGTTTTTGGATTGGAACATTTAGGCCATTTACACTTACAGTGATTATTGATAGATATGTATTTATGCCATTTTATTTTAAACTATTTTCCTCTTTCTTCTTCCTCCTTCTCCTCCTTCCTCTTCATCTTCTTTCTCCTTCTTTTCCTCATTCTCCTCCTCCTTCTCCCTCTCTCCTTTTTCTTCTTTCAGCAAGCCCTTTAATATTTGTTGTAATACCATTTTGATGGTAACAAACTTCTTTAGCTTTTTCTTGTCTGGGAAACTCTTTACTTCTCCTTCAATTTTAAATGATAACCTTGCTGGGTAAAGTAGCCTTGGTTGTAGGGCCTCATTTTTCATCACCTTGAATATTTCATGCCAGTCCTTTCTGACCTGAAGCCTGATATGTTTCTGTTGAAAAATCAGATGATAGTATTATGGGAGATCCCTTGTAGGTAATTAATTGCTTTTCTCTTGCAGCTTTTGATATTCTCTTCTTGTCTTTCAGCTTTGCTATTTTCATTATAATGTGTCTTGGTGTGGGCCTCTTTGGTTCAATCTTGTTTAGGACTCCCAGTACTTCTTGGACTTGTTTGTCTTTTCTTTCATCTTGTTGAGAAAGTTTTTAGTCATTTTTACTTCAAATAGGTACTCAGTTCCTTGCTCATTCTCTTCTTCTGATAGCCCACTGATACAGATATTGTTATGCTTCATGTTAAACTATCCTCATTTTAAAAATTCTTTTTTATCTCTTTGTTGCTCTGATTAAATTTTTTTCTAATTTGTCTTCCAAGTCACTAATTTGACATGCAGCTTCATCTAACCTATTTTTTGTTCTTCAAGTATATTATTTATACTGCATCATTCAACTGACTGTTCCTTTATTATGTTTTCCATGTCTTTTTTTCCATGCTGTTGAGTGTTCTTATAATCATTACTTAGAACTTTAAGATAAATTGTTTTCCTCCATTTCATTTCACTCTTCTGGAGAATTACCTTATTCTTTCATTTGACATCTATTTCTTTCTCTTTCCACTTTGGCTGTTTCTTTATATTTGTTTTTGTATATAAGGTAGATCTACAAACACTGTGGTGCAGACCCGTTTCAGACACTGCCTGTGACTAGCTCTTGGCAACCTATTTGGAACTATCAGCTTCGGTCTTCCTTTGCTGGACCTGTTTGTGTGCAGAAAGACCTATACTGTGCACTAAGGCTGGCTTTTATTAGCATTGGGCCCAGAGAAGCATCAGATAAAGTCTCAAAACTCCCAGAGATCCACTTTTGGTAGGAGACTTTCTTTCAGGCTTTATCAATGAAAGTACCTACTTAGCATCCACAGGGTGGGGTAAGAGAAATTCCAGTGGGTGGGGCTATTGCTCCCCTCCATGCTGATGCCACCTGGATGGGAGTGCTTTGTCCCAAAATAATGGCTCTGTAGTGTGACTACAGAATGACTGTAGAATGGCTCAGCACAGAAATCCTGGGGATTACCCTTTATTCTCTCCCCTGAGCCACCATTTTCCTCACATGTTTCTCTCTAGTTCACTCTGCCCTCCTGCTAGATCCCAGGGTAAGTGCATGAAAATGAAATTTTAAGAGACATCTCTAGTCATGTCTCCCTGGTGGACAGAAATCTCACTGCCTGTTTGGGTTTCTTTCCTGGTTCTGGTGCTCTAGGCTGGGTGTCTAAACTCTAAGGCTCTAGCCCACCTTGGAGTTTAGACACCACACTTTTCAGGTGTTACCCCCCTGGCCACTGAAATGTCTTTCTAAAACTTCAGCTACCACCTGTGGGAGCTCAGCCAGCTCTCTTGTTTGTGGCTCCATACTTCCTACTAGTCTCAATGGGGTGATATAGTTTCTTCTGTAAGTCCTGGCTTATAAGGCTTTTATTTGGCTAGTCTTCAATTGGTTTTTCAGGATAGTTTTCCTATGATTTAGTTGTAATCAGTTTTGTCCTGGGAGGAAGTTACTGTAATTTCCAACCTACTATACCAGCATGTTGGATAGTCATCTTATCGATCTTTTCTGAGACTTGGTCTCTGTTGCCCTTCCTTTCTCTTTATGTTTCTGCTTCACTTTTTTTCTTTCTTTCCCAAGGTCAATTTTTGCAATCTGTTCTTGTCTTGAAAGTGGTCATTGCCTGATCATAATTTCTTTCCTCCAATAATTTCCAAAGTGGTAACTGTATTTTGTAATAAGTAATGCATTGGGCAGTGCCTGTGTTGAAAGTTTACTAATTAGTAGTACAATAATTACCAATGAGTGTTTCCTGGAAATAAGTTATTCTTTGTATCTTA
Source organism: Noctilio leporinus (assembly GCA_004026585.1). Taxonomy (NCBI): domain Eukaryota; kingdom Metazoa; phylum Chordata; class Mammalia; order Chiroptera; family Noctilionidae; genus Noctilio; species Noctilio leporinus. Next base: position 144,542 of record PVIW01002217.1, read on the forward strand.
GGAAGTTACTTCTAGGACGGGAGAATCTAAAAAAGAAAAAGAAAAGCTATCTTCCAATGACTGTTGTTTTCATAAGCAATGAAAAAAATATCCTCAATTTCTAGTTAATGAAAACAGAAGAGCACTAGGTTATATATATATATATATATATATATATATATATATATATATATATATATAAAATAGTTAACCTGAAAAAGTTGAAAGCTCAGAGTAGAGTTTTTCTAGTGAACTATAACCAACACCTGTTGATCTGATTTATCATCCCAAGCATTTGCTCAAATGTGATTATGTTGGTGGCAAAAGGCACCATGTTTTACACTGGTGGAGTCAGGCCATACCTTGTTTTAGGAGCTTCAGTACTTGAGTTCTGGCTAAAAAAGAATTCAGAGCCAAGATTCAAACCCTACAAAGAAGCTTATTTATAAAATAAGAGGTAGAAGATGTGAGTCAAGAAGAAATGAGCTCAGGAAAGAATTTACAGAGGTAAAAGTAGGTCTCTTGGACCTTAGGAGAAACAGACAATGAAAGCACTCCTGAGAGAAGGAAGTAGGGCATACTTCCTTGAAAAAACCATGCCCAAGCTATTTTCTATGGTTGAAAAGTTGAGGATTAGTAGCAGCTAGTTGAATTATAAATATGTGAGATCTGTCCCAAAAGTATTGTCCATGTGAACTGATTTACTTATATTGAAACTGGCTTGATATTTTCAGGACAGACCTCATATGTGTTGGACAGATGTGTAAAAAATGGAACTAGACCGTATTTTAAAACCATACAAAAGAGTAAACTCAAAACAGATTAAAGATTTAAATGTTAAACTCAAAAACATAAAAACCTTAGGAAAAAACATAGGCAGTAACATCTCAGACATTTCTCTTAGCAATACTTTTTCTGATATATCTCCAAATCATCAGATAAATGAAAATTGAAACCAAAATGTAGGATATCACCTTGCACCTGTTAGGATAATTATCATCAATAAATTGACAAACAACTATTGTTAAGATGTGGAGAAAAGCAAACCCTTGTGTACCTGGGAGTGTAAGAATGACCTAGATTTTCATGTGAAGGCAAGTACAAAGACATACATGCACACACATTCATGCAGACACATACATATACTCAAACTTATTGATAAGACTGGTTTGTAGACTGCATGTCTATGCTTAGAACAGGATTTGGAGTGTCTTTGTCAGATAGGTCTTTAATTCATTCAATCAAGAAATATTTCCTGAGAACCTGTTGTGATCCAACTACTATTCTGGATGCAGGACTTGTAGGAATGAACATAATAGACAAAATATCTGCCCTCTTGTAGCTTAACTTCTGATATTACTGCAGCTTATCAGTGACTTTAGCTTCTAGGGTTGGACAGTTTTAGATTCAGGAAGTTTCCTCTAGATGCTTTTTAGACATTATATACTAAATAAAGTTATAGACTAGGAATGCAAATGAGTCTATGAGAATATTTAATCAAAATCTTTTAGTTAAAAATGAAGAAATAAAGGCCAAGAGAATCTTCGGTTGAAGTTCACACCAGGTTGATGTAGCCAAAATCCAGATCACTTGTCAAACATATAGGCCATAACTGAACTATGACCCATTATCTAGTTTCATCCTCAATTCAACAGTGATCTGCTAATCTATTCCTATTCCCTTTTATTATTGGTGGGTTCAAAATTCCAAAGACACCTCTACTTGATGACAGAATGTGGAGTACTTAGGTTAATCAAAACTTGAGTACTACCTAGTATTTCACTCTTCCACAAGGCATTTATCACTCTGCCAAATTTTTGTATCAGCACTTATCTTATGGCCATTCATGAAATAAGCCAGAATTATTTCACAACCTATTTCAATGACATTACAGCCTATTCTGGGAATGTCCAATATCTAGCAAGTACTTCTTAAAGCTGATCTGGTATATTTTGACTGACATATTCACTTGTTAACTCATTTATTCCATAAACCAATACCTATCTGATGCACAATCCTTAAATATAGTTTGTTTTATAAAATCTGTGCTTTGCCATTGAAACATTAAGGTGTGATTATTGGACTTACTTATTTGTCAAATATTTTTTAAAAAGCAGGTGCTCTGCTGAGCACTGAGAAGTTAAAGGGCATTACATTTTTCTCTTAAAGAATTCACAGCCTGATAAGGAAAGACACATACATACATATTTATTATCTAATGTAATAAATGCTAAAGGAACAATGGGAACATAGAGGAAGGAGAAACAGATGGTATAAGTAAGGAAGTCTTCTTGTAAGGAAAGTCGCTGACTATGGGACTGGGAGACTAAGTAGGATTGTCCAGGTGAAGGAGACAGGAAAAGGGAGATTTTTCACTTAGAATATCATGCACAATCATATATGTGTGCAAATGACATGACATACTTGGAAAGCTGTGAATTGTTTGGAACTTTTTGAGTATAGTTTTCTTGATTTCTGCAGTAGTAAGGGTCAATACTGTAGATGGGATCTAACTGAGCTTAGTAAAGAATTTGACTTTATTTTAGACCACAGGAAAGTGCTTAAGGAATTCCTGTCAGTGAATGATGTGATTAGACCTGGAAGGAATGGAGAAAAATGACAGATGTGCAGGTGCGGAGCAGTAAGGGGCTTGAAGATCTGCTGGGAAGCTATTAGATTGGAGTGAAGGGTATGTGTTAGACACAACAAAGCAGGGTTCCTCATTGACCACCCATGAGCCACCTAGAATCCAAAGTTGTATTTTGTGTTGCTTGCACAATGGAAACTCATATAAGATTTTGTAAAAATTTACATTAATTTCCATATGATGAGATTTCATATAAAAATTTCTATTTCCAGTTTTTTAAAGATTTTGGAGGTCTACAAACATTTATTTAGAGTTGATAAGCGTTGTTTTCTAGAGATGAGGCATGTATTCCTGGTCACCACGGTCTTCAGTTCTTCCCCTTGTGTCTGTAATACTGGAGCATAGTATCAGTCGCTGCATACCATCAGACATTTATGTCACCTGAGGGCATTTCCACAAATTGAACCTTTTCTGAACCTATTTTCACTGGAATACACTTTCTAGTTGGACTGGGTCCCTCTCCCTGTTGAAAACCATAGCCTTTCCTTGCAATCTTCTGGTTTTATGAGTATCTTTGAATTCAGTTTTCTTAAGCATGGCTTGACTATCATACTTAAATAGTTTGGTGTTGGATGTAAGGTACTCTCCTTAAAAATAAATTATGGGGGTTTCCCATTGTGTAGCAAATTAAGTAATAGAAGAGTGCTTGTAATAGGCCAGTCACGGATCTAGGCACCATGAAAGATATCAAAGATTTAAGTCTGATTACCAGACCTCTCAGAAATTAACAATCTAATTAGAAGCTATTTCTAGCTATTAGCTGAATCTACCCCTTATTTGTAAGTCCTGCCATTCTGAACACTTGATGAATATTTTCTAACCAGTAGAGTACCATTTAGTGCCCTGAAGTAGCTACCTTTTCAATGGCACCCTGAGGCCTAAATGAATTTCTACAGCTTTTGGAGGAAAGGAAGCTGCAAGCAGAGAGCAGCATCTGAACTGGATGAGTGCAATCCAGTAACACCTGGACCCTGACTCTTTGCTGCGGGTACCGGGGCATATGTCGTAAAGGGGGGATTCTTTTGAGCCCCTGGGGAGTTTGAGCAGCAAGTCAGTATGTCCCTGTGAGCAAGATCAGAAATAGTTATATTAAGAAAAAGCGCACACACAAATTTTTATATATTCTCCTTCTAAATTATGGCTTTAGAAGATAATATAAAACAGTTGCTAGGGCCTTGTTTTTCTTAACATTCTGTAAATTTATACATCTTCTGAGACTACAAATACTCTCACTAGCAATAAGGATAAATTAAGGCAATAAACATATTATACAGTGACCTAATAGGAAAAATGATAATCTCTTTAAGTGTCACATGGTAGCTTTTAATTTAAATTTAAAAGGCAGTTAGTATGAGTAATTGTAAGTTAATTAAATATTGATTATTCTAAGAGCGTTCTTGTAATTTAGAATCTATGTAGTGTAAAGTAAATCTGGCTGATTTGAAATAAACATAAAATGACATTGGTAACTACTGTGTAATTACAATTCATGGTTATTAAATGGAACTTAACAAGTAAATATTTATGGTGAACAATTCAAATATTATGGGAAACATCAACTGATTTCTTAGCACCTAATATATATATATATGTTGCTAAGCAGCTACTAAATGCTTTAGTTTTTCTTTTTTTAAACTATATGTTTATGCTTAATTCTTTGCTTATTGAAGCACTTACAAGAGAATCTCTAGGTATCTTTGTGTACCTGTTGTATTGTACCTGTTAATGTTCTCAAATGCAATCAGTAATAAATTATTAAGCAGCAAGAATCCTCCACTTACTTTAGCTAAAATGTTCTTTTGAAACAGGTCTTATTTCAAAGTTTACGTGCATAATAACTACACAGTCAATTAATTTACATACTTTTCTCTCTTGACTCTTACAAAAAGAGTGTTATCAACCTAACAACTAAATGCAAATAAAACTCATTCTTCTTGTTCCTTTGGATATCCATTTGAAGATTAAGTGCATGCTTTTGAGAAGATTTCTAATTTTTGAGAAAAAATACAAAAATTGGCATTTAGAGTAAGATCATGGTTTAAAAAGTCTTTAAAAGACTTTGCCATTGTGACTTTCAACTTATCATTTACCTCTATCCATCCATCTCCTGATTCATCTATCCATCCACCTATTTATCCAAATGGTTATATATTCAGCAAGCCATCATGACCAATTTTGCATAACATTGTGAATAAAATTAAATCGTACTTCTGGCTTCTTTCCTAACAACCTAACTCTATTGATGCTGGAGGCTAGAGAGGTATGTTGATGCAACTCAGAAAACTGTTGCAAAGTGAGCCTATCACAACAAAATACCTAATTTAAAATTTATGTGATATTTTCTTATAGTTAATGGGCATTATAGAAGAATTAGCACATTAAGCTGATAATTTTTAGCACTATTTATAATGTGCCAGTATTATGCTAGGCAGTTTACAAATGTCTGTCTTTTTAAGTTTCTAGCCCTAGTAATAGATTGTGAGGTAGCTGTTATGAGTTGCTATTTTACTTATGCAGAAACTGATACTCAAAGAAATTAAGTAACTTGTTCCAAAGTCACTGGTTTATTAAGGGGTAAATCCGTGATTTATTCTCATGTTCCCCTACACCAGACCATTTCTATAATATAGTTTATAAGGGTTACTTAGAGAAACATATAGACTAATTTATTGTGCCTTAATTAATACTAGGTACTTATAGTATTAATTGTAAAATGTTCACATTTTTATATTTTATTTTTTCTAAAATTGAAGTGAATGTTTTAATCAATAACATCCTAGCTTTTATTTTAACTAGAAGTAAAATTTTTTTGATGACACATTAAGTGGTAGTGCCTTTTATAATAAATGGCATCTTAATTTAATAAAATATGGAAATGCATTTTATTGGACAGTTGTTTATGGTTAAAGGTAAATTACTTTTCCCTTCCTATTTTAAACTCTGTTTTTGATTAGAATTCACACCTGGACTTGCTTTTCCAAGGTATTTATCCTGTAACTCCTCCCTACCTTTCCATGTATCCTACTCCATTCTTCTTTTATTGGATGGTGCTATACCATGTTGTGGTTGGAGTCCTGAAAAAGAAGGTTTTGGACATTAAAATCTTAGATTGAAATAAAACATTAAATGTAAACATTGTTTTATCATTTAGGTGTTGTCAACTGTTGGTATTAAAATGATATATGGGAAATAAAGCTGGATATATGCTTACTGATCCATTCCCATAATCTGAAATTTAATTCGCCGATAATGAACCTCCTTCTGCTTTTTAACTTTCCAAATCAATTTCCCAAGTTGGTAGAACCACTGTAAATTCAAAATTTTCTAATTCCTTCCTGCAACTTCATCTTAGCTACTCTGCCTGCTTTCAAAGCCCTGAACAGTTTACCTCATCCTACCTACTCATTTATATTTCCCACTACTGCCAACAGAGTCTCAATAACAACTCTCCCTTTTCTGTTTCTTCAAAAATCTTTTAGGATTAGGAGTTTAATCCTGGCACTGTAATTCACTAGCTCGCTATAGTATTTGTACAAATCACTTAATCTCCCTGAATCTCAGATTCTTAATCTGTAAAATTTGGAGTGAGGAGGCAGGCCCGGCAGGGAGGTACGTGAGATATCACTAAGTTAGTTCACTTCCAGTACTGAGTTCTTCTTTTCTTACAATTCTTTGTTGAATTCCATACCGTTTCTGATGCCTTCCCCAGTCATACTAGCACACACTGACTTCACTTCTCTGAAGTCTTACAGCACCTGCAGCCTGTGCTGCATAATCAGTTACTGACATGCAAATTATCTTACACCATTTCTCTTTTGCTTTATAGTTTCACTATTAGCTCTCTAAATGGACCATAAGCTTCTCTAGGGCAGGAACCATGATTTAGGCTTCTTTGATGTGCCTTTCATCTATGTCAAAGAGTCTAACATAGTAATGTTCTCATAGAAGAAGTTAACGGCATATTTTTGATAGATTATTGACCGAGGAAAATAGAATTGATGGTTCTGCTGTAGCAGGCTATATGGGCTGAAACAATCCTGCTCATTTATCTACACTCAGATCAGATACTGCCACCTCTGTAGGACTCTGCTTTGTTTATCTTTTCATTCTCTGCACTGAGCACATAGCCAGGGTTTAATAAGGTTGGTTGAAAGAATGAATATCCTTTTTGAGAGCTTTTTGTAGTCACTAGGTTTATTGAAAATAGTTTCATCTCACCAAGAAAATATCTTTCAAATCTGAATTTTTTATCTGGACATGTAAATCCTCCCTTTCAAAGTACATTAATCTCCATAAGCTTTTATTATTATTGTTATTAATATGCCCTGAACTTCAGTGTTATATTTTTTCCCCAACAGAGTCTACACCGAGAAGGCAGTTGCCCTTGTCTAATCACATCTGCAAGTAAGCAAATATTGGCAAAACCTCATAACATCTTATTATTCCCTTTGGGTAAATGATGTCAAACTCAGTAGCCACTGTTGCCATTTATAAGTATGAATCACAAATTTACATTGCCTCTGGACATAATAAGTGGATTGCCTCATAAAATGTGAGTGAAAAGCCTGCTTCCACTCTGCAAGAAGGGTCAGCATGAATAATCAACTCAAAACAAGCCTTTAAATCATTTCGATGTTAAAGTTGCTTATCACATCTTACATCCTAAGAGTAACATACAGTTTTTACTTATTTAGTTCTATTCCATAAGTTTTGATTGCTTTAAAAAAATCATACTGTGTAGCAAGGAAAGCTAAAGTGGTTTCTCTGAAGAACAGGCATATTAGTTGTGATTCTTGGCTGCAAGCAATGGAGACTATGTCCAATAAAATGGAATTTATTGCCTGGGCATGGAGGATTTACAAGGACTCTAAGGTGCTGGGGGATGGGACTTGAGGATAGGTGGAAATCAAAGAAGCTAAAAAAAAAAAAAAAGGTGTTTTTAGAAGATTTTATTTATTTATTTTTAGAGTGAGGGAGAAAGAGAACAATTGATGTGAAAGAGAAACATCGATTGGTTGCCTTTCTCATCTGCACACCCTGACTGGAGACTAAACTTGAAATGCAGGCATGTACCTTGACAAAGAATTGAACTGGTGGCCGTTGGGTTTTGAGACAGTGTCCAACCAACTGAGCCATGGGGGACAGGGAAAAATAGGTGTTCTTAACAACCTGATCTGTCTGGTCAGGACACAGCTGTCACCATTGCTAAAATGAATGAACTTAAAATAATTTCCCTATCCTCGAGTCAGGCACTCAAGAGCTCTTCTTTTCATTTTTTTCATGTGAGAATGTTGCTTGGAACTTTATGCCTAGGAAATCAGGAAGCTATTATAAGGTGAATACATATTAAGTGATCCCAAAGTGACAAATATCTGCCACAGTAAGTGCTGAAAAATCCAGGCTTGCATTCGTTCAGTGAATTGTTCACTCAGTCATTTGAGCTACTGAGCAGAAAAAAAGTTCCCCCCGACCTTGAAAAGGATACCATCTAGCGGGCAAGAGAAGACTATAAAGGATTAAATACAATGCAGTCTGATTAAGATCACAATGAGTTATAAATATAGTGATAGGAAATTCAGTGAACAGGAATTATGAAAAATAATGAAGGGGAGGGAGAAAGAGTATTGACTGGATATAGAGAAATTTGATTAGAGATGGATTTGATCCTCTGTTCTAGTGCCTAGCAGCTTTGCAAGTTTGGAAAAAAGTCACTTATTATCTCTAACACTCAGTGTTCTCATCTGTAAAGTGCTAAGATTAAATAGTCCTTGTAGGATTAGAAGAAATAAATGAGATTGCATATATTTAAACCCTTAGCAGGTATTTGATAAGAGTTGTTGATTGATTGATTGATTGATTCATAACACAGAGAGTGACTGACCCCTGGCTGGGTAGAGAAGGAAATACTGGGACTAGATCTTGAAGAAATAAGTAGGTATCCCTAGAAGCAGAGGGAAAGGGCATTCTGAGCATAGCAGAAGTGAAGAACTGATAAGGGTATGGGGATGTCAGGAGAGGTGGCAAGAAGATTAGCGAAGATGGACTGTGGACACTTAGAGCTGAGCCAGGCAAAGAGGAGAATGACGGGCGATAGCTGATAACACGTGCAGTGCAATGTTAGAGTTTGATGTTGCCCTGTAGTCAGTGCTTTTTAAACTGTGATCACTGTGCTTCCGGCATCAAACCCACTGGGATTGCATCTTATAAACGAAGACTTCAAGGCCCCATCCTAGACTTCCTAAATCAGAATCTCTGAAAGTAGGATGTGGGCAATCTACAGTTTTCATAATCTGGGAGACTTAAAGGCACTATACCTGATATGGTAGAGAGAGCCAAGGAAAGCATTTCCCCAGGGATAATCACGAGGAAAGAAGAGATGAGGGCCTTCATGCACTGGGTTTCTTCTATTTTAGTATTTTGGAGTATATTCTATTTATCTGAGTTGGATTTTGGTATTGTTGAACTAAAGTTAATACATGTGGGACAAAACCCTAGCTCAAATAATGGTATTCTTTTTTTATAGCCCAAATCAGACTAGACTATGGAATAATTCTGTGGCAAATGAAAGAGAGTAAGATGGCTGATAATAAAAATGAATGATTTCTAAAAGCATTTAATACTCAAAGAGATGGAGCCAGGAGAATGTAGGCTTTTTAAAGGGGGATAGGAAGGGGAGAAGTGGGGGGCAGCATAAATTTTCAGTTATGATAAATATCTCAGAGAATTCAACACTTTTTGCAGAATTTAGAAAATGAGTGTGCATAATTCCAACTGGGTGATATCACAAGGAATTTGAAAAGTACCCTGCGGCGATTCAGAGAGCTGATTTTGCATTCAAATGGAATGAAAGAAAACATCCATATTGCAACTGAGCATGCGTGCACGCACGCACACACATGTATACACACACACACACACAACGGCTGCATACAAAGCAAACCACAAAGGCATTTAATCACAAAAATGTATTGTTCGATCGAAGGTACAGCAGGTAGGACCTCTTTCTGGATGCCCTCTATCCCCCCAGGCCCCAAAGTCAGGACTTGGATATTGACCCAGATGATCAACCAACTGCAATTCAACCTCAGACTTTTTGTTGGAAGCTGAATAGATAAAAAAAACATCAGTTCCATGTTGTTTTGACTTAAAGGCTTAAACATACAGTAAGTGTGAACTTTTGTTGTCTGTAGATGCTTATTTGCAAAAGACTGCATTGAAGCACAGCCTGTTATTTCTGGCAGCCCTGTGAGTAATGCATTGGAGTCTGAACTCCTTTGAACCAGCTCCTTTCCTTCATTCACTTGCTTAATGCAAATCAGAAAGCAAATAAAAGGAAAGAAAAAACAACTGGGAACATGCTTAAAAGACCACAGAGGGTCACATCTGGTAAACCAGTAGGACAAAAAGCAAACTGTCATCTGGGAAGCAATTTCAACATCATAGCATGAGGAAAAGGTGTAATAATTTCTGAAGCAGAAAGACAAACAGATGTGTGTTCATGGAGCTAGTGATCTGAGCAACAGAAATGAATGTCAGTGTAAGACTCAGAATGGAGCTCTAAGGGGTCACTGTTGGTCAGCTACACTCGTCTGCCTATCCATTCATTCAACCAATAGTTATTTAGCCTTTTCTAGTCTCATGTTTTCGCTAGGTGGCGGAGATGTAGATAAAGATGGCATAGTGATTTTCATCGAAGTACACATACTCTTGTGGTAAAGGCAGACATGGAAATAAATATTTACAAAACAATGTGTATAAATGTAGACTGTAAGCATACAAATAGCCATAAGAATATAAAAACTGGAGAAACATAGTACTTGAAATTATACATGTATATAATGAAAGAGTAAGGGAAGTGCTTAAGAAAAAAGTTGGCTATTTTGGTCAAATTTAATGGGATATCAGAAATGAACTTGATATATTACCATTTAAATAATATTCATATGATCATGCTACATTCAGCTGAAAGATGAGTTCTGAAGATAAAATAACCTTACGGTAATTTAGCCGAAGTAACATATCTCCTGTCTGCCATTCTCAGGATGAAGTGGGGAATGATGGAGGGAAAGTGTGTAGTCAGGATCTCTCTCTCTCTGAGTCAGGAATTTTTAGAAACTCAGATTATTTGCTTAATTGGAATAAGTTCATAGTGATATCATCTTTTCTTACAGTCTAAGAGATGTAGAATGTTAAAGCAGAATGAATTCAAATTACCCTTAAACTTTGGAATACATGATCTTTTTTGATGACTCAGAGAACAGTCAGTGAGCAGAAGAAACTGGAATTTGTTGAGCACGAACTTTTTGCTTGGTTCTATGTCCAGAGTTTAATATGACATCTCATATATGTACTATGTAGGAGGGTGATGGTAGTGGAAATATTTTCAATATGTTCAAAACATAGAGATTCCTGGATTCAAATTCTAGCTTCTCAGTTTACAAATTGTATGATCCGAACAAGGTATTTAATCTCTCTGGGCCTCAGGGTTTGTTTGTTTGTTTGTTTTTTAATCAATAACATGTATATATTAATATAACCTACCTCAAATGGTTTTTAAACCATTAATTTATTTAATATAAGTAAAATACTTGAGGCTCTGGCTAGTGGCACAGTGGATAAGGTGCTGGCCTGCAAACTCAAAGGTCGCTGGTTCAATTCCCAGCCAGGGCAATATAACCAGGTTACAGGCAAGGTCTCCAGCCAGATCCATGGCTGGAGGCAGGTGAAAGGCAACCATACATTGATGTTTCTCTCCCTCTCTGCCTTTCTCCATTCCCTCCTCCGTGAAAAATAATAGGTAAAACCTTAAAACAAACAACAACAAAAAAAACACTTGGAGTAATATCTGATTTGAAATAAACACCAATAGATGTTAGCTACTTCTGTTGCTTTTTGAAATTCCACTATATAATATTTTGTTTTTAGTTAATCTTCTGGGAAAAACATCCATGTATATTTTTAAAAACTTAGTGAACTAGAAATACAATAAATAGAATTTGATAAGGTGTAGTGACAAAGAACATACAGTAAACATTTCACTTAATGGTGAAATGTGAAAAGTTTTTTTTGAGATCAGGAAGCAGGCAAAGATGCTTTTTACCATGATTATTTATTTAGCAATGGATGAAGATTCTAAGGAGGCACAAAGAAGAAAAGAAAGGTATAAGGACCACAAAGGAAGAAATAAGCTGTTGCTATTCATAAATAATATGGTATACATAAAAATTTTTAAAGAATTATTGAAATTAAAAAAGAGTTGATTAAGGTTGCTAAATACAAGTTCAATACAGAAAATTGAACTGAATTTCCATATAGAAAATATGGAAAGTACAAATAGAAAATTAAATTATAGAGGATAAACTGAGAAGTTCCAGCATATGCATAATTGGTGTGTCAGATGAAAGAATATCAAAATGAGAGGAAGAAATTGTAACAGGATATAATATATTGAGAGTTTCTAGAATTAAAATCATAAATCTCTAGCCAGGGCAACATAACCAGGTCTCCAGCCAGGTCTCCAGCCAGGTCCGTAGCTGAAGGCAGGTGAAAGGCAACCATACATTGATGTCTTGCTCCCTCTTTGAAAAATAATAAAATATATATTTTTAAATTATAAATCTTAAGATTCAAAAAAGTCATACAGTGTACTAATTTATTACACTAGTAAATTTCATAATAATAATTATTTAAAAATTGGCCAAAAGCTTAGAAATATACTGTAAAATATTTTTATAACCATTTATTTCTTTTCATTCACCTATATAAGGAATATTTTTTAAAATCCTCTGTCAGATTTCTTGTCTTTAGTGGTTGTTTATAATCCAGTGGGACATCACAGAAGACAAAGGAGAAATTGATTGCACTCTGGGTAGAAGAAACAGGGCCAATAATGACCAAGAAGTGACAGAGACAATTTCCTTGAAAAAGAGAAAAAAGATCAGTTTGACTAGAATTCATGTGATATGACTGAAACAACATGAGGATTAAAAGCATATTTTTTTGCTTTGGACTCTGATGATGGTGATTATTGTAGAGTTTTTTAAAAATTACCTGGTTATTTCTATTGTTTTAAATATGGAAAATGAGAATTAAAATATGTATTTTAAGAAAATACATTGTTGGAGAGAATTCTGTTAGATCCATGAGATGTATTTTTAGTTAATCCTTAACAAAACAGTGCACAAAGGATGACAGCATCCCAGAAGTTTAGTTAGTATAATCTTCTGGGAATTAGGTTAGGTGAGGGAAAATAAAACATGTCAGTTAAGTGAGCCCATAGGAAGATGTGAACAAACTTGCCTCCAGACTGTGGGTCCAGCTTTGGTTTGATCATGAAGAATGTTCCTGTTAGGATTTGAAAGAGAAAGAGGCTATCTTTGCTTACCAAGAAGCATTCCTAGGAAGTTTATCATAAACATTCATAGGATGATTTTTCAGGATCCTAAGGACTCTCAGCTGTAACAATATGGAGCAGTTCAGGCTGCTTTAACACACTACCATAGATGGACAACTTATAAATAACAGAAATTTATTTCTCAGGGTGATGGAGGCTAGAAATCTGTGATAAGGGTGTCAGCATAGTCAGATTCAAAGGTTGTCTTTCAAATTATGAACTACCAACTTCTAGTTCTATCTTCACATGGAAGAAAGAGAGTAAGTTTGCACTCTGGCCTCTTAAAAAGGGCAGGAATTCTTTACAAGAGCTTTCCTTCTTGTAACCTAATCTTCTCCCAAAGGACTCGACACTGCATACTATCGCATTGGAGATTGAATTTCAGCATGCTAATTTGGTGGGACACAAACATTCAGTCCATAGCAACACCATAAGGCAGGCATCCTAGTGAAGACTGAACCATGGTCAGGGAGATGAGAATCCCAAGATACGAAGTTCTACTGAGAAGTAAGTTCATGTAATTGATTGAGGAAGCCCTTTGGGGATAAAAGAACAGTATTGCAGAAACTTCTAACAAAGAGGAGAGCATGGTACAGTTCCTCCAAATCATGTTTCCATTTTTTGACTGTCATTTTCTCATGACTTTGGACCTTCTTGATATAATAGTCACTTCTCAGATTATGTGAATGGGGCTGGCCAATTATGGATGTATTACATCCATAAGCTATTATTCTATTAATGAGAATAAGAAGATCTAGTAGAATTTTATCAATATAGGAAATGCCGTAAAGCCCTCAGATTCTTTCTCATCCTCCTCCTGAGCACTTGACTAAGCTGGTTAGTGAGGTGGACCACAATTTCCTTCCCTGACTGCTGCAACTGACCCATGTCCTAGACTAGAGGGAACCTAGTCAGTTTATTAATGAGTCCAGTGCCTTGAATGATCCCTTTTTGTAGTTGTGGCTGCTTGGTGGCTTTCCCAGGCAGTCCTCTCAACATATAGCAAGTCTTGGCCTTCTGGAAAGTTCCTTAGTTTCCATAGCTTTCCCTTTGCCCAGCAAAGTATTGTTAGTATTGTAGCATGGCCTAGCCCCAAATACTATGCTACCGCCAGTGGCTAAAGCAGATTCCGGAGACCTGGAAAGTCTTGGACTTGTGAGGGCCTCTCTTCTGAACCAGAGCTGTGAAAAGGTATGAAAAGGGTTTGCACTTGAGGACAGAGAAGCAAGCACACATTTCTAGGAAATTAGCACCTGACTCAAAGGAGAGAGGCTTTCATCTCTTTCTTGAAGCTTTGATATCACTCAAGATAAAGCTCCTTTCAAGGAATTTCACTGCAACAGTTTTGCACAAACCAAAACAAATCTTTTGGAATCTTAGTTTGAAGACTGACTACCTTAAGAACCAAAATCCTTTATCACTTGAACTAAATTATCTTTCTCCACAAGATATATGCTTTTGTCTAAAAAGAGTAATGTGGTGTATAACACAGCTAATATTCCTATCCATTCCAACAATGTGTTTAAATTCTTTGCCTTCCTTTATTCAGGCCCAGAAGGTCCTCTTGGCTGATTATCCAACTTTCTTGTTTCCTTCTGACTTTCAAATATTTGCCCATTTTACTACTGTTGCTGCATTTGGGGATGTTTGGATGTCAGGTGAACAAAGGGGTGCCTTGGATGTGTGACAGAGAGGACAATTTGGGTCTTTCTGTCACAGAGGGTCCTTTGTCCCAGGCATAAGCCACTCCTTAGTGCATTGCAGCCATTCTTAAAGCTCACTAGTCTGAGGAAGTGCCTGACAGGATTTAGCCCCTTGCCAGGAGGGTGGTACAACCTGCAGACGGTGATGGGGTAGACTGGACGGTGTCTGCCTCAATTGTCTCCATCAACTCAGTTTCTGCTTCCTTATTGAGTGAGTACCCACTCTGGACAGAGATCCCCCTTCCCAAGCCAGTTATTTCATAGCCATCCAGCAGGATATCAAAGAGGGCCTTGAAGACTTTTGAAAGCATGCTAGGGTTTTGGAGATCTAAGCAGTCGGAACTAAAATGTCCTTGAAGAAATGAAGCCCTGGCTGATGGCTCAGTGGATAGGTGCTAGCCTGTGAACCCAAAGGTCACTGGTTTGATTCCCAGCGAGGGCACATAACCAGGTTGCAAACCAGGTCCCCAGCTGGAGGCAGGTGAAAGGCAACCATACATTGATGCTTCTCTCCCTCTCTGCCTCCCTCCTTTCCCTTCTCTCTGGAGATAATGAATAAAATCTTAAAAAAAAAAGAAGAAGGAATGGAGCTGCCCATGAAGTGGAATTTCAAAGGCACTTTGCTGGCTAGTGTTTTCATGCCAGTAGAGGTAACTGTTGCAGTATTCATTTCCCTGGGTCTCCTGCTGTAACAAACTACCATCCTAATTTGCAAGAGCTCAAGTTAATGCTTGGCATCCTGTTTCCTGGAGAGCTGAATGTTAGTCTCTTCCTCTGGAGTTTGGAATTTTGTCTTCCACAGTGCATGAAGTCCTCTTAAAGGTTTCATTCCAAATTTGTCATAAATAAATGAATTTAACAATGTGAGCATTAGGCCGTCCTATCTCATCAACAATTTGATAACCACCTCAATCTGCCAGTTTACTGGTTTACCCTAGAACCTGCCTCCTTACCCCTGTCCTCACCAAAGTAGTGGCATTGCTAATTTCATGGGACAATGTCCAAGGAAGAACATGTCTGAAAGCATGGAGATTGGGGAAATGACAGGTTGGAGGGTACGAGGAATGGAGAATCTGTCTTCCTGCTTTTCAGAGACACTTGCAGGCAATACAACAAGGATGTACAGTAGCTGACTTTCTCCACAATTTTGGTGTGGCTATGGCTGCTGGCATCTCTTTTCAACAAGTACCTGTAGAGTAAAACGCTCTGGCAGGATTTGTGTTTCTTAGTTTTCTCATTGGGGAAGAATCTGATTAGCTCAGCTCAGCCTAGCAACAGGTTTCCCTTGGGTCAGGAACTTACCTTAGTCTAACTGGCTATGGTTAGATTACAAGGTTAAATTGCAATGGATGGAAGGACTCTTAGTAGGAACAACTTGAGCAATGAAAAAGAGGTCTGGGAAGGGGCACCTAAGTTACCCACATTAAGTAACTACCTCTGAGGGAAGTTACTAAAAAATAAAGTACAAAACTTAAACCCCATTTATAAGTGGGTCCAGTAATTCATTAGTTATGGAAAGATGTTCGCTATACTGTGTAGTACCTTAATACAGAAAACAGCCCTTTTAGATTTGCAAGGAATGTGATGAGTTCTAGGAAACTTAACAAAGGCATATTACCGAGAACATTGTGCTGTATATTATACAGTGCCCCTTAATGAGAATCTAGGGACAAAATCTCTTTAATGATCTCAATTCCAGGAAAAGCTGCATTTTTTCCTGAGTAACTGTGTTGACATTATAATAGGGACATTTTGAATTTTATAAATGACTGTGTCTCTATTTCTTTTGGCTACTAGGAAGCTCAAATACAAATTTGTAGGCTATTTCTAGCAAGCATATAGTATCTTAAAGTGTGTGTTTCTGTTTGTTCATCATCATGGCTTTATTTGATATTCTTCCCATTGTTCTATTTTTCTACTTGTAGTCTTTTACTTCATTGACTCACTTGGTCTCTGCTATGCCCCCAACAACTTCAATTCCCAAGAGACCATAGAAGCCTTTCAAAATCAAAATGGAATTCTCAGCTTAGCTCAGCTCAGGCTACCCCACTGGGGGAGGAGATAGACTTTAGTGAAAGGACTAACCAAATTAAAGACAAAGAAAATGGAAGACATCACTTTTATTTCCTCATTTCCTCTGCTTTCCATCTTTCCTACCAAGAACTTAGTGTGGTGAGTCAAGGACTAAAAGTACCTTTTGCTCAAAAGGTGCTCTGTCTTGGAAGGCCAAGTGTGAATCTGAAAAGGGCCCAGAGGAAAGGAGGCTCAGGTCAGCTGATCATGCTTGTCTCTAGATTCATCTTTAAAAGGAGTCAGCTGGGAATATAAATTGGTGCAGTCACTGTGGAAAACAGAGTTTAGAGTTTCTTCAAAAAATTAAAAATAGAACTACAATATAGCTTAGCAAACAAAAATCACTATCTTGAAAAGCTGTCTGCACCCCCATGGTCATTGCGGCATTATTTATAATAGCCAAGACACGGAGACAACCTAAGTGTCCATTAATGGATGAATGGATAATGTTGCATATATATACAATACAATATTATTCAACCATTAAAAAAGAAGAAAATCGTGTTATTTGTGATATGGATAGACCTTGAGAGCATTATGCTAAGTGATGCAAGACAGAGAAAGACAAATTCTGTATGATCTCACTCATATGTGCATCCTAAGAAACCAAAACTCCTAGATACAGAGACAGATTAGTGGTTGTCAGAGGTGAGGGATAATGGATGGAGGAAATATGTGGAAGTTGTCCGAAGGTAAAGACATTCAATGATAAGATAAACTCTGGGGATGTAATGTGCAGCATGGCAAATATAGTTAACTATAGTGTATTGTAATTTTGAAAATTGCTAAGAGAGTAGATCTTAAAAGTTCTTATCACAAGAAAAAGAATTGAGCAATGTGAGGAGATTGATGTTAACTAGACTTTTTGTGGTAACACTCTTACAGTGTATACATATAACAAATCGCTATGTTATGTGCTTTGGCCTAATGCAGTCTTATATGTTGATTGTATCTCAGTAAAATGGGGGAAAATAATAAAATAAATAAGAGGGCAGGGTTACCCAGTACCATCGCAGCTCTAGTCCTGCTCCTCAGGCTGGCTGGGGCAAAGTCCTAACTAGACAGAAAGAGCGCATGTAGGCCGGGAGCCAGTCTCATGCCCCTGTCCTTCAGGCTGTTGTGGCCATGCTAGGCAACTGGAGAGCCCATGAATACCAGCGACAATCTCCTCATCTACTTATTTAACCATGTGAGATTATTTTATTTTTGGAAAGTGTCTCAAATCCTTTTTGAGCAAAATAGGATATGTATGTATGAATGAAAATAAGAGAAATATAATGAAAATGCAGGGAAATGCACTGTCTCCAGTGGTATCAGTGTTCCTCACCTCAGGGGTCTATCACCATACCTGAAATCCCACCATCTAAACTATTACTTTGAGTCCATTTCTCCAAAATATCAGAATCAATATGAACACATTTCCTCCCATCAGTACATTGGTAATTTAGGATCATATCTTCAAATACTTTGTAAACTGAAAACTGTTAACAAATGTAAAGAATTGCATTATTCCGAGTGATTAGTGCCACAACTTGAATTATTTTGGATTATTGTTTTCTAAGAAATCAGAGGCTGGGACCCTGGCACAATGAGGCAGGGGATAGAGGAACTGTAAGTGTGAGGAAAATGAGGGTCAAGAGTAAGCCTGTGAATGGCAGACACGCTGCTGCTGTCGGCTCATCCTTGCCTGAGCAGGGCTAACCTTTGGTTGATAGGTCGCTGGGGAGTAAGATGATCTCTCCCACAAAAGGAAAACAAGTAATGAAGAGGTTGCCTGGTTCAAATCCTTGCTCTCCATCTACTGGTTGTATGATCTTGGACAAGGGACAACTTTTCTGTGCTGTTTTTCTGTTAGTGAAATGGAGACAGTAGGTGAGTGATCCTCACAGGGGAGCAATAAGGACTGAATGGGTTGATGTAGAACAAGTGGTTAGAGCTGTGCCCAGCGTGTAGTAATAACCATGCCAGTTGAAGGAAATATGAGGGGGAAAAAAAAAAGAAGAAGATGGTCAAGCAGGAACTAGGTATCATGGAGTGTCATGAATTGCCTGAGATCTTAAATTTATATGCTTTTATTTTTCTACTTTAAGAGGTATTTATAAGACAGAGATATAAGATAAATATTAGAAGTAGGGGGTTTGGTAAGGCAAAGAGTATACAAATCTGGTGAAAGAGAGAGAGGAAAATCAGATGTTGAGGGGAAAAAATTATATATCTATAAAAGCCCTGGCTGGTAGCACAGTGGATAAGGCACTGGCCTGCGAACCCAAAAATCACTGGTTCAATTCCCAGCCAGGGCACATAACCAGGTTGCAGGCCAGATCTCCAGCCAGGTCCAAGCTGGAGGCAGGTGAAAGGCAACCATACAGTGGTGTCTCTTCCCCTCTTTCCCTTTCCTTCTTTCTAAAAATAATAAATAAAAATTTAAAAATTTAAAATATATATATATATTTAAATTTTATTTTATTGTTGTATTATACTTATCTTATTTTTCCCCCACTGCTATCCCCTTCCCCCTTATCTCCCACCACAGTCAGTCCCACTTGTTGTCCATGTCCATGGGTCATCCATGCTAATTCCTTGACTAAACTGTTTTCCTTCTTTGCCTCCTCCTCCCCCCTCCCCTCCCTCCCCTCTGCACCCTGAAAGCCTGTTCCTTGTATTAAGATTTTGAAAATATTTTAAACAAGAAACACGAGAATTTGAGGATAGATGAAGTGATAGGGCTTTTGCTTGTTTGTTTGTTTTAGAACAGGTATGATAGTCCCTAAATTCAAGAAGAGCAGTTACATGCCTGATGTGTATATGGGAAAGTGCCGTGGGCCTTTTGTGAGAACAGGTGTTGATTAGATGGTGGTAGACACTTCTAATGAGTAAGCAGTGGTGGGACATTGCATACTAGTCTGCCCAACAGTAACATAATGAAACTCACAGATGTAATTAAAAATTTCCTAGTCCCATCAAAAACAAGCAAAGATAAAGAAATGAAATCAAGGCTCTGGTTGGTGGCACAGTGGATAAGGCACTGGCCTGTGAACCCAAAGGTCACTGGTTTGATTCCCCAGTCAAAGCACATAACCAGGTTGCAAGCCAGGACTCTAGTCAGGCCCATAGCTGGAGGTAGGTGAAAGGCAACCACGCATTGATGTCCCTCTCTCTCTGTCAACCTCTCTTCCTTCCCCTCTCTCTAAAGTTAATACATATATTTTTTAAATAAATGAAATCAACTTTAATAATATATTTTCTTTAAACCAATATATCCAAAATAGCATTAGACTAATCAATATGAAAAATTAGCAAGGTATTTTACTTTTAAAAAATAAAGTCTTTGAAATCTGATATGTCTTTTACACTTAGAGCACAACTAAATACAGATTAACCACATTTCAAGGCATGTTTAGCTAGTGGCTCTGGTATTCAACAGAGTGATTTCTGTAGCATCAGTAGGAAGAATCTGTGTTGGGGAGTAGAGGGCCTTTGCTCACCAGATTAAGGTTAAGCTGTTACATTTTGGTCACCCATGGTTATAACTACATGTATTAAGTTCCTACTCTGCTTTGAACCCCAAATTACTGGGAATTCAAAGATATCTATAAATTATATATATATATATATATATACACACACACACACACACACCAGGGACATTTCGACTGGATTAAACTAGTTCCTTCCTGCTTCAATTTCATTCAACTAAATTAAGATAGTTGGAATATAACTAGTTGAAAATTGGATCCAACGGTTTTAAGCTAACAAGCCAATACGCACCTGTCTTAATAAGAACTAGTTCTGGCTACTTCCTTTGGGTTACAGCTTAATTATGCTATTGAAAAATGGTTTTGGTTTCAAATGTTTTTTGTGTGTTTTGATTACTTAGTTATACCTGAGCTATGCATATTCTAGCCATTTCAAAATAGCTCATAACAGATCCAATAGTTTCTTGCCAATTTAAAGTTGAGCAGTTTGTTCTAATAGTATTAAATATTTTCAGACACTTATGAGCACAGAGATGTTGACAGACCCAGGACACCACAAGAAAAATGGCAGAAACTAGTCTAAGAATTTGACCTAAGGTTACAGCTACTCTGACATTGAGCCTGACTTTAGTCTGAGCTGGCAGATTATTTTACTTGGATTCTCCAAACCTTCTAAATAAGGAAATGCTTGTTCCCAGAAAGAGGTACAACAAAAAACACTGAGTATCCTTAATAGTGAGTTGATGTCAGATTTGGCAATGAAATGTTAAATTCCTACCACTTAGAACATTACATAGCAAGTGAGTGGTGAGAGATCTGGGATTGGACTCCAGTGCACCCTGAATCATCATGAGGCTCCTGGGAATTAGAGAAAGAAGCAGCAAAAAGGAGGCCGAGAAGAGAGAGAAGTTGCTGAATATGCTTCAGCCACTTAACAAGACTGCTGAGCTCAGATCTAGATGAAGCAGGCCAGTGGGGTGATCCCCAAAATGCCTTGGGCCAAGATGAAAAGAGGTAACAAAAACCTGATACAAGGACATAGTGTGGACAATAGGCTAGTTTTACCTTAATCCAGACTTTTTACTTCATCCAATGCTTCCCAACACTAACAGGCGGATTATTTTTAGGTCTTGATTCTCAAAAATATTCAGTGCCTCCCATTTGGCTACCAAGCCAAACTTTAAACATTTTATTTTTAATCATCTGCTTCACCTTTCCGAGCCAGGCTAATATTTTGGGGGATGGGGGGAGGGGTTGGCACTTGCTGGTGCTTCTAACTTCAAAGTTAGAATCATTTTGTTTTCACTCCTATGTTAATTTATCTTTTATGTTGGTCTTCCTGTCTTCACACACTCTTTTCTATGCTCATCAAAATTCCATCTGTTGAATAAGACCAATAAGAAGGCCTTGCTTCCTGCCTGATGTCTCTAGCCTCATAGATTTAATTTTCTACTGAATCCTCTACCCCTGAGAATTTTCATAAGTGTTGACCTCGCCACGCCAAGTACTTTACAGGATATTTAATAGCAAAGTTGTGTTTTTATAATCACTCCCACTAATACTATAGAGTTATGACACATGAATCCATGGTGCGTTCATTCAAAATGGATTTGGGTGCTTACTATGTGCTCCTTTCTTAGATATAGCAGAAAATCAAGGGCCCTGACTTCATGGAGTTTATATCAAAAGAGAAAAATAAAGATGTAAATGAATAAATTAACTTCTGATTTGGTAAATTCCATAATGAAAATTATTTCAGCCAGTGAGATAAAAAGAGAAAATGGAGTTATGTGCAATTTTAGTTGGGCAAAGAGAAGTGAGTGAGGTGGGGGAAGGAGAGAGAGAGAGAGAGAGAGAGAGGGAGGGAGGGAGGGAGGAAGGGGGAGAGGGAGAGAGGGATGGAGGGAGGGAGAGAGAGAGATCTTAGAGGCTGGCAAGCCCAAAATCTGCAGAGACCCAGGAAAAGGTTGTAGTTTGAATTCAAGGGCTGGCTGTTAATGGAATTTTCTATTCCTCCAGGGAGGTCAGTCTTTTTATTAATTAAGCTCTTCAACTGATTAGCTTTGAGCAGATAACATGAAAGTTACCTGTTGGAGTTATCTGCTCAAAGTTTACTGATTTAAATATTACCTCACCTAAAAATATCTCCTAGAAACATTTAGAATATTGTTTGACTAAATATCTGGATACCATTAGCTTAGCCAAGTCGACAGATCAAGTTAACTGTCACAGACCTGAATTGGAGTTTGAAAGATGGGTTTGAGTTAGTTAAAAGAGGGAGCATGAGAACGGTGACCCTAAAAGAAGGAACAGGTGAAGAGGTGTGGAACACAGCATGTGTGTAGAGGTGTAGACAGAAACCACAAATTGAAAAACAGTGGAAAGAAGTTCTGAAGAGACTGGTGGGAGCCAAGTCTTAGAGGGGCCTATGTGGTATGTTCAGATGCCTTGATTTCATTCTGTAGATAGTGGAAAGTCACTGATGGCTCCCTAGTTAGATATGCATAATGCACAGATTACTTTGGTTGCAGTGTGGAGAATGGATTTATGGAGGTAAAACTGGGGGCAGAGAAGCCAGGTATAGAAGCTTTACAGTAGATCCCAAGAGCAGGCACCTTGGGAACTGCCATAGTGTAAAAGGAGGCAGGTGTTACAGTCAAGAAATATTTATAAGGTAAAATAAGAACGTAATGATCAGATGTGTAGAGAAAGAAAAGATAATCTTAAATTAACTTTAAGTACTGAGCTTAGGTACTAAGATAATTTAAGTTCTACTAGTTGAGATCACAGTATGGGGAGGAGCAAGTTTGTGAAGGATAGAGCTTTGATGCATATAATGACTTCAGATTTGAATATACTAATTTTGAAGAGCCAGTAAGGCTTCAAAAAGGGATGTTCAAAAGACTCTGTGAGTCTTAGGTTTGGAGGAGGTATGGGAATTTAAGACAGATAATAGTGTTCTAAAAGAACTTCAATAAAACTGACCAAGTAGAGCCTAAAGAGAAAAGAGAAAAAAGACCAGTGAATTGAAGACAAAGGGAGAGGAATCCACACACACACAGACACACACACACACACACACACACACAAAACAACAACAAAATACTTGAAGAATAATCAGAGAGGTGGAAGGGAACCAGGAGCACAAAGGGTCAGAGAAGCTAAGGTGAAAGAAGGAACAAAAGGGAATGAAGGACCAACAGTGCCAATGCAGCAGAGAACCAAGCACAGCTACAATGCAGTGATGGGAAGTAAACCCAGATTGCTGAGAGCTGAAGAGTGAGTAGAAAGAGAGGGAATGGTGACTGTGACAATCACCCACCAAAAGCCCTGGCTGAGATGGGAAAGAGAGAGGAAGATTCCAATTAAAGGGGAGATTATATTTTTTAGTGTGGGGGATACCTGTGCATGTTTATAGGCTGCGGGGAAAGAGCCAGATTGATGAACAAATAAATGTTGTGGATGAAGAGAGGCTCATTGATGGAACACAGCACATTCCAGAGGAAATGGGAATAAATCAGTTCAGGGCCTGGACCTGAACAGCCATCTCATTATCTATGGCTACAGGAGAGAGAGCCTGATTACAAAAACAAGCACATGTGTAGATGGGAAAGACAAAAGTTAAAACTAAAAAACCCCTGTATTTTGATAGCCTCAGTCCTTAAAAGTAGTAAGTGCTGAGCTCATCATCTCATCAGAATGGGAGTGGTTTGAGACAACTGCTGAAGGTTTGAGAAGACATGTAAAGGGAATAGAAGAAACTGCCAAGACGATCAACTCAAGTTAGAGATCATGAAATTACAGGGCACCCAGAGTTAACTATTTGTGATTTGGAGGGCTGATTACATGAAAAGGCAGAGTTGACAGTGTTTGTAAAGAAGTGCTTTCAATGAACAATCACTTTAAATCTTCAGGTCTCTTATCTTGTACTTTAGGGTTGTGTTATAGACAAATAAAAAACATATTAATGTTGTATCTTCTAAAGAGTTCACTCTCTGAGCTTCTTAATTTCATATCATCCTTAACTATTTCAGCTTAATATGAAAAGGAAGAATAAAGTTTCCTAATGATAGAAAATTGCCCCTTCCAAATTCATAGGTCCCCAACTACAAGATAAATAATCACAGTATCTTAGTGAACTTAAAGAGGACATTTCCTTCCAGCAAATCCCCCAAAATCTAAACACAGAATTTTAAAGATACGCATGTACAGGTAGGTGCATAGATTTGACACAATGCAGACCTTTCGTTGGAAAACTAAATACTATTCATGCTGAGTAGTTTTCATAATTGTTTTCATTTTGTATTATTGAAAAAGAAGCAAATCTACTTTCCCTGTATTCACAGAAATGGACATTAGTATTGGAAATAAGCAATTAAAACCCTCAAGAAAATTCCATTAAAGATGAAACACAATATGTTAAAAAATACCATATGGAGAGGATAAAATCTGATATTAAGCCAGGGAGAAAATGGCCATAAAGGTCCAGGATTCAAGGACAAGCTTTCTCTGCTCCTTTTCTCTCTGCAAGGCACAGGATTTGCACACATATGGTGTTAGAACTGTCCCCTGTTCTACAACCCCTGGTGCAGGACCATATGTGCTGCAATCCACAAACAACAGGATGAGATGGGAATCATCTGCCAGTTTTTATTGGAGTTCCTTTGTGTAAAACAGTTTTATACCTTGCTCCTATTGTTATAATTCATTGAACTAATTACAGGAGCTTTTGAGTATTTGGAATCTCCCTACCACCCCAGACTTATACATGACTGATAGTGTTTAAGCCTGTGCCCACAATCACCACTGTCATCCATTTGGGCCCCAAACCAGTCTCATGGACAATTCAATCAGCTAGTTGATTAGACACTAAATTATATTTTCCTCTGGCTGGCTTTGCTCTTGCTGCTAATTCATAAATGCTGTAATTACTGACTCTTTCTCCCACTACCCTTCTCCTATTTTGATTAGTTTTGGAAAATCAAAAGTAGCATTTTGATAGACCAAATTTTTAGTTGTGGAATTTCCTTCTTTTAGTTAGTTTTTTTGTTTTTTTGTTTTTTTTTAAATACAGAAAGGATATGTAAGAGATTAGAGGTAGCTCCCACATTATTGCTTTGATTTGGCCAGCTTTATGAGGAGTTGACATGTATAGCAAGATTTTTCAACCTGGCTACTCTTGACATTTGGGTCAGATAATCCTTTGTTGTGGGAAGTTGCCCTGTGCACTGTAGGATTTCTTGTCTTTATTGACTACATGCCAGTGACCACTGACCTGTAGTTGTGATAATCAAAAATGCCCCAGATACGTTCAGATATCCCCTGGTGGCAAGATTGTTCCTGGTTTCAAACCACTGATATATGAATGAAATGTCTTTGAGAACATCATAATATACACACACAATGACAGACCTGTGCCTTTTTGAAGTGCAAATAGCATTGGGAAGAACAAAGTATTAATTATTATTACAGTATTTTACAAGTGAGTATAAAAGATGACCAACTCCTGAGAAAATGTTTGAGTGTTTGTGCATGCATTTGTGTGTGTGTGTGTGTGTGTGTGTGTGTATGTGAGGAAGTTGCAGAATTCCATACATTAGAGACTAAGGAAAAGTAAAAAAAGTGTCACTAAATAGAAACAAAAATCAGAAAGGAATGATGAAGAACATTAAAACAAAATTATCTAAATTCTCCAGATTTATCTCAAGTCTGTCTCAAATGAACTAGTTAGTAAATATTACCACTTATAGCTCTTCTCTCAATCCTAGTACATAGTCCATTGTCAAATCCTATTGACCTATCTCTCAGATATCTTTTTACCTCACCCATTAATTTCCATTTCCATTAGGATTATCTTAGTCCAAATGACCACTATCTCATGTTTGGACTATTCCACTCTTTCCCACTTGTCCTCTGAGTTCCAATCTGGCCCTACTCCAGTTGCTTCTCTGCACTATAGTCAGCATGCGATTTTCAAAAACTCAAATCCAATCAGAGCCCCCACTGAATTACACCCCTCAATGCGTCCTGATGCTGCTGAGATAAAAAACAAAAGCCCTAAATGTGACCAACAAATGTCGGTATGGTCTCTCACCTACATTTCCTCTTCAGCTTGATGTCCTAACATACTTCCATTTTACTCATTAAATTCCCTCTTTTCCTGGATGTTTGCACAGTTTATGCCCTCTGTCATGAATGCACTTCTCTCCCTTTTTCTTACTTATCCTTCAAATTTTTGTTGTAAGTGAGCATAAATTTCACTATTATCCATTTCCTTTCATTGAGAGTGTTGGCTCCATTAGAGCAGGGAGGCCTACCTGCATCTCCAAAGATCAGCAGCACAATGCTAGCATACAGTAGGAGTCCCATAAATATTCATTTCACCACTGAATGAAGAAATCAATGAATAAATTATCTTGCAGAGAAATCTATGAAGCTCTTTGATGGGGCTGCATCTTCCTACTGTACCATCCTATTCCATTAAGTAAACAAATGTTTTTCACTTAGTGAGAGCATATCATGA
This sequence comes from Noctilio leporinus, assembly GCA_004026585.1. NCBI lineage: Eukaryota > Metazoa > Chordata > Mammalia > Chiroptera > Noctilionidae > Noctilio > Noctilio leporinus. Next base: position 171,336 of record PVIW01002217.1, read on the forward strand.
CCAGTTCATGTGCCAACTAGGCTCTGGGCCGTGGGCAAGCACTCTTTTCAAAACATCCTCCGTTTCCCCCACAGATCTCATTAAGGGCCAAGAAAAAGTAAATTCATTTAAAAAATAAACAAAGACACAAATGAATGCATGAATGAGTGCAAATTCCACACGATAAACTTCAAAAAGGCTGTGACCAGGTCAAAACTTTTATTTGTATCTTAGCACTAGAAAGTTCTAAGTTCTTTCACCATTAATTTATAGAGCTCAATTTTCTCAGGTTCACCTTTACTGTGCATATCTCTCGTTGCTTCTGAACAAAAGCTGGCTTCAGCATAAGGGGAATATAGCTGAGATGTGAATAAGGTGATAAACTAGGGGGCACTTAGTGAAAGCTATTTCCCAGGAATGGAATTTTAAAGCACTTGACAGAGCTTAACTTGCTGAGGACAATGCAAATTTCATTTCTGTTAGTCAAGTCTATGGGCTCAGGTCCCCAATTAAAAGAAAAAGGGGAAATCCCAGGATGGCCTGAAGATGAAAGTGACCTATGACAAAAGATTTGCAAATTTGAAATTTGAGCTCTATTCTAGAAAAATTTAGCTTCATGATATAAGTGATGATGATGGTAATAATGTTGATGATAATTGACATTTTAGTGTGCACTTAACTAAGTTCTAAACTTGGCCACTGGCCACATTTTTATATATTGTCTTTGTCTTCATGACTAGAAGGTATAATTGTTAAGGGTCAAGAAATGAGGCTTAAAGAGATTAATTTCTGGGTCCAGATAGATATTCTATTTTTGTCTCTCTACAATGGGGCATGAAAGGAAAGATAGGTTGATTATAAAGGCAGAGTTGCCAGTTTATGGAATGTATTTATAAGATTGCACCAAAAACTATAATTCACTTTGATTAGATAGAACCATGGCCAGTATCTGTGTAGGCAGTGTGTGTGTGTGTGTGCGAGCGCATGCGTTAATACTAACACTGCTCAAACATGAAAAGCATGTCACTTTTACATAGCAATTTTGCTTGCATTCTCATTTGATCCTTAAACAATCTGTTGTCTAAAAGTTAACAGATTGCATTATGTTTGTTCCTTATTTTAAGATGAAAATGCAAATAATTCAATCTAAAGTTTATAGCCAACTAACAGTTTTGCCACACCTTCAACAAAAGTCTTATAGTTGAAGCCCTGGTTGGTGGCTCAGTGGATAGGTGCCAGCCTGTGAACCCAAAAGTCACTGGTTCAACTCCCAGTCAGGGCACATAACCAGGTTGCAAGCCACATCTCCAGCCAGGTCCATAGCTGGAGGCAGGTGAAAGGCAACCATACATTGATGTTTCTCTCCCTCTCTTACTCCCTCCCTGCCCTTCCCTCTAAAAATAATGTATAAAATGTTTTTAAAAATCATAGCCTCTTTTTAAAAAACATCTTGAATTGTGAATTCAATGCTCTATGATAGTGTTAGAGATTTTTTTTTTTTTTTTTTTTTTACTAAGGTGAGGAGACAAAAACAAGTGTTTTCGAGGCCACAGGGGAGATCTATTATGGAGGAAGCCTGTGGAATCGTTAGGTTTTGGGGTAGGCTATTTTGAGTAAAGAGAATGTTAACTTGAAAGTGGTGATTTATGTAGAGCTAAAGACAAACTAGAGCTGAGATAGGAAAAGTAGCTTGTTAGCTCTAGTAGTTTCCTGAAAAAGCTTTAGATTCAGGGATGTTTTTAAATAAGTTGTAATTTGGAGACTTGGACTAGAAGGTTAAGAATTGAAATGGAATAGTTAAACAAGAGTGCATTGTTGTGTATATGGAAAGGGGTAAATGCTAGGTGATCTAATACTGAACTTTTACTAAGTAGATCAGTTCAACAGAGTTTTAAAACTAGAAAACTAATATATAATAGTAATAGTTAATGGTTAAGTTTTTAAAATGTTGTAGGTACAATTCTAATTACAACACAAATGTTAACTCATTTAATCCTTGCAATGATTGCATTGTTTGCTCGGGTAAAGGTTATAAAGCACTATGACTTGGGTGTAAGCCCTGACTACCTATTATGAAACACAGAAACACACAACCTTGAACAAGTTACAAAACATCTCAGTGTCTTGATTCCCACATCTATAAAATGAGAATAATAACAGAAGCTATCTTAGAAGTTTGTTTGGATCAATAAAAAGTAAGTATACATAAAATAACTTAGAACACTGCTTGATACATGGTAAGTGCTATATAAGCATTTGCTCTTATTACACTCATTTTCTCCATTTACATATGAGGAATTAGAAGCATTGAGAAGTGATTGGCTCAAGGTCACTGCTAGAAACTACCAGAGCTGGGATTTGACCAGGCATAGAGCTCCAGGAACCACACTCTTAGCCAGAGTCTTCTCTTGCAATGTCCCATGCTACCTCAGTACCCAGTGATGTGGTTAGATCTCTAGAGTTGGTCAATGAAGTCTAAGATCCAGGCTTTTTTTTAGAGGGCACAATAAGCAAAATCATGACCCCCTCCAAAGAAATTTGTACCCCTAATCCCTAGAACCTATAAATATGTTATATTCCATGACAGGAGGGGAAAGTTAAGATTGTTAATCATTTGAATTTAAAATAAGACTATTTTCCTGGATGGGCCCACTGTAATCACAAGTGTCCGTAAATGTGGAAGAGGGAGGCAGAAGAGCCAGTGTCAGAATAATAAGATGTGATCAAGGTTTGACCATGTCCAGCTTTGAAGATGGAGGAAGGGGCCATGGGCTAAACAATGTGGATGGCCTCTTGAAGCTGGAAAAACAAGAAAACAGATTCTCCCCTAGGGCCTCCAGAAAGCAACAGAGTCCTGCAAATGCCTTGACTGTAGTCCAATGAGACCCATTTTTGACTTCTGACCTCCACAATTGTAAGGTTAAAAAAAAAAGGAAAGAAAAGCTGTTGTCTTAAACTACTGCCTTAGAGCAGCAATAGAAAGTCAATATAGAAACCTTCAATATGGGTAGGAAGAACATGGTGCAGGGACTACACTGTATGCTTAAGACTAACCACAACCTCCTCATGGTATGGAGGACAGAAATGACTGAGTGGACAAAGATTTCTATTTTAGTTTGTTGGGGGGTATTTAGCCTTTTTTTTTTTTGCCTAGTAGGCAATTAATTGTTTCTGAATAAAACTAATGGTCAAACCTGCCATAAAAATAGACATTGTGCCCTGGCTAGTGGCACAGTGGTTAAGGCACCAGCCCGCAAACCCAAAGGTCACTGGTTCAATTCCCAACCAGGGCACATAACCAGGTTGCAGACCAGGTCTCCAGCCAGATCCGTAGCTGGAGGCAGGTGAAAGGCAACCATACATTGATGTCTCTCTCCTTCTCTGACTCTCTCCTTTCCCCTCTCTCTAAAAATAATAAAATAAAATCTTTAAAAGAAAAATAGACATTGCAGTCTCTTCCACTACTGCATTTCTTCCTTGTGGCTGTAGGTCATCAATGTAGGTAGTATGTGATACACTGTGGAAGAGTGAAAGATGACTGGATTTAGGGGTTAATAGACCTGGACTTAAATCCTATCTCCACCTTATGACTGCTGCTGTCCAGTATGGGAAGGAACCTCTCCTGAGCTGTGCATTCTTTATTAGAAACACCATAGTGCCACTCCTTTGGGAGGAGTAAAGTGACTGGCACCTCAGAAGGTTCCCATTCAACAAATGATCCTATAAGTGAGAGTCGGTTTTTCTATCTACATTTTACAGATGGGGAGACTGAATCAAAGAGGGGAAATTGAGTAAATCTGTCAACTAGTTGATGACAGAGTCAAGACTTAATCTACATTCTTATTATATAGCCTCTTCCATGATATCTATTTTTTTCCTTAAATAACTTAAACCTGCATTGTTATAATCAGTAATTTACTAATCTAATTGAAGTTAGCAGTATAATCTGCCTGCTCCCAACAAGAATTAGAAGTGACTTGATCAAATGTAATGCTGACAGAAGGTACCGTAGCCTCCTTTGCAGAGCTGCTAATAGGCTCGCCACCCTGAAAGGGCAGAGCAGTTCTGTTTTCTGATGAGATACTCCTGACCCAACAGGGATTGCTAGTTAAGAATGGCATATTCATGGGTCTAAGGTCAAATTCATGGGTCCTCTGACTTCACCATCAAGCCTTTGTGCTGTTTGTTGATGAACATATTTTGGAAAATATACTATCAGAAGTCCACTAAGGAAAGCTGTCTATTCTTACACTCCATAATAAACTCCAAACAGGGCCGTGAGCAGGGCCACAATCGGAAGAATGGCAGTGATAAGAAACAGTGAAAATGCCTACCCACCTTAGGAAATGTGCTTTGAAAAATACTTTACAAATCACTTTTAACATTCCGTTAAGTTTAATGATAACCAAGGACCCAGAAGGCTTGAAAAACTAAATGTTTGCATCAGTAGGTTGCCAAGCGACTCCTCAGGGTAAGTTTACTCTTGGCTAAATGAAGGCATTAGAGACTGAAGAACAAGTTCAGTTCTAATATTATAACTATAGACTTGTTTGGTTCAGACTGTAGCCTGATGTGGTCTGAAATGTACATGTAAGCACATTTTTTTGTTTTGTTTTTTAAAAACAATTTTGTGTTATAGCCACTGTGTAAGACACAAATCATTGCCTAACCTTATAGGTCTGTTACGATAAAATTTCAACCCCATGCGTAATTGTAACCAAGGTGAAGAATCATAAGTATAGTAAGAATGTCAGAGAAAAGCATATGTGAGTTCAAAGACATAGAACACTGAGTTAAAGAAATGAGGAAAGGTTTTTTGAGGGGGGTTTTAAGTTAAAGTTTGAGAAATATATTTGTTTATATAATGCGTTTAAGGTGTTAGAGGGAGAGCCAGGTGTATGTGTTTTGTGTATGAATGGATAAATAGGATGGGGAGCTTTGAAGTGGGAAGAACATGGAAGAAGTGTTCATTTGTTTATTCAAGCATGCTTATGAAGTAACTTCTACATATTATGCTCATTTTGGGGCAGAGAGACAAGTAAGGCAGACTGCATCTCTTCCTTCACAGCAGGTAGTAAAAGTGGTCCATGGATACAGGCCAATAAGAGAAAAGAATGCCATGGAAGATGGCAGGACCAGAAAAAGCATAAACAGACTCTTAGAATAAAATAATCTTCTTTTGACTTTACTTCACTATATAAAGAGGCCTTCTTTATTATTGACTGTTTCAAGTCAGTGCCTCACTTCCAAGTAGATTCCACTACTATAGTTGAGGTTTGGAGATCTGTAGTTTGTCTTACATTCTCGGAAAGAAGCAGAAGATTTTTTTATCCCCCTATTTTTTTCAATAGAAGAGAAAAAAGACATTAAAACATCCTCAACAATTGCTAGTATAAATGCCTTAAAATAATGAGTATTCACATTGTGTTTTGCATGTATTAGCTTATTTACTACTTGCAAGATATACTGTTATCATACCCATTTTGCAGATGAACAAATTAAGGCATGGAAGGATTAGGGGATTCGGCCAAGGCCAGTTGTTTTCTATCTAGTTAGCAGCAGAGCCAAGAGATGGACACAGGTGAGCTAGGTCCAGAGTCCATATCCTCAACTAGTCTAAGCTGTTCCTATTGTCACCCATTTTTATAAACTTTCTGGATGAGTCAAAAATTAAGATGATATTAGAAGCTCCTTGTAGTTCTCTCTGCCTAATATTTCTCCTGAACTTTTTCCGGAGTGGTAACATTTATTATAAACTTTCTGGATGAGCCAAAAATTAAGATGATATTAGAAGCTCCTTATAGTTCTCTCTGCCTAATATTTCTCCTGAACTTTTTCTGGAGTGGTAACATTTATTTTTGGTTGCATTCCATGGGCCTGCACAGATATGTGTAAGACTGTGGCATCCAGCCCTGAAGAGAAATTTTGGAACTTAGTGGGCTTCTGAATTCACCAAGAAGTTTGGCCATGAGGGCATTGTGATTCCTTTAGTGAGAACTCAGCGAGTCAGACCTTCGGCAACAAGTAAGGCTCATATGCTCTGAAAGTGTAAACTCAGCCTTTCTGGGCAGGCAGATAGAAATCCCCTGCTGGGTTTAACAATCTTGCTTTGTTCTCTAATCAGCAAAAATTCTTTTTCCCCCAAGTCAGGGTTTGTTCATGCATTTCCAGAGGCCTGGGAGGAAGGATATTATGCAAAGAACACGCCCAAGCATATAACTGGATAAATTAAAAGATCCAGATGGACACTCAATGTACTCACATAAATACATAAAAGGCCAAACTAGAGCACTAAGTGGTGGCACTTACTATAAAGTGGCATGAATACTGCCATTTTCTTCTATTTCTAAACCAATTTAGATTTCAAGGCTCATTTGCAGCACTGGTTCTATTGCCATCTGTAACCCAGGGGACTTTCACATTCTCTTCTTCACATATATTAGTCATTTTCCTGTACTTTTTAAAGGCATAAACCTTTTCAACTAACTTCTTTTCAAAGCTTTCCTATACTGAGCCACTTCCTGCACCTCTCATTGCAAAACCAGGGGAAACAAAAAACTTTGAATTGATTCTAATCTATCCTGAAACATGACCTTAGGATGTATGTTTGTGAACACCTGGAGGTGTCTGGATGTTGTTGACCTGACTCATGGAAGCTGCCCCACAGGTCAAACCAACACGAAGTTAATGGGGGAAAAAAAAAGAAACACAAATGTTCATTGACTGCAAGTTGGGAACCAGATACCTTTACATTGGGTGTGTATTCTTTCCACAAAATTAGGGCCTTTGAAACATGTCGCAAATAATTATTTCAGTGGTGAGCAAAGCATTGTCACTAAATATCAGTTCTTATAAGCTGAGACAAAAAATCCAGAACTTCTACATAGGCCTGTGTGGAACAAGTTACTTAAAGACATGATCCAGAAGGGATAGAGAGATTTTACAGAGAAATGTATTTTAAATGTTTTATTTTTATATTTTTAAATAGTTGTAAGTTAAAAAAGACAAATACACACTTTCACAGGAAATCACAAAATTATGTATTAAATTATTCCACATTATGTTTTAGGAATGGAGGATGAGGAGGGAAAAAAACAGGAACATCATCATTTCTATCACTTAATAGAAAAATGAGGAGCCCTAGAACCCTATGGTGGATTGGAATGTAAGGCTGTCTTTGGACTGTTATTCATAAATAGCTGATATAATTCAATTAGAAACTAACACTAAAGGAAATTTCAGTAGTCTCGTTTGTATTCACAGATGCCTTGATATCTCATCAGTATCTTACCTATAGTAGGTACTTAAGAAATGCTTTCTACATGCTTATTGAATTAAAGCCAAACAACAAAACTATTACTGATGAAAATTTACAGATTTCTGAGCACTCTAGGAGCCATTTGGATGTGCAAGCAGGCCACAGATGAGAGCAGGTGTCAATTCTGACATAGCAGAGAGGAGGTAACTGGACTTGAGCCCGGAAGCATGGCTTTGAGTTTTTGCCCTTATGTATGTTGGCTGTGCAGACTGAGGTGAGACATTTAGATGTTCAGGGTCCTCAACTGCAAATGAGGTTGCTTTCTTTCAGGCAACAACCACTTTAAATTTGAGGTTGAAAAAAAAAAGTGTGTCATAATTCCTTATAAAGTTTTTGATCCTCAAGAAATATGATGAAATGTTATTGGATAAATGAGTGTTTTTTTACTTTTTAAGAAAATATTCCATGGACCCCTATTCTTCTGGGAGATACTTAAAAGGATGCAGACTGGGGGTGAGAGAGGGATGAGGGAGGAGCTAATCTAGGAGTCTGCCTCTCCAAGTCCCATCCTTTCATGGGGAGTAGATTTATTTTATATGTTTTGTATATGTTGGACTTCCACACAAAATTTCAACTGAAGAAACAGTTTAGCTGGTTAAAAAAAATTGAGGACCACTGAATTAGTTCTATTCATTTGTGTTTGAAACTATAAAAATAGGAAATAACCAAAATATCCATGAATAGAAGAATGGATAAATAATTTGTAATGTGTTCTCACAATTAAATACTACTCAGCATTAAAAAGGAATGAATGATTATACACACACACACACACACACACACACACAACACATGGATGAATCCCAAAAACATGTTGAACTAAAGGAGGCAGACACAGAAGAGTAGGTATCTTATGATTTCATTTGTATAATGCTAATTGTACCTGTAGATATCTTCATGCAAGGTGCTATTGACTAAAAAGGAGCATAAGGAAATTTTCTAGAATGACAAAGATGTTATTCATCTTGATATGGCAACTGGTTACATATATATATATGTGTGTGTATGTGTATGTATGTGGTTGTGTATATATATATATATATATATATATATATATATACACATATATATATATATATGAAAAAAGCCTTTGAGTTATACATTTAAGATTTGTATAATTCACTAAGTATGAATAATATCTTGATTTAAAAACAATAGGCACAACCAATTGTTTTTCTGGTAATTGTGTAAAAGTGAAAGAAAATCAGCTAAGTTCCTGAGAGATACACAGGGAGCAGTAAAAATGTACTTATCTCTCCACGATAGAGTTTATCTCCCCGCTCTCAGCCCCTAAACTCATACGCATAGACATACTATGTACACTTCCATAATATACTTCTCCATTAAGCTTATGTGCTTTCTTTCTTTCTTTTTTTTTTTCCAATATTTTATTTATTATTTCCAGAGTGGTGGGGGGGAAGGGAGAGAGGCAGAGAGGAAGAGAAACATCAATGTATGGTTGCCTTTCACCTGCCTCCAGCTACAGACCTGGCTGGAGACTTGCCTAGCAACCTGGTTCTATGCCCTGGCTGGGAATCAAACCAGCAACCTTTGGGTTTGCAGGCCGATGCCTTATCCACTGTGCCACCAGCCAGGGCCTTAGGTGCTTTCTTATCCCCTTTATCTTCTCTCTTTTCCTTTCCAAAACCTACCAGGTTGCTAGATATTACAATTTTTTAAAATTGACTAACATTTTTTATCTTTTAAGTAGTTTTGTTTTCCTAACCCATCCCATGGGAATATCTGATAGGTAGAAAGATGCATTAGCAAACAAATAAACAAATATTTCTAGATTCAGAAATCTATATCAAAGGTCTCAATGATGCTTACATATAAAATAATGTTCACATTTATGGAGCAGTTACTCTGGACCAGGTACTATTCTAAGCAATTTGTATGAATTATGTATGAAATGTTTTCAACAAACCTATGAGGTAAATACAGGTAAAAAGAGCTGAGGCACAGAGATTGGGTAACTCATCTAAAGTGACCAGCAGGCAAGTGGAGCAGCTGGGTAGGGATGGAGGCAGCCTGGTTCCTAACTTTCAGTAGCCATGTGGGTCATGACAAGCTTTGTGATTAAGCAGCCAAAGTATATTCACTTTCAGCTCTCAGCTCCTTCTAGATACCCTTATTTCACTGTCCTTTCTGGTGATTTTTTTTTTTTTCCGGACTTTTAAGCCTATTATCTCAATTGGACAGGGTGTTCCCGGGTGATGCAATCAGGCAAGAGACCAGTTCATTTTCCTGAAAGGCGTTATGCTTATTCACAAAGAAACAGAAGCCATTTGTGTGTCTGGATGACTGAAAGAATTGACACCAATGTGCTGAACTTTTAGAGCAAAGTGAAGGTATCATGACTTCTAGCCAGCTCAGCAGCACTGAGCCCAGCATTAGACTCAGACGGGCAAATGCTTGATAAAGCACTTGATTTGCTAAATCACAGCAGATGCCATCATGCCTTATATTAATTTCCTAGGGCTGCCACAATCAAGTGCCACAAACTGGGTGACTTTTAGCAACAGAAAGTTATTGTCTAACTCTTCTGGAGTCTGAAAGTTTGAATTCAAGGTGTCTGCAGGGCCCTGCTCCTTCAGCAGCTTCTAGAGGAGGGTCCCCCCTTCCCTCTTCAGGTTTCTGGCGGTCTCAGGAGTTCCTTGGTTTCAGCTATAGCACTCCAGTCTCTGCATCTGTTGTCACCAACTGTTGTCCTTGCTCACCTTGTCTTTACCTGACCCATCTTCCCCTCTGATAAGAACACCAAGCATGTTGGATTAAGGTCCAATCCTAAACCTCAATTTTAACTTGATAAAATCTACAAAGGTCCTGTTTCTAAGGAAGGTCTCAGTCCTAGGTACCAGGGTTAGGACTTCAATCTTTCTTTCTTGGGGACACAGTTCACCTCTTAACATGCCTGACTCACCCTTCTCCACAGTTCTCTGACACCATTCCTTGGTTATAGCCAACTTTTCCAAATGTGTATTCCTCCCTCCCCTCCCTTTGCTCCAATTTGAGCCTGTGATATTATGATATATAAAAAGCATGTACTTGATCATTCAGATGACCAAAGTATATTGCTTATATTTGGTCTTTGTCCATGGTTCCTAGCTCAGAGTTCCTAAAAATCCTTGGAATTTCCTAAGTGATGAGAGCAATAAATGTGTCTTTTGTTATATCAGTGGTGACTTTCAGACTTAACTTAAAGATGGAGCCAACCATGTAATTGAAGGGTACAAACTTTTAGAACCATGGCCTAAACTCTGGGTAGAGGAAAAAGGGCTAGAGATTGAATCAATCACCAATAGCCAATGATTTAATCAACCATGACAATGTAATAAAACTTCCATAAAATCCCAAAAGGACTTTGGAGAGTTTCCAGATTGGTGACCACATGAAGATGTGGGGAGAGAGGTGCACTCAGAGTGAGTATGGGAACTCCATGCCTTTCCCCATACCTTGCCCCATGTTTCTCTTCCATCTGGCTATTCCTGAGTTTATTATACCCTTTAATAATGAACTTGTGAGCTAGTAAGTAAAATGTTTCTCTGAGTTCTGTGAGCCATTCTGGCAAATTAATCAAACCCAAAGAAGGGGCAGTGAGAACTTCTGATTTAAAGCTAGTAGGTCAGAAATGCAGTTAACCTGGGCTTGGTATTGGCATCTAAAATGTGTGTGTGTGTGTATGTGTGTGTGTAGAGGGGGTAGTTTTGTAGGACTGAACCTGAAACCTATGGATGCTTTTCCAGGTAGATAGTAGCATCAGATAGAACTGAATTGTAAGACATCCCCTACCCTTGACATTGGAATTGGGACCCAGACCCTCTTTTTAGAGTCATACCCACAAACTCAGTCTTCTCACTGACAAGTCATTGCTTCATATCTCCCCTGTGTAGATTAATCACCTCTGGAAAAAGACTTTAAAAATGAGTCCTCACTCTTAATAGTGACACCAAATTCACTTTGCTCTCAAAATTCTAGGCTACACAGTATCTTTGAGATAAACTTTACATTAGTTTATCTTAACAAATTAATATTCCACAACACAATATTTAATGTCACTGGGCTGTCTTCTACCCATACATTCGTGAGCAAATTCCCATGAAATTGGTGTCAGAATGTGAAATTAGTGACTAATAAAATGAAACAAACATGAGAATGCTAAATTATGGAGGGGTGGGCATGATATATGAATATCATTAGCTGTTCCTTTATAAACATTTATGTGATTACATAAATGTAAATGCAGTATTTTAGAATTTCACTAGTCACTAAAATGCTCTCAAGCAGATGGACTATGTGACTGATGATTCAATAATTGCACTCATTAAAAATTTTCATGCTTTTAATTTCTTCACAGCCCCTGCCTTCCACCTCATACTGTGAAGAGCTGAGGATTGAAATGGTTTTGTCATTGTCATCAGATAGGTAGTAATTGAGTTTGCTTTGATTTCTAGGGGTGCCTCTGTCCCACCTCTGGCTTCTGATTGACAGCTTAGAAGCCCAGTAAAATGGTGGAACCAGCCCCAACTGTCTCAATGGCTAGAGACACCTCAAAATTATCTTCCCTCTGCTTTCATCATCTCATGCAACAACCCATCTCACATATAGAGTGTGTATTGTGTCATTCCAACTTGCTACGCCTTAAATCTCAGGCATGGGGCATAAAGATGGCAGCACTGAATTCAAGTTTTGAAAGTCTGTTCACCCCTAGTTATAGCTGAGAATAAGTCAGACTAAATGGGAGGTAGAAGATAGGTGGGAGGAGTTAATAGCTATGACAATGATGACAAAATGGGCATCGGAGCTCAAATTCAATAGCAAGGTTTGTGTTTTGTGTCTGTAGGAACCACAGCATCTGTAGATCAATATGATGGTTTCTGATTGGCAAAGGTTTAGTGGTAGATGGACCAACTCCAAAGGAATGAAACTTTAAATTCTCTTTATATTTATTCATTCATTCATTTATTCATTCATCAGTAAAAAGAGCACTGGTCTTATGGTCTGAAACATGTCACTAACTAGCTGTGTAGTTTTGCACCCAGAGGCCTGATCTCTCTGGGTCTCACTTTATCCCAGCCCCAGCTCTGCAGCTCTGTGATTATATGAACTATTGACTGCCTTCTAAGTGACAGGTGCAGTGGGACAAAGAAACCCTGAGAGCAGACTTTCTTCAGAAATCCCTGTCTCTTCGGGAGAGATAAGTGTTATATACAAACACAGAAATATAATGTCATAAAGACCAGTTGGAGTCCCTCATACCAAGACTAGGTGGGGCAATGAGTGTCCTCAGTTTAGGAAAAGAAGAGAAAGCCCTTGGAGTGGGGAGGGTTCAAAGTAGTGTTCTTTGAAGCAGGGATCAAATTTGAGAGATAGGGAAGAGGCAAAAAGGGCATGCTGTGGGGAAAAAACAGTGAACAAATATTCAGGGGTTAGAGTGAGTCTAATGTCATAGGACAGATATCCTGGGCAGGTGGTTTTGCAAGTGTCAGGAGGCTACTAGGGCTTGTTATGCAGAGCATGGCTGAGCCCTCAGTGTTCCGGGGTGGGCAGGCCTGTTCCGCAGCTTTCCCAGGATCCCTATCCAGGCTTGAATGGGTCTGGGTTCATTAAAGGGAAAGTCCTAAATGCCACATTAAAGAGCAGTGTTGTGTAAGGATCAGATTGTTACTGAGAGGAGAGTAACATATGATAAGCAGAAATCCGGGAAGTTTAACCTGCAAGTAGCCTACTGGATGGATCAGAGGAAGAAGTGAGACTAAAAGGCAGAGAGGCTGCCTCAGGAAACTAAGTAGGACAGGGACTAACTAGAGTGGACCAAAGAGGGTGGAAAGATAGGGAGGGATTTGTTTCTCTAGAAACACATTCTTTTTTGAAACCTTTGCTTTCCCTTTTATATTGAGTCAGATTTCAGGTTATATGATCAGTGCCTGGTTTTCCTGCTGGACTATAAGCTCCCCACAAGGGCATGATTGTACCTGCCTTCTTTAGAACTGTGTGTCTATAGTACCCAGCGTGGTGGCTGGCCCAGAAGAAATAGTCAAAAAAATACTTGGGGAATAAATGAATGCACATAAGATACCCTATGAAGGAAAGTGTGACAAAATTCAATGAGTCAAGCTGTTTTTTTTTTTTTTTTTTTAGTCACATTTAAGAAAAAAATATTTTATTTATTTTTAGAGAGCAAGGGGAAGGGAGAGAAACATCAATGTATGATTGCCTTTCACCTGCCTCCAGCTACAGACCTGGCTGGAGACCTGGCTTGCAACCTAGTTATGTCCCCTGGCTGGGAATTGAACGATCGACCTTTGGGTTCATGGGCTGGCACCTTACCCACTGTGCCACCAGCCAGGGCCCGAGTGAAGCATTCTTTCTTAGCCTGGTAAATGGAAGCATGATGACAGGAACTGGAAGAAGTAGAGACGGCAAAGTTGGAAGGAAAATGCTAGAACTGGATTTGAAGTGAAGCTGGAATATCCACGTAGAAATGTTCAGAAGGTTATTGGAAATATTGGGTTACATGCCGAGAAAACTGACAGTATGCCCTCCTTTAATAAAGAAAAATGAGCTGGTTGGCTGAAGTCCTTTGATTTCCAAATTTCATTTGGCAAAAAAATACTTTTGAGATCATGGATCCAAATTTTAAAAAAAGGAAAGTACAAAACTATGAAGCACAGTTACATTTTTTTCTTCCCATCCTAGCCCTGTGTCAGAAAGTTGATACCTACTTTCTTGTCATTTTTACTTTTTATTTTAAAGCCTACGGCACCCAGTATTCTCAGATGGTCTCCCATCCAAGTAAAACCCAGGCTCAACCCTGCTTAGCTTCTGAGCCAATTTTACTTGTAAAAGAGACTTTTTGGTACATTAAAAATGTGGCTTTTTCCTTTCAATATACGAGTACTGAGTTGCATCAGAAAAGTCCATTGCAATACAAGTTAAAAGACTAGAGTGCTTTTAAAAAAATTGTTGGTTTTTTTTTTTTTTTCATTAGAGATATTGGTACCTCCTTTTTCTTGAGGTGGTTTTGTGCCCATCTCTGGAGGACACAGGAAGGCCTGACTTAAACTTCTTATAGAGTTTACCACTTCTCATGGAGTTCCCTACCTGCTCTGGACCTCTGTTTTCTCATCTGTAAATCAGAGTTTCTATTACCTACACTTTTTGATGTTAAATAATATAGTTGTGTGTTGAACAGTGGTCCCCCCAAACATTTGTCCCCATCTCAGAGCTTGTAATTGTGAACTTATTTGCAAAAGAGGTCTTGCAAATGTAAGGCTTTCAAATAGATCCTTCTGAATTTTCTGGGTGGGTTCTAAATCCAATAACAATTGTTCTCGTTATTACTGGACTGAAGGGGTTTGTCTGCCTACAGGCATCAAAGTCCAATAAGACACCAACAAGATTTTGCAGCTGAGAAAGTAAGGGTTTATTAAGGAGATGGTGCCATGCCTGGACTCACAGGTAGCTCATACTCAAAGACCTAGCTCCCTGATGTCTTCTGGGGGATGGATTATATAGGAAAAAATCATTCATCATGGTCTCTACTGATGGTTGGTACAAGGGTAGGGGGTAATTGGTCATTGCATCTGGTCCTGATGTCAGCCATGGAGTTGCCCTGTCCAATTTCATAAGGATTTGTTCTGTGGAATCATTCCACTTTACAGGGTCCAGACCCAAAACACGACTGAGGCCTTGATATTCTGTTGAGTTTGATTGAAAGCTCTTTCTCAGCAGTCAATGGACCCAGAAACTTATTTATAAGACTACTGAATGCTGAACCAGACCCTCATTGTCCTGGGGGCTTATGGTTAAGCAGGGAGAGGCAGGTGGGTGAGGCAGGGTGCTAGGTGAGGCCAGTTTGAGTCAAGGAATAAAAATCAGAAGTAAAGGCCTGCTTAGAGAAAATAAAGTTTCTGTGTGATTATATTATAATCGACATGCAGACACTGAGGGAAGAGAAGGCCATGGAAAGACAGAGGCAGACTGGAGTGAGGCGGCTGTGAAGAATGCTGACGGGCACTGGGAGAGGAGTGGACGAATCCTTCCCTAGAGCCTGTCACCACCTTGGTTTTGGGCCGGGCCTGCCAAACAGTGGAGGAACACACGTCTGTTGCTTTAAGCCACCAGTTTATGGTGGTTTGTTACAGCAGCCCTGGGACTCTAATATACACACTTACAAGTCACTCCTTAAGTGCTGGTTCAATTCCCCAGCTCTTAGTTACACCATCACAATCCAAGCCCTCTTGTATAAAAAGAAAATAATAAAAAGAAAACAAAAGCACTGCAGGAAGCATCCCACTGGAGGAAGCAGGAAAGGCCACTATAAGAATGTCTGTGTGTGATATTGGTATGAAATAGGCAACGTTAATTATGTAATACATAAAACAGAAAAGAGGATGATAGCAGAGAAAAAAAAAAACACAATAAAAAAGAAGAAATAAGTGTGAAAGAAGGAAAAGCAATACCTTGCTGTAGCCCCACTGTCCTTTCCCAACCCCCATGCTTAGAGCCCTTCTGTGGTGGTCACCCAAAGAAAACTAAAAGGAAATAGGAGGAGACCTTAAGGTGAGGAGAGCCACACATATTTCAAACTAGCCTTCGTGACATTTCAGAGCAGCTATGCCATTAATCTTCCCAAGTTGGAGAGACTAAGATATGGGGCCATTGTCAAGTGAAGCTGTCATTAGAACTAAGCCCTGCTGGCTCCTAATTTTCAATCCACAAGATTGTAGTTTCTGCTTGAGATCCGACATATATCACTCATTGTCCCCTCTTTTGCTCAGCTGTCAAATGGAAAGTCAAAAGAAATATTAGGTATAAAAATATAAGAAACTGCAGTAATCACAGCAATTATAATCCCTGCCATTACACTACATTTTTTCTGAGTACATTAGTGAGTTGTCATTTCCAAAGAGCATTTATTTAACAATAAAGTTATTTTCTATGCACCAGTAGCCCACATTAAAAAATAAAAATAACAAACTCAGGCTTCCAAGTAAAAGCCGTTTATAAATAATCATATATCGTGGGAACATATTGGGAATGAAAAAAAAAAAACAAAAAAACAACAAAACAGCCTTTTCTTGCAGTTCAAACAAGTGTATTAAAATAAGTAGAATAACGAAATCTACCAATACCAAGTGATTATAGACACTTCTATAATTCTTTAGGGAAAAAAATGTCCTTGGGCCCTTGATAAATCAGCTTCTCCATTCCTCATCTCCTCAGTCCCATGTTCCAAATAGTTCCAGGACAAGAGTGTAAAGTCCTGAAAGAGAGCAGTCACTTGCCACATGGTCAATAGTCATTCTGATCAAGTGACATAAAAGAATGCCACGTGGTATTTCAGGTCTTGCTTGTTTGCCACCGTAGATACATGGCGAACCCAGAAAGCATGTACCTTTCTCCTACGCTCTGCCTCTACCTCAGGGAAGAGACCATGATTGTGTTTCTAAAGCCACTGGAAAGTGGTTAAGCACCAAGTCCTAGGCCCTCAGAAGCCATTGGTACAGATCTGGGGACTAGGCTGCCTTTGAAGGGAACAGGTGGATTTCTGCATTGGACACAGCAGCCTTAGGCCAAAACTGGCTCCAACATTTTGGGACATATTAGCCCCAGGATTTTCTGCAATGCAATTCAGAGGGAAAAATCTTTAAAACCAAGATACTTTTAACCAGTCTTTCTTTTTTAGCAAATAGAAAGCTGAAATGGAATTTACTGAAGTTAGAAAACTATAGAACGGTGACATGTGCCAGCACTCTTGTAAAATAAAATCCAAAGCTTTAATACTGGCCTCAAGGTTGGAAGTAACAATTCACCCAGAGCTGTTTCACAACCTGCTGCTTAGTTATACAAGGTTCTGTTTGTGAGAATTTTATTTAGTTTTAAATGGTCCATCACCGTTTTCATCCCCCGCCCCACCTGTTTTCGTTGCCCAGGGCAATAGATGGCCTGGAGAGTTGTGGTCCTGTCCCACAGGGCAAGTCCTACGCCCTGACGCAGGGAGCCTGGAATGAACCACCAGAACCCCTGAGGCTGAAGGGTTATCAGCCTGCTGTGCCTGTGAGCCAGTTACTTGCCCTGGTTTGGGAGAGGATGACTGAGCTGACTCAGGCTTTCCTGGCTGGCACAGGGGAGTGCGGGAGCCGCTGCCTCAGGATGGGGAAGGGCGGGTGCTCCCAGCTTGTCAGAGATCAAAGTGGTCCAGCTCACCCCGCCCTAAAGTGTTCTTCTTCAAAAGAAAACTTGAAAACACAAAGAGAACCAGATAGCACCTTTCCATCAGAGAGCAGAGGAGGGAGTGACCTGTTTGCTGATAACCTGCTCCCTGCAGGCCGCCTTCAGCTCCCTTTGAAGCCCTGCGGGGGCTTCTGGGAGTCCTCGGACCCCCCAACATTGTGGACAAAATCCTACGTATTTTGTCAAGGAAGTGTTGATACATTTATGACCAAAATGAGTTTAAGAACAACTGGGGTAAGGTGCAGGTGGGGTGGGATTCATTATCTCCTGCTCCAGCTGCCTCCATTAACACAGGCCCCCAAAAGGAATAGCTTCCAGGAAGCTAATTCCAGTTCTGTGGCTCGAGGCAGAAGGAGGTGAAACCAGGGGCCCTAGACCACCTGTTAGGTTTCATGTCTTGTGACTGTGTCTACTGGGAACCACTGTGGGGGTTCGGAACAAGTCACCCCAACAGGTGCCTCTGTGATGTGCAGATTGTTTTGAACTGAAGGCAACATCAGCCACATGCTCAAGAGAAAATTCTACCCTCTCCCCCTAGCAACACCACCTGACAACCTAGGAGAATTTGCATCTGAGGCCTTGCCCAAAGACATTGTCAGAGATTAAGTTCTTTTTACCTACCTATAAAGCAGGGCAAACTTTTATTATTAAAGGTCTGCTCCTCTTACTATCCTGCAAGGACAGTTTGAAGCCCCCAGGGTTGCATAACCTCATCGCTAGCCCAGGATGTCACCTATACCTCAGCCCCTTTTCTGTCTTGAGCCTCTCATGTATGTACACAGGGTCCCCATACATATATATGTATTAAATTTGGTTGTTTTCTCTTGCTAATCAGTCTCATGTCTAGTTGATTATTAGACCAGCCAAAAGAACCTTGAAGGTAGAGGAGTTTGGTTTTGCTCAACACCATGCATTAGGAAAACTGTCTTACTGTGAAAATGGCCTCACTATGAAAGTTCATGTCATTGTATCTTCATGACAATCCTGGTAGGGAGCTGTTTATACTGTACAGGAAGAGGAAGAAAAAAAAAACAGAGAGCTTTGGTGACATAGCTGAGGCCACACGGTCAGGGATGAGTAAATCCATAATTTGGTCTTAAGTTTATGGGTTTCACAGGCTCTCCCATTCCTGCTCCGATGGATTGCAGATTCCTTCCAAGGAGGGGTCCGTAATTATATACCAAATAGTTCTATACCTTTACTATATTTTGGTGATTTGGAATTCAGAAATGAAGAGGAAAGGTATTTGGGTTAGTGGCTGTAGGAGTGACTGTGACAATTCTAGCACGTGGTCTTTCTTACTTCAGCTCAGTGTCAAAGAGGGAATAACTGCCCATCGGGTGCACAGGGTGTGGGTGCTGTGACAGCGCGGGGCGCCCGAGGGCAGCTCTAGTCCAGTCACTGTCCAGTGGTGTGGGCACATCACCTTTCCTCCAGCTGTGCCATCATCTGTCCAATGGGGACAATGATCCATCTTTCACAGTTATGATGAGGATTGAATGAGATCATTAAGAAATTCTCTAGCTGTAGCACCGAAGATACCATTGATAAGATGCAAAAACACATTACACAAGGCACCTTGCAGAATGTCTGTTACTTCATTTCAAAACAGTAAGCCCCTTAAGGGAAAAATTTCTATCTGATTTGTACTTGTCTCCGTAGCACCCTGAACCTCATCGGAGTTCAGTATGAACTCAGGAAATAGTCAGTGCATTCAAATCTTGCAGGAGTTTGAAATGCTATCAAATATGCAGCAGATGTGTATATGTGGAGGCCAGAATGTAATAGTTGTGCTGTGGAAGAATAATTAAAATATCAAATTAATAATTGATGTTTCTGTGTAGTTATTGTCACTTACAGTTTAATTAAGGACTATGCCTTGATCAGGAATATTAGCATAACAAGTATTGTTGCTACATGTGAAATTCGAAGCTTATTGCAAAGCAAATAATTTAACAATTAGTCATAAGCAAAGGAGAGGTCTTTGCTTTAAAGGGTATCTCCTGAACTGTGTTCAGCAGCCCTAAGGGGTGTACAGGCAAATAATTTGGAATATCTATGCTATGCTCCTTTCATAGAGATTCAGCACATTAAGACTTTCATAATAATTTAACAGAGAGTCATTAACTGTGTCTAAACCAAGATTATTTGGTCCTAGAGTTCTTCTCTTCCTCTTACCCCCTGCCTTATCCCTTTAATCATGTACAGTTACATCCTGCTGAATGAATTCTGGGAAATGCTGATTTGGCAATAGAAGAATGAACAGAAATAACCAGGCTTTAGCAAACTGCTGTTATGTAACTGTGGACATTGATGAAAATTTACATAGTAGATTTTCATTATAACTGGGTACTTTGTGAGGAAGGAAAAATACTTTATCAGCATTTAGTATTGCAGAGGTGAAGATGCTTTATAAAAAATATAGATGGAGTACATGTGACATTGGGCTCTAATATGTAAGGAACTCCAATAAATAAATAGGGTAATGACAAAAAATTCATTGGCCATGAGTTAATAATTCAGGAGAGAAATTACAAATATCATTTAAACATGTTTCATAATAAAAATTGTAAATTGAGACTATAATGAGATAGTTTTCACTTATAAGACTGTCAAAATTAAAAGTATAATAATACATATTTTGATAGAAAATGGGAAAAATGATACTTCTATTTATTGTTTATGGGGATATTAATTAATGCAACTCCTATAGAGGATAATAGGCAACTATTATAAGACTTGAAAATGTACAGCCCCTAGAGCAGTAATTCCCCTGCTAGGACTTTAGTCTACATACATTTATACATAAACATATATATGTGTGCTCGCTTTGGCAGCACATATACTAAAATTGGAACGATACAGAGAAGCTTAGCATGGCCCCTGTGCAAGGATGACACGCAAATTCGTGAAGCGTTCCATATTTTTTGCATTCATTAAAGTCTCTCAAACCTTAAAAAAACAACAACAACAACATATATATGCAAGGAAGTTCTTATAAGGAAATTCAATGAAGTATTGCTCATAAAAACAATGGATTAGAAAGAAACCCTTACGTGTCCTCAAAGTAGTTACATCATTTGTCGTATAGCTATCAATGGAATCCCGTGCAGGGACAGGATAGGGCAGCTTAATTCATGACTATAAACTGATAAGCTGTTAAGTGACAAGATCACAATGTTGGATAGGCATGAATCCTTGTTTTGTTTGTTTGTTTAACTTGTGGTTATTTAGGGAAAGAAGGGCTTGGGAAGGCTGCATAGGACTCTAGTTAAAGTGGTTGTCTCACAAGACAGGAATGGGGAGATAGGGGTGGGAGGAGGGCTTGCTTTTACATTGCATCAGCAGTTTAACTTTTAAAATTACTTTTTTTTTTTTAAAGGTTTTATTTATTATTTCCAGAGAGAGAGGAAGGGAGAGAGGCAGAAAGGGAGGGAAACATCCATGTGTGGTTGCCTTTCCCCTGCCTCCAGCTATAGACCTGTCTGGAAACCTGGCTTGCAACCTGGTTATGTGCCCTGGCTGGGGAACTGAACCAGTGACCTTTGGGTTTGCAGGCCGGCACCTTATCCACTGTGCTACCAGCCAGGGCCTAAAATTACTTTTGATTATATATATTTGTTAACTTTGAATAAAATGCATTGGTTCAACTTAAGATGGAAAGGAAAATAAACATAGACACGTATACATAGGTGTCACACCATCGACATTTCTTGACTTCAAAATCAACCAAAGGACAGCTTTTTAATGGGGTTCCACTGTATATAATATGGATAAAACAAAATCAACATTCTTCTGAGTATTTATGAAATGAGAAAGTTGGCTAGAAAAGTTTTGCACATTTGTTCCTGTGGAATAATGATGTCAGATAGGCTAGGAGCTGGCTGTGGTGAAATGTCAGGCGCCTACAATTATTGACATCACTATTACTCTCTGCTTTATTGGATGTTTGTAATGGATTGCTTGGGAGGTCTGAAAATAATGGGAAACCATACTCATGCTAAGTAGAGTTGAAATATTTTAGCAGAGGAACTACCAAAATAACCAAGCCAAAAAGTAAAGATGATGAAGGCTCTCTTTTTTTATAGTCTTTAAGAGTCAAGGAACCTTTCTAAATGATTATACCATTAACTCTTTCTTCCCACTGGTTCCATGGAAGTAAGCAAGAGTTTTGGGTTATTTGTTTGTTTGTTTAAGATTTACTATGAACTGAGAATGACAGTCACTAAGTAAGAAAGAGATTATATTTTAGTTCTGGACACGTAAGGGAAGAATGTTCTTCCGTTTTCTATCCAACTGTTCATTATAGCAGGGAATTTAATGTAACCTCCTAGTAGTCAAATTATATAATTTAAGGCAGAAATGTTTTCTTTAGGAAGTCTTACTTCTGTGGCAAACAGAGACAAAGAAATTCAATAAGGAGCAAACATTCAGTGGCTTTGGGGTAAGTAATCTTTCAAGACTGGCAGATTTGCTTGTGTTTAAAGACCAGCCTAATGGGCATAAAGGTCAATTTGCTCAGATAGCTATAATTAATGGAAAGCAAACAGTGATGTTGTTAGATCACATGAAATGGCTGGGTTCTGCAAGATTTCCTTTTATTCCATGTAATTTCATCTTTTAAGGCAAAGGACAACAATGTTTATATAGAATGTGTGTGCAGTATTGCTTCAAACCATAGCATTGATCCAATTTAATGACAACCTAATCCTTATTGGAAATGAGACCATTTGGTCTCGTCCAGGTAAATTTTAACCAACCATATTTTGCATAAAATAATCCAACATTCAGTAGCTCTGACTGTGGCTCCTCTCTCGATAATTACATGTTTATTTTAATTTAATTAGGTGAAGCTTATACAGAGAAAGAATAAGAACAGAGGACAGGTTTATTTTTCAGCAATGAACTCAACTACATTAAAGCAAATACTAGGTAACTCATTTATAAACCAAATCGATATGATTTAATGAGTAATAAGCGAAAAGGTTGGATATTCATTTTCTCCTCCATCTGAAATATGTAGAGCTTGGTAAAGGCCAGTGTGGTTCAGTGGAAACAGTGTTGGATTGGCCCCATGAGACTGGATTACTATCCCAGCTCTCCCATTTGGTAGCTGAAGGACCCTGGGCAATAATTGGAGTTTATTGGCTTCCATTTGTTCATGACTTAAAAGAGCTGGACTAGATGATCCCTAAAGTTTGTTCCAGGTATAAGTTCTGAGAATCTAATTAAAATTAGCCAGCAAGGTTTGTGTGCTAGCAAACCACAGCAAGAAGACAGACGTGCTAATACAGACTCATTTGAAGGCTGCAGCATCAGAGAAGCTGTGTTTTAGCTCATAGCCTATTAGTCCTTTGATTCTGAGTTCTTAGCACTAAGAGTTAGAGCTAACCTGAAGGTTTAGCAGAGTGGTACTTATAACATTTGTAGTTTAAAGGGACAGGGAACACCAAAACATCCGTGTTGAATTATTTTTAAAAACCTGGCTCTTTAGTGAGGAGTAAGTCATTTATTCTTTCGTTGTATATCATTCCCATCTTTTGCATGACCTGGGAGCCTCTCAGCCTCTCCTGGGTTGGGCTTGTAGAGCAGATTCTGGCCGGTGATCTGCAGAGGGGTGCCCTTGGGTAAAACCTGGAACAGAGTGAAAGAAACAGGATAAGGAGAGCAGGAAAAGCAGGTCTGATTTCTCAGGAACCCAGGCTAACGCATATTGTAATCAAGATTTTTAAAAAATATAACTAAAGTATATTTATATTAAAGCCAGGGCTTTGTAACCATCCCTGAATTATTCATTCTAGGAAGGATACATAATGCTTTGATTTCACTCTGTATCCCAGTGTACCTCCTATTAGCTACTAGGGTTAGATATAGGCCTGAAGGAGCAGAAAAGCCTTATGCTTTTCCTACCACTAACCTGACCCTCTTAAGAAAAGGGAGCTCCCTCAGGCTGCTCCGTGCCCCTGGTTTATAGGTACCAGGGAACAGATGATGACCAGATGCTATTAACGAAGCTAAGAATAATCGGAGGTTTAAAGTCAAAGCCTTTACATAATAATTCACCAAAAAATGGGCTTTTGAGAGACATAACTATGCCAGGAAGTCAATTTGTCCATCTGGAAAATGAAAGTTATAAAAATTCAAAACAGAGGAAATGTGATTCACTACCACTGAAGTGTTGTAACGAGGTTGCAGGACTTGTGTGAGGGAGGTGGGCTACCTCTCAGGAAGCCTCAGATGGCACTATTCAACGTAACAGCATCTTGGTACCATCTGGAGTCCTGTTCCACAGCCTCACTAGCTCAGAACTGTAAGTTGTCAGCATGCCAAGGGCGAGTACAGGTCTCAGGAGCAGACACATTGACTATGCACCCAGGACGCGTAGAAGATCAGCATGTGTGCTGATTTCTATGCGCTGAAAGCCATGAACAACAGGTTGGCCGCTCTCTTCCCATTTCAGCTTTGTGATAACCACAGTGCTTGAAGAACATGGAAGCAAAGCAAAAGACCAAGACAAAAGAAACTGTAGTGAACTCTGTTGATGACCTGCCCCTATCCCCAAGGCTCACCTCTGAATGTCCCCTGCATCTGTGAAGGAGTTTCAGATACACGTTGGAAAAATTCCCACTTTAAATGTATGTTTCTCTCTGCTTCCTACTTGAGGGCTTCCTTCATGCTTGTAAACTTGTTCAACCACAAGCTCAAACTACACAGAATTGCTGGAGAGTTACTGTGGGTCGGGAATCCACGACGGAAACTGAATGGGAGTCCAGGGATAATATTCTAGGTGTAGCTCAGTTTGGAGGGATCATCCATATGGTTTCTCAGACAGTCCTCAGAAAGATGGAACCTCAGTTTCCATACTGATCACTTGCTCCTTGTTTCACCCTTTATTTCCTTGTTGGCTTTTCTTCCCTATAGAGTTGCCAGATAAAATACAGGCAATCCAGTTTAATTTGAATTTCAGATAAACAATGAAGGAGCGGGTGTGTATCTATAGAGAAGAGAGAGCTATAGATATATCACTCTATTAAGTCTATATTTCTCTACATATACACATACAGATCTATCAATCATCTATCTGTTGTGGGAGAGTAGCAATGATAAAGCGGTTGAGATAAGCTGTTAACAATAGATGAATTTGGGTGAAGAATAACCGTTCTTTATATTGGTTAGGCAACTTTAAGTTTAAAATTGCTTTTAAATACAAAGTTAAACAAAGTAGTGAAGAGTCCTGATAATTTAGGATTCACGCATCTAGATCAGCTCCTCATTTATAGATAAATTGATGCGCAGAGGACCCATAGCCATGTTTGTCTGACTCTTGTAGTATACGGTGACTTGCATTTCAAAATAAAATACTTTATATGATTCATAAACCATCACATCCACAATTCTGGTTCCCTCTATTCATGCAAATAGCATGGAGTTAATTTTATATTTTTAAAAACATCAAACTTGGTTTGTTCAAACACTTTACACTTATTTGGATTCCGTGTTTCCCTCAAGAAAAGCTTTCCTACTTCTATTGTGCCCCAGTTATTTCTTTGGATAGATTAGAATTATAATATAACCTTGCCTTAGGATCTGTTTATATTGGGGGAAGGAGGGAGGGCAGGAATCTCAATCTCCTGCAGGTGTTTGAAGGAGTAGGTAGGGTGAGAGCCAACTTTCCACTCTTCTTCAGGATTTCTATCTATGCTAGAGTTTCTTTTCTCTTCTTTTCTTCTCTTCTCATCTCTTCTTTCTCTCTCTTCTCCCTTTCTCTCTCTCTCTCTCTCTCTCCTTATTCTTTTATTTTCTGTTTGTTTTTTAAAGAGTAGCTTCGAAGGAATGGAAATTTTCTGTGGTAGCTGATAGCAAATACAGAATGGCTCATTTGCATATAGATGTTTCAGCTTGCAACTGCATTATCCCCTGAGAGAGGCCTCGTTTAAATGGGCAGGCAGACTGGCACAGAGCTGCCGAGTTCCTAATGAAAACTAAATTGAAACTTGGGAAACATTTGCCTTGGAGGTGGCCACCCTTTTTGGAGTATCAATTTAAATCTGAGAGATGCGGGCATTCCCTTGCCAAATTGGCCCTCCCTCTTTAGAAGCCCCAAAACAGAGGGTAGAAGGGAAATGGGAAGAAAACAAGAGATGATTGTGGAAAGCCTGAGTTAACCAATGCACTTCTTTTATGTACTTAGAAATTCTGCCAGAAGATTTCAAAGCAGTGAACAGGTGGAAAAGTGGGGAGAAGCAGAGAGAATGCTGGAGGCTTCATCTAGTCTGGAAAGGCCTTGGAAACAGAAGGGACCTTTTCCAGGTAGTATCTGGGTGAGCCAAGCCTTTTGAGACAACTGGTAATCCATTTATAGACTAAAGACTTTTCAGATTGAATATTCTCTCTGAACTTGATGTGGGTTAAGCAGATAAGGACAACTCTGAAAACAAGATAATGTGGAAAGAAAAGAGATTACAAAAGGTCAAAAGATTAGCTGGGGGATAAGTGGAAGTCAGAGGAAAATAAGAGAAAAGGTTAGAAACTGATACCAAACAAGAAAGATAAATCAAGTTTGTAAGTG
The DNA here is from genome assembly GCA_004026585.1 of Noctilio leporinus. Lineage (NCBI taxonomy): Eukaryota > Metazoa > Chordata > Mammalia > Chiroptera > Noctilionidae > Noctilio > Noctilio leporinus. Next base: position 197,441 of record PVIW01002217.1, read on the forward strand.
AAGTAAGTGAACACAGGAGGAAAATAAGAAATGAGACCAGGGAAATTGGCCACAGAACAGGAGAGGAATGCAAAAGTGATTAAAAATAAAAATGCAAAACAAAAACAAAAACACAATAGGGCTGACAATGTAAATGAAAGAAATAAAAATATCAAACTAAATACCTTGAACTATAAACTATGAAGGCTTTCATAGTTTAATTTGATTAGAACTGGTATGTCAAAACTTTTGTATATTCTTTTCCTTTGTTATTACTGAAAACATTCCTTTTAACAAATTTTAGTTTATAATCTTTTTGACTCAACATCTGAAATTGGGTATGATATCCTCACTTATTAGGGTCAGGGAAAGATGAGTTTTAAGGAGTTCTGAAGCTTGGAATTTGGAAACAGCACAGGATAGGCTACATTGCCTCCTTATATGGCCAGCAGGTTAGTGATGATCGGCCCAGCTGCAACCTCCTGATACTCTCCTGAGTCTAGGGCAGGGGTGGGGGTGGGGGCTGGGGGTGAGCTGCCTTGTGGAGGGTGTTCGTTTGGAATGGAATTGGAATGGAGGGCTTTTGGTTGGCTAGAATGGTGGGCTTCAAAATGCCAGGCTTCTTTCTCACAATATCCAAACCAGAGAGAGTGAAACCTGAAACATGGCAGAACTTTTGTTGACCTACCTTGAAGATAGTATTAAGTGACACAGATGCCAGATGCAGGCCCTAAATTACTCTGTGTATGAAATGGGTAGAGATAGCAGTCCTCAGGGAAGAGATCTAAAGCGTGAGCTGGGAGGGCCTTGTTGAAAACAAGAGTTCACAAGACTGAAGACCAAAAGGGCTCAAGGAAGACCTGAGAAAATACATGCCTATACAAATCCCTTTGAACTGCTTCACCTGAATGTCCAAGAAAACATTTGTCTTCTTACTGAAGCCTGGCACCACAGAGTTTCTTTGGGGTATAAAGAGAATTGTGGAAGTCTGACTTACCATGTTGTGTGCGGTGAATCACACCTACCTATAAGGCTGTGTCTGTTATACAAAAAGGAAAGTAAAAGTAAGGAGGATCTGACCAGCTTAACACTTACTTTTTCAGGCCGTGGCGGGGCCCTGGGGATGGCACCTGGGCCCCTGCTCTGCTGAGATGGCATGTGAACTATGGAACCTGGGTATAAATATATCTGACACGTTTTAATTCATCGTTCATGGATCAAAAACCTTTAAAACCAAAATGAAACAAATACACAAAATTAAATTCAAGCAAGTATAGAACCTAAGTACTATGTACTAACTTAAAACTACATGCCGGATGTTATGCTGATCTTGACATGCAAGCTCATTTAATCCTCCCAAATAATTTTTGAGGTAGGTATTTTTATTATTCTCCCTGCATAGATGAAGAAACAGGGGCTTAGAAATATTAGTTAGCTTTTAAAAACCATGATTATGAAAAGGCACATCTGAGGTTGAACCCACGTCTATTTGATAGCAAAGCCTATAGGCTTTAAAAACATGAAAGCCAAGGTCCTGCTGCTGTGGAGCAGTAGTCACCTGCAGATTGACAGCAGACCCACTTGAAATCCATATGGACAATGTCTACATTATATTTATAAAGCATTTTTAGGCCCTTGCTGGTGTGGCCCAGTGGATAGGCTCCGGCCTAAGAACCCAAAGATCTCTGGTTCAATTCCCAGCCAGGGCACATAACCAGGTCTCCAGCCAGGTCCGTAGCTGGAGGCAGGTGAAAGGCAACCATACATTGATGCGTCTCTCCCTTTCTTCCTCCCTCCCTGCCCTTCTCTCTAAAATAAGAATAAAATCTTTTTTAAAAACAGGTTTTTTTTTTTGTTTTTAAAGAAAGTATTTTTTAAATATATTTAATCATGTGAGTGTGAGGCTGTTGGTTGTGATATTGCCTAAAGAGTCAATTAGATTTTTCACTTCGGTGTCTTGGCGCAAAGTTGACACAGAAAAACATTGTAATCAATGCAGATTCAACCTCCATTATTAGAGATTATGTAATTGTATGGGAGATGACTTTAGGACATTAAATTTGGTTTTTGTTTTGTAAAAATATCATTTGAATGTTTGTGATAAAATAGTCACATATTGCTTGTGCTTGAAGGAAGGAAAGAAGGAAGGAAGGCAGGAAAGAAAGAGAAAAGAAAGAAAGGAACAAAGGAAGAAAGAAAAAAGTAAAGGAGTCTTTTGAGATTGGAGTCATTTTACCATCTGTTTTACTAGTTTACTTTGTGTACCTTCATTCTTGTACTGACCTCAAATGACTTTAAGCCCAGGCTAAAGTTTTCCTCTGGCATGTCAAGAATTTTTAACAAAATGTTTGTAGTTAAACTAGGCAATTAAAAGCAAGAACAAATTTATGTATAAAATGATATCCTCCTGTAAAGAATAGAAGCCAGCAGAAGAGAAATCTTTTTTTTTTTTTTCTCTTAGGCATTTTAATGACTATCAGACTAAAATCACTCATTACTCTCAGGCACACTGCATTTTGGTTGACCTTGTGGAATGTCTATTTGATGGTTTTCAAAATCACTTATCCGTGCAGTTTTGGCATCTCTGTGCTGTGTTAGCAATCCCGGTTTTGTATTAGATTCCACTTCATTCTTTTACGTGGGTTCTGAAATTACCCTGTCTTTCCCATCAAAACGTGTAAGCAGGTACAAAGGAGTTATTGAGGGCTGTCAAATCTTAATATTTCAAAATATTTATTCAAATTATGCATAGACTTATAAGGGTGCAAAAGATAAACAGTGATTACCTCCATGAAGTCCTGGGAACACCTAAGAAATCCTTTAATATAGGGATGAGAATACTTTAAAAATTTTGGGAAACATCTTAGCAAACCAACGCGAAGTTTGCCATCACTAGGTGAGTTTGGATTTTGCCCCCATTTTCTTATCACAGAATGAAACTGCATCACATATGATACAAAATAAAGCACAGTGCCAGGCAAATAGTAATTGACCACCTAATAAATATTTAAAGATGGTAATACTACTAAAAAGAATGAAAAATGTAGACACAAATAAATTTTATCCCTGAACAGCTCCTTATGCAGTTAGGTACAAATAACATTTCCATTTTATAGGTGCACGCACAGAAAGATGAAGCAGTTTGCCTGAGACCCCACAGCTAGGACGAGGTGAAGCTGGGATATAGGCTTGTCTGGCTCTAAAGCCTAAAGCCTTTGTCCTTCCTACACTACCTGCTTCAGAGTTGCAACCAGAAACTAGCCATGGGGACCTGATAGCATCCTAACAGTCATTCCCTACTACTTTTCATAAAGATGCTCTTCTCTTTGCTTGAGGACTACACCCTCTCCTCAGGTGTTGCAGCCTGTGTGGAAATGACTGCACCCCTGGCTCCTGGGGTGGGTTCATGGTGCAGGCCTAGCCAGTCAGAACAGTGGTGCCCAGGCCATCTGGCAATCACAGTTTGAGACAAGTTCAGCCACTGCATCCAGCCAAACTTTGGATCCTTAACTTCTCAGCTTAAAAGCTAACGATGCATGCTTACTTTCATTTTCTTTAAGTCAGATTGAGTTGGGCTTCACGTACAAAGGCCCGAAGGAGATATGCCTCACTTTTCCACTAGTGTCTTACAGAAAACACCGTAGAACACTGTGGTATCACTTCCACCAGATGCTCTACTTCCACACCTAGTGGACCTTTACCAAAGCTCTATGATGCCACCTCCTTTGGCTGGTGTTAAAATCAGTGGTGACATTTTGAAATTTATACCCTGCTTTTTCTCTTCCTGTTCAGGTCTGCATCTATATGCTATTTTCTCACCTTAAGCTGTTTTCTTTGGTTCTCATTGCTGACACTTCAATCAGCAATACAGAAGGAATATAGGTCAGGGCAGGTAATGGTCCCACCTAGAAGTGTGGCAATGAGTAGTCAGCAAAGGTATCTTTAAAAAATATTTTGCAGTAATTAAATGGTGAATTGTCTGGATGTGAAAGGGAGAAAAAAAGTACACGTTGGTGGTTACAGAATAGACAGGGGGATGTTAAGAAAAATAAAGGAAATGGAAGAGCCAAAGAACTTATATGCATGACTCATGGACATGAACTAAGGGGGCATTGCTGGAGGAAATGGGGTACTGGGTGGAGGGGGGCTAAGGGGGGAAATTAGGACAACTGTAATAGCAAAATAAATAAAATATATTTAAGAAAAAATATTTTGTTTTCAATAATCATATGGAGCAACCAATACATAAATTGCCGAGAGTAAGAATCAGCGGCTATTTAACAAGTTATATTAAGTGTTACCTTTTAAAATATTTTGATTCAAATGGCCAAAAAATTCAGACTATAGTCTTGAAAGGCAAAGATTTTCTTTAGTGACCCAAGTATAGATGTCTCTTCTCTAACTTAGAAATGTGCTCGATAAATGTTCATTGCATTGAACAGTGAAAACAAATTTAAGGTACTAGATTTCTCAAATTGACTAAACTGTGGCATTTGTTAAAGTAGAAATTATGTTCTGCACCTAGGCGCTCTCTCTCTCTCTCTCTCTCTCTCTCTCGCTCTCGCTCTCGCTCTCCATCTACCTACCTACCTACCTACCACTATAGGGTTTAAAACTTGCCACTGGCCATGCTATGTAACCATGTATTTGTTGATGGGCTCATAATCCATTAAAGCTTTATAAGGTATGTTATCAACAAAAGATGTTCTTGGTAACAATGAACAGGACCCTTCAAATTTCAGTAGAAAGTCATTAAGCTAATATTCTCTTTAGGCCTGCTCTTCCCTATCAATTTTCTTGAGATGAAAGCCATTGCAGATGAAGCCTTTACTTCCAGAGTCTGACCAAATGCAATAAGGAGTGTGAAAGGTGTGAAAAGTAATAAATGCTACACAAACACAGGATATTTATCAGCAGATACAGTTTGGTCTAGAAATTATTGGTGCAAATTTTGGAATTGTAAAGGTATATGCCAAGTAATTCCATGGACTCTGGGAAGCCCATGGACATTAAAGGGGAAAAATCCCTTTTTGGGAAAGTGTATGCCTTTTCTATCTATCAAGTGTCATTAATCACAGCCTGAAGACAGGCTGGCAGAACATGTCCAAGTTAGAGTGTGAGGGCCAGAAGTAGGATTTGAACTCCGATTTCTCTGATTTCAAAGCCTGAAACCAGAAATACTGTTTTGGGAAGTGAAACTTTAGGTCTCCAAACCCAACATCCTAACACCACAGCATGTCATCTGTCAGGATGCTCAAAGCCTGGTGGTGTGACTCAACAGGACTTGTTAGGTAAAGAATACCATTTAGGCAGAGGATGATGAGGGATATCATCTCTGCCTTTCTATGTCTATCTTATGGTATTAGGAGGTAAATATTTAAAAAGAAGCTCTCTGAAAAAAGTTAAAATCAAAAGCCTAATTTTAGCACTGTTCAGTTTATTTTTTCCCAGCTTTATTGAGGTATAATTAACAGATGAATATGTAATATATAGGGGTAGGCAAAAGTAGGCTTAGGAGCATGCAAAACAGTTGATTCTTGTATTTTTATTAATGATTGTATTATTTTCCATACAAACTATTATAATCCTATTTTGCCCACCTGTGTGTTTAAAGTGTACAGTGTAATGATTTGATGTGCATGTACATTGTGAAGAATTCCCACCATCAAATTAACACACCCATCACATCACATATTTACGTTGCTTTTTTTTATGAGAACACTTTAAGTTTTACTCCATTAGCAAATTTCATTTATATATTCCAGAATTATCAGCCCTAGTCACTATGCTGTACATCAAATTCTCAGACCTTATTCATCTTATAACTGAAGGTTTGTACCTTTTTAGCAACCTCTCCTTATTTCCCCTCTCTCCCAGTCCCTGACAAAGGCAACCACTCTGTTTCTATGAATTTAATTTTTTAGGTATCGTATATAAGTATTTGACTCTGTGTGGCTCATTTCTCTTAGCATAACGTCCTTCAGGTTCAGCCACATTGTTGCAAAAGGCAGGATTTCTTTTCTTTTTTCTTTTCTTTCTTTCAAAGGCTGAGTAATATTTTATTGTATGTATGTGTATTTATGCATTGATGTTTGTATATAATGTATGTATAGGCCATATTTTTCCTTTTTTAAATTTTTTAAAAAAATATTTATTATTTTTAGAGGGGGTGAAAGGGAGGGAGGCAGAGAGGGAGGGAAACATCAGTGTATGGTAGCCTTTCACCTGCCTCCAGCTACAGACCTGGCTGGAGACCTGGCTTGCAACCTGGTTATGTGCCCTGGCTGGGGAATCAAACCAGCGACCCTTGGGTTTGCAGGCCAGCGCCTTGTCCACTGTGCCACCAGCCAGGGCCCTTTTTCTTTTTTTATTGTATTTTTTTCCATCATCATTTAGCCCCCTTTTAGTCTTGCCCCTTACCCCACAATCACCACACTGTTGTCCATGTCCATGAGACCTTTTGCCTTTTTGTTCAATTCTCCTGCCCTGCTTTAGCTGTCATCCTGCTCTCTATGAGTCAGTCTCGATCTTGCTTGTTAGTTCAGTTTGTTTGTTAGATTACATATATGAGTGAAATCATATGGTACTTGTTTTTCTCTGACTGGCTTATTTCACTTTAGCATAATGTTCCCCAGGTTCATCCACACAGTTGCAAGTGGTAGAATTTTCTTCTTTTTTATGGTACTATTTCATTGTGCAAATGTCCCATAGCTGTTTTAACCACTCCTCTACTAATGGACACTTGGGCTGCTTCCATATCTTGGCAATTGTAAATAACTTTGTAATGAACACAGGGGTGCTTATGTTCTTTTAAATTAGTGTTTTGGGTTTCTTTGGATATATTCCCAGAAGTGTGATCTGTAGCTCAAAAGGCAGATTCATTTTGGAAATACCTCCATAGTGCTTTCCATGGTGGCTGAAACAATCTGCATTTCTACCAAAAGTGCACTAGGGTTCCCCTTTCTCTCCATCCTCACCAGCACTTGTTGATTTTATTGATGATCACCATTCTGACAGGTATGAGGTGATATCTCGTTGTGGTTTTAGTTTGCATTTTTCTGATAGTGACGTTGAGCATCTTTTCATATGTCCACTGGCCATCTGTACATCCTCTTTGGAAAAGCGTCTATTCAGATCCTTGGCCCATTTTTAATTGGGCTGTTTGTTTCTTTGCTGTTGAGTTTTATAAGTTCCTTTTTTTTTTTTTTTAAATTTAATTTTATTGTTGTTGTATTACATCTATGCCCTTTTACCTCCCCTTCTGTCCCCTTCCCCACCAGCCCACTCCCTCACAAAGTCAATTCAACTTGTTGTCCATGTCCATGGTTTTTCTATGCTAGTTCCTTGACTAAACTGCTCCCCTTCTTTACCTCTTCCTCTCCCCATCCCTCTCCCCTCTGCCCACTGAAGGTCTATTTGTTGTATTCATGTATCTGGTTCTGTTTTGCTTGCTTGTTTGTTTTGTTCATTATTGTTCTGTTGTAAGTTCTTTATAAATTTTGGATAGTAACCCCTTATAAAATGTATCAGCAAATATGTTCTTCCATTCTGAGGGTTGTTTTTTATTTTGTTCATATTTTCCTTTGCCATGCAAAACCTTTTTAGTTTAGTGCAGTCCCATTTGTTTGTTTCTTCTTTTGTTTGCCTTACAAAAGAAGAGATATATTCAATATTCAAGAGATATATACAAAAGTAGAGATATATTCAATAAAATATTTCTATGAGCAATGTCCAAGATTTTGCTGCCTGTGCTTCCTTCTATGATTTTTATGGTTTGGCTTCTAACATTTGTCTTTAATCTATTTTTAATTTATTCTTGTATGTAGTGTAAGAAGGTGGTCTAGTTTCATTTTTCAGCATGTATTTGTCCAATTTTCCCAACACCATTTACTGAATGGTGAATTAGCCCATTGTCTGTGCTTGTTTCCTCTGTCAAATATTAATTGACCTATAATAGGCCATATTATCTTTATCCATTCATCTATCAGTGGGTATCTTGGTGGCTTCCATATCTTGGCCATTACTAGTAATGCAACATAGGGGTACATATATCATTTCATATGAATGTTTTTGTTTTCTTTGCAAAATACCCCGAAATGATTTGCTGGATCATTTGGCAGCTCTATTTTTATTTTTTAAAGGAATCTCCATACTATTTTTCATAATGGCTGCACTAATTTATAATTCTGTCAGTGGTATTGGTGGATTTCCTTTTCTCCCCATCCTTGGCAGAACTTGTTATTTGTTAATTTATTAAATATTAAGGTAATCATATGATTTTTATCCTTAATTTTGTTTATATGTTGTATCACATTTATTGGTTTAGCACTTTGCTGTTTTGGTGGTGTAAACATCCCCATTACAGCTGATTCTAACCTCTCAGCAGTTTGTTGAGAAGCTTGCACATTTCCTGAAAATTTAACAATCAGCCCTTGCAAATCAGTGTGAGACCACTGATAGCCTCTAATACATTACCGAAATGGGGACTTCTCTCTCTCTCTTCCTAAAATTATTAATCCTCAGTTGAGGGTATGTTTATTGATCTTTGAGAGAAAGGAAGAAAGAGGGAGAGACATTGATGTAAGAGAAAAATTGTTATTGGTTATGTCCCACATGCACCCCAAATAGGGATGGAACATGCAAGCTAGGTATATGCCCTGACCAAGAATTGAAACCAAAACCTTTTGATGCATGGGACAATGCTCCAACTAACTGAGCCACCAGGCTAGGGCAAAATGGGGTTTTTCTTAAAGAAAAAAAATCAGAGAAAGATCTGTGCTTTGATTCAAGTGATTCTCAATCAGTTAAAATCAATTACCCTGACTAAGTGTGTGAGTAACTATAATTGCCCATCCTGGGTCTTGTGGTGCCCCCAACTGAGTTATGGGGTTGGTATCTTAGTCTGCTTGGGCTGCATAGCAATAACAAGGAGAAAAACAGACTGGATAAAACAACAGGAATTTATTGTTATAATTGCAGAAATTGGAAATCTGAGATTAGGGTGCCAACATAGTGAGGGTCCCCTTCTTTGTAGATAGCCACCTTCACATTATGCCCTCATAGTGAGAGAAAGATTATCTCTCTTAATGTCTTTTGTTACAAGGGCACTAACTCTATTCATGAGGGCTACATCCTTATATTGTACTTACTTACCTTGCAAAAGCTCCACCTCTAAATACCATAACATTGAAGTTAAGGCTCCAATGTATGCAATTTGGTGGGAAACAAGCATTCCATAGAAGTGGCATTTAGAATGGCTACTACACCTGACCTGCCTGATATCAATGATCAACAGTCCCTTCAAAGTCCCTTGAAACGTGTATTGGATAGATAAAATTCAGTAATGTGCTGTACAGTCCTGGGGAGGAAGGCAAGATATACAAATATATACCTATCAAAAATATATGAATATGATCACAATAAATTTGCAAAGAAAAATAGAGGGGAATGGAGTATTTCAAGAATCCATATGTTAATATAAAAAAACTGATGGATGAATTGGAGACTTTTACATACCTGCATGAGTTAAATATTTAAAAACCTTTCGTGTGGCCTTGTTCTTAAAGTATGGAAGTGGATCCAGTGTTTTCTCTCTCATAAAAATCATACTAGGGAGAACATTTAGAACAGAAACACATATTAAGTATATTGCTTGTTTAAGGACTACTGATGTGAATATGAGTTTTTCAATTAGCACAAACACAGGTGTATTATAAATGCTTCAGCTCCCTGTAGTTCTGTTACTATGTATGGGATCCACCTTTTTTCTTTGGTTTGATCATTTTTTTGGCTCCAAAAAGGATTTTTTTGTTCTGTTATTCTATATTTTGCTTCTTTGATGTAAAGCTTGACTGTCATGTTGCAAAGATACATTTCTGAAGCTTAGGAACAAACAAACAATGATCAACACCTACATATTTGGCCTCATCCAAGTTTCTTTCCTTACAATTAATCCAAAGAGAGTTGTGATGTTTTGCCTCCTCTATTCATCAAGGCAATTGTCAATTGAAAACATGAAAAATAGCAAACAAAGCCAACACTTTCAGAAGCTCTTAGCAAAATAAAATAAAATAAAATCCAGGAAGAGAAGGAACTCTTTAGAATTTAGAATGCATTTTTAATTATCTTGGAAGAATGTTCAATGCTTTCATGCATATTATAGATCAAAGAATGAAAAGAACATTATTGAGCATTTTCTTAAAAATTTTTTTGTGCCAGCTTGAGTTGGAATGCTGTGAAAAACTTTTCTGGCAACCAAAGCAGAGAAAAAGCAAAGATATTTCTTGAATTACTAGTTATAAAAAAAAAAGCAATTAGAAACAACTTAAAGATACAAATGTAGAGGATGTTTAAGTAAATTATTGTGTATCCACTGAATTAAATTTAGGCAGACATTTAAAATGATTTTTCTGAAAAAAGTTTAAATAATTGATAAATGCTCCTGTTTTACATTAAGTAAAAATAGTATCATTCAAAACTGCATGTGTGAATGTCCATAATAGCTTTATTATTAATACCAAAACACTGGGAACAATTTCTAAGTCCTCAGAATGAGAATGAATAAGCACAATTGTGGTGAATTCATACAATGGAATTCTATTCAACAATAAAAATAACAAGCTACTGATACATAAATACATCTCAAAAATATTATGTTGAGTGAATAAAAGCCAGACACAAAAATTATATATTCTATGTTTCCATATATGAGTTTCTAGAATAGACAAAACTAATCTTTGTCAAAAAGTGGGTCAGTGGTAGCCTAGAGCACAGGTTAAGAGGGATTTACTAAAAAGAAGCACAGAGGACCATTTGGGGGTAATATAAATGTTCTATAGCTCAATAGGGAGGGTAGTTAGATGGGGGTATCTATTTGTCAAAAATCATCTAATTGTGTACCTAAAACTTATGCATTTTTAAAAAAGATTCCATTCATTATTTTAGTGAGAAGGGCAGGGAGGGAGGGATAAAGGGAGAGAGACATCAATGTGTGGTTGCCTTTCACTTGCCTCCAGCTACGGACCAGGCTGGAGACCTTGCTTGCAACCTGGTTATGTGCCCTGGCTGGGGAATTGAACCAGCAACCTTTGGGTTCACAGGCTGGTGCCAATCCACTGAACCACTAGCTAGGGCATAATTTATGCATTTTATTATACCATAATATCCCAACAAGTTTGACTTAAAACCTAATATGTAATATAATTCAATTATAAAATAAATAAACTGTATCAAAAATGCTATAAAGAGAATAGAGTTAAAATATTTACATTAATTATCTCTAGGTATAGAATTAAGAGAAAAATTTTATCCTATTTGACTGCATTGTTAAATCTGTACCTGAAGCATATATTTTAAATGTTATATATTGATATACTATATCTATCATCTATCAGTCTACTATCTATCATCATCTATTCATCCATCTATCCATTTACCCTCTTTTACCATTCTAATTATATAGTTATTTAGAATTCCAAGTAGATGCAAGCACACTTTAAAAAATTATATATTTACAAGACCCTAGCATTGTACCAATTTTGCTTTATGATAATTAATTCTGAGGATACCTTCTTGGTTAATTTTGTTAGCATAACTCCCCTAGCCCCTTCTTAATTTATGCAGTCACTCCTGAGAAAACTGATAAAATATTTGATGTCTTTTTTTTTTTTTTAAGATTTTATTTCATTGTTTTTAGAAAGAGGGGAAGGGAGAGAGGCAGTGACGTCTTAAAAAAAGTCAGGATCATTGACTATTTAGAATGCTCTGATTATTCTTTTTGTCAAGATCAAAGAATAGGGACTATTGATTACCCAGTGTTCTATGTGGACCTACTTGTGTGACACAAAGATTACTTGAATAGTGTTGGCTGTTGTCACCGAAATCCCAGTGGAAATCAGGCTGATTTCTCTCAAAAGGCTGTCGTTCTAAACAGCAACGATGGCTTTAAGTACAATCTACATCACCACCAACAAAAACTCTAAAAAGAATGATAATATTTCCTTGGTTGGGTAGATCAGTTTGTTAGAGTATCACCCTGATAAGCCAAGGTTGTGGGTTCAATCCCCAGTCAGGGCACATGCAAGAATTAACCATTAATGTGTAAATAAGTAGAACAACAAGTCAGTGTTTCTCTCTCTCTTTCCATTGGTCTCTGTCTCTCATTCTAAAATCAATAAATAAAATATTTTAAAAAGAATGATAATGTTAAGAGTAAAATGGTTTGTTACTTAAATATTTATAAAGCACTTTTACCTACAACAATTCCTCCAGTATAACAGTCCTGTGAGGTAGTTAGGAAAAAGAACTATAGACCTGTTTTTCAGATGAAGATACTGAGGCTGAAGACACTCATCACATAGCTATGTGACAGAGCTGCCCTGCAAGTCCAGGACTCCTGAGTGCTATGTCCATTGTTTACTTTAATGAATTTTAAAATGTCCCATTACTTTCATATCCAGATTGTCATTTACAGAAACTTCCTGTTCTTATAGAATGAATGAACAGATTGTTTGTTTGTTTGTTTTTTTAAAAGGATATTTGGTGGTGGTTATTATTATTAAAAACTTTCCTTGTTTTGTTCTGAGTTTGAAGGTTGGCAAAAATGAAACGTAACCTAATACTGCTTACAAATATTTTTGGAACAGGTCCATCACATTCACTAAAATCTGATGACTCATATACGTGAAGGCAATGAAATTGGTTTGACTGTGTTTTCCTTCCTCTAGCCAAAGTGTTGCAATTCCAGGTCCAACAGAAACCTGGCTGATTTGTGAGTGTGGATTATTGGCAAAGAAGTAGAAATAGTTGGCAGTGCAGCTACACACACAAGGATAATTTTGATGGAGGTAGTTAAACCTAAGCATCTCCAGATTTGAAGAGAAATAGATTCTCACTCTTGGCTCTACAACTTAGTTTCTGTAATCAATCAGTTTGAGAATACAGAAGGCTTCTTCCACAAAATGTTTTGTTCCCCAAGGAAATACTACTTTTGGATGCCAAATAAAGCAGTGCCCAAAAGACATATTTTACCAAAACATTTGTTTTATAGATTCCATGTTTACATATACAAAAATATGATTACTTTTCTTATTGGCATGATTTTTTTCTCATTTAAAATAACAACAACAACGAACCTTCTATCTGAGCTCCGCATAAGAAAACAATTGAGACAATTTCAAAAAAGGTAAAGTAGTTACCTCCTTGATATTCCATAGACTAAAATGCAATGAAATATTAGCACCATTAGCAGGGTAGGACCCTAACCTGTCATCTAAGTTTATAATTCTAATTAACTAACTTTGCTCTTTCCAAAGTATTTCTAAGTCATTAAAGAAAGCCAAGAGAAACTGCCCATGGATAATTGGCTTAATCTAAGAGTTCATCTTTTTTCTGTCTGAAGTTTTCTGAGCAGATGTTCCTTTTTTTTTTTTTCATTTTTCTTATCTTCTTGAAATATGGTTTAAAAAATATCCAGGGGAAGTTTTTAAATTTCATGAAGGATGATGGTTTATAACTCTTTTTATATATTTTCCAGAATTTTCTTCTTCAGGCAGATTATTCTATAGGAATTCAAGTTTGAAAATAATTATAAATCTGAGAATTCATGTGCCTAAAAATAAAGAACTTGCTTGAGCAAAATGCAGACCATGGTAGACTTCAGGGAGGAAGATTGTTTGCAATGTAGTTGCTTTGAGTTCTGGAATAATTTTTGTATCTCTTGATTTTTTTTATTGTATGTAGGGGAAAGTAATATCATTCTTTGTAATTCCAAATCTAGTTAATGAGTCAAATATATTTTGCTTGCTTTGAGTACAGAGGGAAGTTTGTCCAATATAATCTTTGACCTTCCTCCATTGTTAGGAAGAATTGGAATAAAAGGTACAAATGCAGCCTCTGGAACAAGATAAGAACCTGTTGATCAGAATGGTACTTGAGGCCATATTTAGATAATGAGAACATCTGCCAATGCAGCATTGCTCATTCATTCATTCATTCATTCACCTTAACTGATGTTTATAATTACTAAAGTTAGAATATCACTATGACAAGATTTGGCTCTTGGTGTGGTTCTTAAAATTATTATTAAAGTTAGAGAACTGTTTGGAGGCTGACAAGGTCTGGGTCTCTTAATTGCTCTTTTCAGGACATTCTCTGGTATACCGGAAACTATTGAATGAACACCCAATTAGCTAGGAAAATAGATTTCTTTTCTACCATCCAACATGATTATCATCACAATTATACTTTATCTTACTATGAATGCTATTGCTTAAAAACAAGGAAAAAAGACCCTCTAAACACTCCCTTCCCCAAGATGACGTGTACCAAATCAATGTAAGAATGGACTATTTCCATACAAGCAGGCTGGATAAATTCCTCAAATTCCAAAGCAATTTGTGGCTGGGTAGACATTGGTAGGGGATCAGGAAGGGGAGGTCCTGTTCAACATTTGCAAGATTTGTTTGCTTCCTGATGCCCTCAGAGTACAGGTATGTCCCTCCCTTCCTACCGATATCTCTGTTCTTCAAGACAAAAAGTGTAGCTCAATTATTAAGAACCTGAGCTCTGGAGTTAGAAAGGCATGGGTTTCACTAATGCCTAAGATCTGCCACTTAGTAATTGTATTAGATTCAATATATAACTAATTTTCTAAGCTTTATTGTCCTAATATGTAAATTGGGAATAATAATAGTTCCTGCTTTAGTGTTATTATGTTCAAGCAATTAACAAGGCACCTAGCATAAATATAGTCAACATGTTTATTATTATATTACTTAAAAAATTTTTAGTACAAATATAAAAATGATTAAACAAAAGAATGAAATACTTATTTACTTTTTATATCCACAAGGGTCAATATACATCTATATATATGCTTACACACATGTATACACATGTACAGTTTTTAACAGTGCAGTATTTTTGCTGCTACTTCTAAAAAGCATTCATTCTGGTGGAATTGAACTAATACAGGGAATGTAATCTATGTGATGTCTACACAGAGGCCAGAGATGGATGAGGAAACAGTCTAATCACTATGGAAGACACTCTGCCCCCATTTCATAGCTATCACCTCACAAATCAGAGGCCTCAGAGGACCTGCAGTGTGAGGATTGAGTAAATCTATGCCAGAGAGCTGAGGCTGCTTTATTACAGTAAAGCTGACGCCCTGCTTGAGTAACCTCCTTTCTGCCAGACTCCATTTTCTCACGACTGCATAATCTTTCACAGCATTGTTTAAGGATTATCGTTTTAAGGCTCCGTGGAATACTCCGTGGAGCCTGGGACTTGTGGATTAACAAGGAAATGCTAGATTGAAGAACTGCCAGAAGGCCATTTCTTTGCATTCTGGACAATATCAGAGATTTTACAATATTGTCATCAAAGATTTCAGTGCTTAAAAATGGAAGGGATTTCCCCCCAAATTTTTCATGATATGTCATAATTTTATTTCATGCACTTTTTCTGTCCCCCACCCCCATTTCTTAACTATTAAAAATCTTCACTCTGAGGAGTATGGAAACTATGCACGATAGGTCATGGACCAGAAGTGGCTCATGTGGGACCATTTTACTCTTTGATATGCTGAAATTTCTTATATAGGAATGGTAGGACTTATGTTGAAGAAGGACAATCTCTCAGATGAGAGTGGAACCACAATAGTGATTATCTTGTACATTCCAGATATTCAACAAATATTTTCTGAATAGACTAATGAATAACGAATGATTCATCATGTATTGCCTCAGCTTTTCTTTTAGTCTGAAGTTCCTCATCTGCATGAAGTTTGACCAGTTCAGACTTATACAAAATATTTTTGAGGTAAAAAAGTTCTCTGACCCTATCGATATGTAAATAGAGGAAAATAGATTGGCCATGCCACTAGCCAGGATGTGCTCAATCCTGGCACCAAATACTTGATCTTCATAACACAGTGACATTTCTCTGGGTGTCTCTGTTCAGGCAGGAGTCTGTCCAGTTGCTGGGAAAGTGATGGTTGTCAACAAGGAGGAAATAGCAAGAGGGAAAAGAAACCATGTTTTTCTCCCTAGGGAAAAGGTCTTTGAGGAGGCAGGCACTGCGTAGGGCATTAGTCCAGAGCACTGTATCTAGGCAAAGGCCGAACTTAATTCCCAGCAGGAGGCTGAGGCAGAGGGCCAGGCTGGGCGGCCCGACCCGGAATGCAGGGGGCAAGGAGAGGACTGCCATTTGGTCAGGCCGCAGGTACCCAGCACTCATACCAGGCATACCAGATTCTGAATTTATGGCTAAACAGCTATTTTCGGACCCCTCCTGCTAGTAAAGCCATGACTCTTCACACTCTACCCGCTTTGGTTCAGGAAGTAGGGGGAGTTTTCTGTGGGTGGAAAAGCACAGCTGAAAAGGAAGAGAGAAACCGGTTTTGACAGACACAGAATGGCATCCTTTCTCTGGTGTGCATTGGAAGTGCTGTTTTAGGAACATCCATTTGAGGGCAACTGCATGGCCAGAGAGATGGAGGTGAAGTAGGACAATATTTTCTTCCATCTGGATAACAGCACAGGCTACATTGATGCTTGCAAAATCACCTGCTGAGGATTTATGTCAGTGGGTTCCCCTCTGTTTCCTTGAAAAAAGTGAAGAAATATACAAGTATAGCATGCAGAGGGTTTTTAAAAAATGAAGTCTAGAAGAATCATGTTACATCGGATCATGTCTTAATTTAATAGGGTCTGCAATATAGTAGCAGGTTCCCCCTGGACCAGGTATAACAAATTAATAAACACATAGAAATAAAATTTTAAGTTTTAACATTAGCTTAGTTACATCTTAGTGACATCTTAGCATGTCACTAAGTTTCAACCAAACAAAAGAGCCCATATCACAGAGGCAGTTGGAAAAACCTTCCACTGTGCAAGGACAGCTGAGGTACAAGACTGGTCTCCTTTCAGCTAGGCTCAAATCTCAGCCCTTGGGGACATTTCTCAAGCTGGAAAGCTACTTCTTCTTCTTCTTCTTTTTTTAGATTTTATTTATTATTTTCAGAGAAAGGGGAAGGGAGAGAGACATCCAAGTATGGTTGGTTACCTTTCACCTGCCTCCAGCTAAGAACCTGGATGGAGACCTGGCTTGCAACCTGGTTATGTGCCCTGGCTGGGAATCGAACCAGTGACCTTTGGGTTCACAGGCCGGCTGGCATCTATTTACTGAACCACGAGCCAGGGCTTTTTTCTCTTTCTGTGTCAGTCAGCTCAGGCTGCCATAACAGGATATGACTGACTGGATGGTTTCAAAAACATACATCCCTTTTCTCACAGTCAGAGCTCAGAAGTTCAAGGTCAAGGTCCTGGCAGATTCAGGTCCTGGAGAGCTATGTTCCTGGCTTACAGATGCTTGCCTTCTCACTTAGTCCTCACATGGCCTTTGCTCTGTGTGTGTGCATGTAGAGAAAGAGCTCTGGTGTTACTTTCTCTTCTTATAAGGTCACCAGTCTTATTGGATTAGGGCCTCACCCTTATGACCTCTTTTAACATGAATTACTTCTTTAAAGGCTCTATCTTAAAACACTACCACATTGGGAGTTAGGACTCCAAAAGATGAATGGGACAGGGGCTGGGGGCACAACTAAATCGGAACAGTCTAATGATTTTGGTTTTGTAGAGGTGGGTGGGAGACAACAGCTGTGGCTGTCATCTAATTCGAATGGACTATGTCCCAGGATGGAACCTAAAGGCAAAAGTAGTAATGACTTATGTGTACATCTGTACTTTTCTGAAAGCACCATCATACAGGTTTTTTATTATATTTTCATGACAACCATAAGAGGTAACTTAGAAAAATATCATCCCTGTTTCCCAGGCAAGAAACCTGAGCAGGTGAAAGGAAGGGTATAAAACCTTAGTCAGTCCGAGAGCTCAGAGCTGGAATCTCCATGCAGACCCTGCCATATATGATCCAGTCGTGTCCTCATCACTTGTCTTTTTTTGCAAGCTTCCAGTAAGTTATTTTTCAGATGCCCCTCACTGGCGCAGCAGGACAAATATCTATAGCAATCCCAGACTCCGCAGTTATTTAAAATAAGTGATATGAAGTCATGCCCCAAAAGGTTGAGGCTCTGTAAGTTATTTCATTCTTGGTATAATTTTACCCTCAAACTATTTTCTGAGAACAGTTCCTCAAGTAAATGGAGCAAAAATACCCTGGAGGAAGATAAAAACTTTAGGGTGAGATCTATTGCATTTTTCTTCAAGTAAAAATGAGCAAAGTTCAGACAGAAATAGGGAAATTGAGCACCTGAGATGAGGAGAGGAGCCTTCTTATATGGAGTCTTTAGTTGATCAGGGTCCTATCAGAACCAGTGCCAATAGGATATGGTTTGGAATATTCCCAAAGACAAGGTGCATCTTCTCTGGATTTTAAGAGCTGCATCTGTGAAAAACAGCTGCTTTCAGAGTTTTTGCTAAGCTCAACTCAGTGTTATTGGTGGTCTATCCCTCCCACTCTCCTCTCCTTCACTTCCTTGACCATTGTTTATGCATAAACACAGATGGATTCTGGGAAAAGAACAAGGAAGGTAAACAGTGGTTGTCTGGATGTGAGTTGCAGGGGCTGCAAAAGGAATTTTGGTTGCCACGTCTATGTTGCAGTGATCCTAAGTCACGGTCCTGCTGATTCTGTTTGTAATAATGGGTTGGACTGATAGTCTCTTTGCAGTGGATTCCTGTTCCCCTTTCTTACCTTCTGTTTTTGATTTGTTTGGCTTTGCTTTTATTCTTTTGCTCTTAATAAGACTATTTGGCCAACTGCCAGTTTAGGAATAACTTACCAGCCTAAACGTGCAGAGTACTGAAATACTATCACTTCACAAGATTGCATTGGTATAGTTAGGAGAAATACATTTTGTGATAATCATAATACAGCCCTGTGTTATGTGGATACCTATCTATGGATCTGCCCTGGGTGGAGGAATCATTTGCAAGGAGAATTCGACTGTATTGTAAATCAAATCCATAGTTGCGGTAACTCTTTAATTAATAGCATTCACCAAACTTGCAATATCCTTGGTAGTTACATTTCACATAAATTGATACCCTACCTATAAGCCTGTTCAAAACTGGTCTATTTATATTATCCACTTAAGTGCTACATATGAGTACATTAGAGCTCAGGGGAAATAAGCTGAGTGAAAAATAAATCTGCTACTTACTGAGCATCCGCTATGGGCCGGGTCCCTTCCTAGCTAGCTGTTGCATATCCACCGCGTGACATTGTGCTCCTGTCCATTCCAGCAACTGAGCATCCTCCTCCTCATTTCACCAAACAAGAAATGGAAACTTAGGTGCACTTAGCATTGTGCTCAAAAATACACAGTGACAGAGCTAGCTAGGACTGAAACCAAGGACCTGTGACCACGGAAGCCCGTCATTTTGACCAGCTGTTACACAATTCCCCCAGAAGTGCTTCCCTGCCTTCCTAGGGCAGCGTTTACGCGCTTATGGTCATTCCACCTGGTGGAATTGCTTTGGGCAAGCAGTGTGTTAACACCAACCCCACCAACTGCTTTTGAAATACGGGTAACCTTTGTTCAATGTTCCCACAATGCAAATGAAGTCATTAATCTGTAAAAGGCTTTGAGAAGCAGTTGTAATTAAAATTTCAGACAAGCTGTATAATACAGTAGTACCCTTATCCCAGAGCAGTAATCAGTGGGAAATGGCTGTCCTGGAATTGTAGATAAACTCTGGGTCTGGCAGCAGAATTGAAACCCATTATCAACTCTGAGAAAACTTGCTGTTCGTTACCAGAAAGATTACAGATTGATTCTATCTGTCCTACAACCTACATTTAAAAAAAAACACATTTTAAAATAACTTGTTACACAAACACAGAACAATATCGATGAAAGGCAGAAAGAAGCAGCAGAAAATTACCCACAGCCCCGGCTCATTTTTAAAAAATCTATTTTCATTTCTCTCTAGTCCCTTCCCGTCTGGCTCCATATATATAATCTTACAGTGTTAAAGTCTAGCAGGGCGATAATTTCTTATTCTACTTATGCTTTTTCAATAAACATTAAGCAGACGTTTCTTCCTGTTGCTTCCGAACCTCCCACTGCTGCGCTGTGGCACGGCAGGGTGGGCTTCCAGCAAAGGGCTGCTCCGGGCAGCATCGGGACCCCGCAGCGCAACGCAGAGGGCGCTTGGGAGGATCACTCGCTTCTTTTGTTTCCCATTTTGTTTTGATATATCGATGTGGAGAAATGTGTCTACAGTTAATTCATTTTAACTGTTGTGAAATAGTTCAAAGTATGAATACATCACAGTTTGCCCACAACCAGGGAAAAATCAGAGCAGATGGGTAGGGGTGACTCTGCCAAGGGAAATGATTCAAAACTCAACACCTGGACTGCAGATTCAATACTCAACACCTGGTGTCTTTGAACGCTTTCTACAAGGGTGTTTCTGTGGAGTTGAGTGGGGAAAAGGAGTATCTAGTAAGCAAGCCAGATTGTGTATGGTGTAAAATATCAACTGACTTTACTTTTTTATCTGGGTAGTTTCACACCATCTATTATCCACTGTTCTGTGATGTCATCTCTGTCATATATGAGTTTTGCTTATTAGGTATCAGAGTTCTGTATTGTGTTCTTCTGGTCCATTTGTCTATTCAAGCTCCAAAACCATAACTGTCTTCATTGGTAGAGCTTTGTAATAGACCTTAATAGCTGGCACAATAAGTATCCCCAACGTTGTTTCTCAAAATTATCTTAGCTTTTTGTTTGTTTGTTTTTGATTATTAGTTCTTTCTTATTGGTTTAGGTTCATATGAATATGAAGGTTGCTTGCTTCATTCTTCCAATTCTCATACTTCCTACTTCCTTACTTTTCTTAATAAGTTGCCCAGGATCTTCTCTTTAATGTTGAAATAGTGAGCACCCTCATGTTGAGACTACATTTACAGTTTGAACATTAAGTATAATATTTGGTGTAAGTTTTTAGTAAATATTAGCAGACTGAAGAAATTCTATTTTTAGTTTTCTTAGAGATTTTTTATTAAATTAAGTATGGATGTTGAATTGTATTGAATGTCATTTATTTACTCACTATATGAAAAAATTTTAAATATTATATTTTTGAAGTTTACTATAGTTTCATTATTAGGCATTGGAGTCACAAAAGCAGAGGTGAATCAGTGCAATGCTCACAATTTAAGAAACTGATCATCCACTGGTATAGCTCTTATTTCTCATGTTTTTATAACATGAGTAATGTTATAAAATGTTGGAAAAAATTGTAAAGAGTTACATTTTTCAAAATTAAATTGAATTAATTTAGGCAAGAAAAAAATTATTTAAAAATTACTTAGGGATGATAATATTAATTCTGCTAGTTACTTATAAGAAGAGATTCTTAATAATTGGCATGGGAAAAGGCAGCACCTTGCAATTATGTATGTCTTACCACTTATTAGTTGGCCATCAACTCATCACCACATTGACTCACTATTTCTAATAACACCGTACCATATCACTCAGGTATGTTGAGACTAACAAATGTTGAAAATCACATTAAAAAAATTTTTATTTATTATTTTTAGAGAGAAGGCAAGCGAGAGAGGCAGAGAGGGAGAGAGATATCAATGTATGGTTGCCTTTCACCTGCCTCCAGCTATGGACCAGGCTGGAGACCTGGCTTGCAATCTGGTTATGTGCCCTGGCTGGGAATCAAACCAATGACCTTTGGGTTTGCAGGCTGGTGTCTTATCTACTGTGCCACAAGCCAGGGCTGAAGATCACATTTTTAAATGAAACAGGGATAATAGCTAAAATATTAGAATGTGTAATAATAATATAAAAAGACTTGCAATGCTGAGGGAAAAATAGTTATCTATACATAACTGCATATGTTAACATTTAAATAACTCAAAATCTGCATGTTGGTAATAAAATTTATACAAAGATCCCCCAAAAGAAATGATTTGCTAAAACACTTGCATACAGAGCTATAGTACAGAATGGTGTCCTATAAAAAGTCTGTCATGATGATGGGAGTATCTTATATAAAATGCAATATTCCCTGATGTGCCTGTAGAAAATCTGTGTAGAAGTGATGATTGGTCTTACAACTTTCTTTGATCCGGCTTCAGGATCTACCAGGCTTGCTACTTACTTCCAAGATTTTTATATCAAACAGGAGTGCCATTACCCATCAACATCTATGAAAGACTTTGTAAGTTTCTGTGTGAGAACTTGGAAAAATAAAAATTATTCTTCTATTTGAAACACAATTCTAGCACTTCCCGTGTGGCCTTCATGTTATAGGTGACATAGCAAATGCCAGCAGAACTGGAAGCAGGCAGAAAAAGTTATTACCACAAGTAACATGTTTCAGCTGAGGCTTTGAGATGTTCTTGGAAAAAAGCCTTTACTCTTCTTACCTTTGGAACTAGTCCAACATCCCAAAAGCTACAGTCAGGGACGCAAAACCACTCAGGAAAGAGTAGACATGCTCTGTTTGATATTTAGATACCAAAGACTATAATTTCCAAACGAAAATTGTCATACCAAAATAATCTGATAAATATAAATGAACTTTAGGGGCCCATAATAAAATATTTGAGTCTGAAACCAACCTAAAAAACTAAGTGACCTTAAATACTCGAGTGAGAGTACGGTGTTATTATAGAGTTTTAGTTCTTTCTTTTCTTGGTTCTGAACTTTTAACCTATTCACTATCTTTGATTTAAATGGTGAGCGCTTTAGTGAAGTGTCTTACTATTAGCAGCCTATAAAGTACTATAAACTTTATAGTTTATAACTACAAACTTACATAAGAAAATGTATACATCTATTTGTGAGGTTAAATTGAGGGCAATTTTGCAATCTGTTCTAAGTACCTCCTCTCATCCTGTGGCTATTTAATAGAAACCGTCTTGTACAGGGATATTTCCAAATAAATATGCCAAATTCACTTGATAAAATGATGAAACATAAATAATTACTGGAGAACATAAACTAGCAACACGGACACTATGAAGATCTGTCTGCTCTAGAATCATGATAGTTAAAAATAACAACATGAAAAAGTAAAGCAGTATATTGTCTGGAGTTAGGTTTATTTATTTATTTAACCATTGTTTTCTATCTTTTCATTTTCAAATTATTTTTAGGAATTATGAAAAGTAAGAAAAATAAAAATAAACATCTATCATCTAGAAATGTGAAACTTTTATTTACATTTAATTCTATTTTTGTTTAAAGAAACAAAGAATTATAAATAAAATGAAAGCCTATTTTAATTCTCTCTTCTCATAACCAACTCCCAGTCAATGCTGTTTTTCTTTTAGCTTTTTCTACTAAGAGCTGGGGTTTGGACGATGGACTATGAGCAAGGGCTTTCTCTGGTGGATGAATAATGAAAGACATTCAGTAAGAGTTGAGTCAGAGAAAGGATTTGTTAAGAGAAGAGGTGCAGGTGTGGAATTTGGAGGTACTGAAAAAGAGAGCAAGCCTTTTTACAAATTAAGCAGGTTTTCTTTTGCTTTCTTTTATGCTTTCCTATGTTTACATGTTATCATTTGCTGAGGCTCTAAGCCATGTGTATGCTTCTTTAAATAAATCTCACAATATAAAAGCCAAGTGTATCAAAATCACCAGGCATTGATGCCTGTCTGTAAAATATAATCACACACTAATCATGGAGTATAGATTTGCTTTCTTCCTCAAGGCAAGATGCTCCCTGGCACCTGTGGAGGTGAGCCCTAGCATGAATGATCTGTTTTTGACAGTCTTTTCATACATGAAAGCTCATTGACAAGTCACCTAGGCACACAATTTAACCATCTCAATCAGCATTTGTGTTGGCTGTGAAATTGTACATCCAGAAGGACCAGAGGTACTTTTCCCACCACACCCAAGTTTGTTGCTGTCCTGAAAAGTCTAACTCTGCTGTCTAATATAGTATTACTGACCACATATGGGTATTTAAATTAAAATTAGTTAAAATTAAAAATCTGCTTCCTCAGTCACACTAGTTCCATTTCGAATGCTCAGTGGCCATTTGTGGCCAGTGGCTACCACATTGGACATAGAACATTTCTGCCACTGCAGAAAACTCTCCTGGACAGCACTGGTCAGGCTGCAGTAGCTCTTGACATTATTCTCCACATGATTAAGAGTCCTCTCTCTGCACAGCTTTTCTTGGAAATGGGTAGAGAGGGTAACAACTACCCTTTTAGACTTTGGGGACTTGTAACACATAATCTTTCACTTGGATAAAAAACGTAAAGGGCCAGCACAATAGTTGGCACATGGGAGGCACGGAACAAGAGTTAGCTCCTGTAACTCCAGGGCCCAACTAGGAGAGAGAATCCACGTAAGTTATAGAAACATGGATAACTTAATATAAAGAATCATTAATAAGGTATAATTTTGTTAACTAAATGAGAAATCACAGACATAGCAACCCCAGGAAGTAATTTTTACTGCTAGGATTGAGGGGATGGTGGTAGAGATTGGAGTTACTAAATCCTAGAACTTTAGAGGAAGGCAATCTGATGGGAGACAGGTGAGAAAAAGCAGATGAGAGAGAACTAGAATGAGGAAGTGAACAAGAGAGCAAGGACTGAAGAATGTGGAAGGGGGCTAAAGGCTAACTTGGCTAAAATAACTAAAAGGCTTTTAAAAATACGGATGCATAATATTTAATTTTGAGTGTCTACAGTTCTAGATGTCAATCCCCATGACGTTGGTAAGTTCACTGCCAATGATGTTTGTGTATGGGAGTTGTTTATTGGTATTGGTGAAAATTAGAGTCTGTTTTGATATATGGACTAGTAACAAGGATTTTTTTGGTCCCCTCAATCCTTGTATTTAATTTGGGGGGTGTATTTTGGTAAGAGGTGGGTCATAAGCTAAGAAATATAGAAAAGACTGGTAGGGTGGTGGGACCTGATGTGGTCTAGGAACCCTCTGAAAGGAAATCAACTCAAGGACAGGAATCAAGCTAACTTAAATAATAGACTTTCATCATCAGGGCCATGTGTATATGGGTGCTCATACATACATGCCTATATGTGTATGTGTATGTTTGTGAGTAGTGTCATTTTTTTTTTTTAATTAAGATTTTATTTAATTATTTTTAGAAAGAGGGGAAGGGAGAGAGGCAGAGAGGGAGAGAATCAATGTATGGTTGTGTTTCACCTGCCTCTAGAGTGTCATCTTTAATAAAAATAATACAGCTATAGTTTACCAAGGACCTGATACTGTGTTGAACCTTCACCACAACTCAATTTTATATGTGTGTGTGTGATTATAAAACAAGATGTATCTCTCCAAGGTTATTCAGTTAGGACAGAGACTTGAACCAACCCAAGCACATATGATTCCTAAGAGACCCCTGTGTTACAACACCTGTATGATGACGTCTGTCTCTTAGATCCATGCTTGAGGGTGATGGCCAGGCTAGTAAAGAATGTGTCCTGGGTGATAGCTTGGCCCCATTTTATACCCTAGTTGGTGTGGCCTCTAATAGTTCATTAATCTTACAAACCCTTTCTCCTTCCTCTTGCAGAGCCAGATCTTGTTTCAAAAATAATAACAATATCAACCTATTTGCTTAAAGATAGCAACCGTAACAAAAACTGAATAAGTGAGTTTTGTCCATGGTCTGTTGACTGCTGTAGGAAAGGCTTGGTCTGCATCACCTCCCAGCACTTTTCAGCTTGAAACCTTTACTTTATGATGTCCTTGGAACGGTTCCGCCCTCCTACCTGGAGGTTTGTCCTCCTCCAGCTGACCATATGGCGGCTGTTTGGCTGGTCTGCTGCTGTCCGTCCTCTGCACGTGGCCATGAAAGCAGTGCTCTTGCAAAGGGACAGTGAGGAGGTCTTTTCATGCCTACCTTCCCAGCTCCTTAGCTAGCATTTGATTTTTATAAATAATGATGGTGTTTGTACCTCAAACAAATAGAACGCCTCTCCTTCCCTGATTTTATAATTCTGCACGGGAAAAGTAGTTCTGAAATGAAGAGAGCAAGCCAGTGAGGCATGTTTTTAAACAGGTATTGAATTTTGAGGCTCAGTTATCTCCCTTATTCAGCAGACATTGATTAGACACCTGCCATAATAATAATATGATAAATTTCTACTATGCAACAGGCATTCAAAACAACTCTTCAGAGAAGATAGCATTATTTCTATTTTAGAGGTTAAGAAACTGAGGCTAAAATAACTTATGTAATTTAATTAATGTGGTCCAGTTAGCCAGAAGCAGGGACCAGGTTTGAACTGCTCTCTGAATGACTCCAAATGTGATATTCCTTCTACTTGGCCTGGCAGCCTTTCCTCTGACGGATGCTAAGTGATGTAGATCACAAAGATTAATACATTCTCAAGGGACACACAGCCTGGTGGGGAAAGTAGAACATGGAAACCTCCACTGTTATGTTTTCTTCTTTGTTGGTTTAGTTGGTTTAGTGTTGGTTTTAGGTCAGCTGGAACATACACCCCAGGTACCTTTGATACCATTCCATCTCCGAAGGCACCGCCCTTACCAACTAGCAGCAATGGTATGTGGGAAATATTGTAGTAAGTGGGATAAACTTCCTTTCTACTCTCAGTCCTCAAGTTCTTTTTGTTGTTGTTGTTGTTGTTTGTTTTTTTTTGAATGTGACCTTGGCCCTCTGGTGTTTTAGAATCTGTGCGCTAGTCGGGAAGCAGTTGACGGCTTCAGAGAGCAAACACACAGACTCACTCAGGAAGGTGTTTTGGAGCAGAGGCTGTTTCTTTCTAACCAGTGCTTAGGATGAAGCTAGAGACATGCACATGATTAGCTGTGATGCTGGAGGTAGAAAAGCAAAATCAAACCCTTCCATGCACATGGCAGATGGTTTTAATCCAGGGTCAGAGGTCTGCAAACTAGGTCCCATCCCATTAAAACTGTGAAATGTCCTCTTCACCAGAGTGATTGGGAATCAGCCCCACTCTGACAATTTTATGTGAGAGGCATTATCCTGAGTTAAGGAAGAGCTCAAGATGATTGATGCTGGCCATCTTTGGACGTGGCTTCTCTTGAGGACACTTGTAATATTGATTTGCCAAGACTTGCTGTGGGATCCCATATATAATGTATATACACAAGTTGTATATCTACATAAACAGTTAAAACTTTTTAAGTTAATTTTTAAAATTAGGTGTGTATTGACAGTGTTCTGGGCACTGCACTAAGCATATTGCTCGCATAATTTGGTGACTCTCCACAAGGTCTCTATGAGGGTGTTATCACCACAGTCCTCAGTTTTGTAGATACAGAAATTGAAGCTCATGGTAACTAACTTGCCACAGTCCCCTCAGTTGTGCGTGGTTAAGTCAGAACCACTTTATCTACATTCATAGCTCATGTTCACATTAAAAATTATCAGGATTCTGTAAGTAACAATTAAGCCCCTTACTAGATTGCAAACTATTCATGTTTCTATCTTCTAAAGCATCTTGCAGAAGAATATTGGCACTTAGTAGGAACTCAGCGTGTATTTTTATTTCATAAATATAAATGGAAAAATAGGTAAGTTATTGCTAAGTTGGCATGATTAATGTTTATTAATAATATAATAGGAAAAGTCAGATTCCCTAGAAACTATGATAAATTATGTATCATGATATATAGACCTAAAGGATATTGATTAACGATGTCACATTATTTTCCTAAAAATGAAGAGAAAAAAGCACTGTGAGAATCTACTTGGAAGATAATAGCAGCATAATACTCTACAAAGATGTTATTGGATTTGCAACAAAGCTGTCCCAATATATCTTAATGTTTTAAAACTTGGTCAATAAGAATTAATTAAAAACAATAAACCCTTTGCTCCCCTGGCATGTGATAATTTTACAGTGTAGTGTCTTACTACATTTTGTAGAATACGTATTAGTGGCATGGGAGACTCACATGCCTGTTTTTGTGCTTATAGTTAGGTGTGAGTTGTGAAATCTGTTGCCTATATCCCATCGATGTATTTCCAAAGGAGTTGGGAGTAAAAAGGCAGAATGGCATAATGTCCACGTTTAAGGTATTAGTAGAAATGTGGTTGGAATGAGCAAATAAGCATAAGCACACCTGAGGATTCCTGAATCCATATGTGCGCTATATATGTGTATATCTGGGTGTTAGTTATTATGTCATGAAAGATATGAGTAGCCAATTTCTTAAGTTTGGAGGAAATAGACTCATGGGCACAGCAACAAAATGGTAATTGTCAGAGGGAATGGGGGTGGGGGAGGTAGAAGAGGGTAAAGGGGGTACAAATGGTGATCGAAGGAGACTTGACCTGGGACAGTAAGCACACCGAACAGTATATAGATGATAGAGAATTATATACCTGAAACCTATATAATTTTATTAATTAATGTCACCCCAATAAATTCATTTAAAAACAAACATAGATTTTTTTTGTATAATAAGAGTTTAAAATAAAGGCTTTATAACATGCAAAATTCAACTTGGAAATTGAGGGGCACCTCTAAAACAGGTACTCACCTCCTATAGGTGACTAAAACTGAGATGGCCCATAAGTAATTAGACAAGATTCGGTCATAAGAGCAGATACTCCTAAGGAAGCTGATTCTCACATGGGCAACTCTGTATGGTAGGTTCTAGAACAAGTAGCAGAAGAGATTTATTAATTTACCAACAGCTACTTTTCTTCTTAAGCTTTGACTGGTAGTGCAAGCAGCTTTGGATAAGTTGATACTGCTGCTCTAACAGGTTTTACTATTTGTCAATAAATAAATAAATAAATAAATAAGAATTCTTCAATAGGTACAGGGTTGAATCTATTTGCTCAAGTCACTTCATATTCACTTTGGAATAATGTTGCTACTTTTTTTTTTTTTTTTTTTTTATCTTTCCTTTTGGTTGTAAGACTAAAAATTTCCTATCTTCCTAGGAAAGTGCTGGTCCCCCCGCCCTCCCCCAATATCAGCACTGGTGTCAAATCCCCTCCAAATGAGCAATGACACTAATGCATCATAACTGCTTCTGAGAGGCAACCCATCAGTGAAAGCGGAAGCCCCAGCTTCTGAGCCAGCCTATTAAGTGTAGCTCCAGCTTCTGAAAAGCCAGTAAGCAAGAGTTGACTCTGGTGACCAGGTTTCTAAGCTTAAAGGCCAGCAAACCTTCAACTAGCCTCTTCTGGAAGCCCACACTTCCAGTCTCTACACTTCCCCACACCCTATATTGGTTTTGATAAGCTGCCCCTTCCTTCACTAGCAAGCCACAGATTCAGCTTCTTGTTTCAGATACTGTGGATGGGGTCTGCTCCTTCATCCACCTGCTGAAGGCAAGTGACTTCAGTAGTTAGGGGCTGTAGGGAAGAGAGTGCAGCACTTTCCTCTTATCCACCAAAATATGGTCCTGGCAGAAGACTTGCCTCAACATTAAATTAACCCTAGAGCATGGTGTGTGCATATTAATTTACTATTTACTAGTCTGCATTCTTTGTTTCCCAAAATGTGATGCACATACTGCTGATGGTCTGGGGGATCATTTTGCTGGTTCACAGGTAAATTTATTCTTTTAGTATGTGTATTTAGTCTTTGACACTAGCATCTACTGTAAAGTCAATGATTTCAGGAATATTATTGCTTATGTCTAAGCTAATATAAGATGTAAATTTAAAAGCAGAATCAGTTGAAAGAAAACTACTGAATAAATAATAAAGTTGGTTGATACAGTAAAAATACTCATGTTAGTATGCAATTAAACTTTGGGAAATACTGCATCATGTATTATAAGCTTTTCGAGGGAAGAGACTAGCACCGCCCCTTTTGCCTGATACAATGTCTAACTCATAGAAAGTGCTTAGTGAGTATTTGTCAGCTTAATGGGTAGAATTCCAGATAAACCTCAGAATTATCAAGAATAATCATAATAAGAACAACCTTTATAACAAAGTGATGGCCGCAGGAGGTAAAAATAAAGACAGCTCAGTATGATGCCCTTCAAGAAGAATTTCTTGAGTATTTATACCTATAAGAAACTTTCCATTCAGTCTTCTGAAAATCCTTAGCATTTGTCTTCATTACTCCTTTGACATTTAAGCATATCTCTTTTATATTAACAGAAAGCACTTACAATTGTTTGGCATTTCAGTTCACAAAACAATTCCACATAAATTATTGATTAGATTGCTTGAGCAACTCAATGGGATTGGCAGGGTGTGCCTTCCTATTCTATGAGAAGATGAGGGCTCATGGAGGTTAAACGACTTGCTCACCTTGAACAAATATTTATTAAGCACTTGGCCTGCACAAGGCTCAGTGGCTGAACATTCCATAGGAAGCTCATTGGGCTTTTCGCTCTTTCATTTTGCAGAGGTTGCTTAAGTATTGGGTATATCTAAGTCCTCAATTTGCTTTGTTTTATCATTTCTCTGATAACATGTCAAAACTAGAATTAAACTCTTTAATTCCATAGAACTACTTTGAATGTAGGGAAAAGCCTCTCTGTCTTTTGGGAAAACTGTAAATAATAGCAGAACCAAGATCTTAAGTCTTTATGTAAAAATCCTTTTGTAAAAATTCCAATTTTGTTGGGGTTTTCTCTTAGGAATTGCTGAATTTTATCAGATACTTTGTCAAATACCATTTCTATATTTATACTGTTTTTTTCTTCTTTTTGTTGATACAGTGAATTCCACTGATAGATTTAACATTTTTAGTCATTGTTATCTTTTTGTAACCATCTACATTCTGTTTGATTTTATATTGATTATAATTTCTATTTCCATATTTGTTAGTGAGATAGGTGTATAAATTTGTTGTTATACTATTTGTGACTGGTATTGGTTGCAAAATGATGGTTTCATATTTAATGAATTGAGCAACCAACCATCTTTACCTAAGAGCTATAAAGTAGTAGGGAGGTCTTCTAAGGACAGGCACCTTATTTAATGTTGCATCCTGGAGCCTACAACAAAGCCATATATAAAGCACTCCATAAATGTTTGCCTAAGGTGTGAAGGAAGAAAGAAGGAAAAGGAGGGAGAGTGTAAGAGTCTGTTTTTTTAAGTTTGGTGAAAATCAGCTACAAAATTATTGGTTACTATTTTTTTCAAGATTTCTATTTATTATTTTTAGAGAGAAGGGAAGGGAGGAAAGCAGAGAGGGAGAGAAACATCAATGTATGGTTGCTTTTCACCTGCCTCCAGCTACAGACCTGGCTTGCAACCTGGTTATGTACCCTGACTGGGAATTTAACCAGCAATCTTTGGGTTCACAGGCTGGTGCCTATCCACTGAACCACCAGCCAGGGCCTAGTTGCTAGTTTTTTGGTTTTTGTTTTGTTTTGTTTTTTAAATATTTTATTTCATTATTTTTAGAAAGAGGAGAAGGAAGAGAGGCAGAGAGGGAGAGAAACATCAATGTATGGTTGCCTTTCACCTGCCTCCAGCCATAGACCTGACTGGAGACCTGGTTTGCAACCTGGTTATGTGCCCTGGCTGGGGAATAGAACCTGAAACCTTTGGGTTCACAGGCCGGCGCCTTATCCACTGTGCTACCAGCCAGGGTAGTTGCTAGTTTTGATAGAAAATATTTACACTCTTTCAACCTCTGCCATATTACCTTGTCTACCCAAGTTTTCTGATACTTCTTTAACTGTCTTAATTGGTATTAACATATTTTGTCTAGGTGTTTAAATTTTCTGACATAGAATAGCATGCAATATTCTGTTATATTTTTAAATTTATGTTATTACAGTTATCCATGGGTCATGTATAGGTTCTTTGACTACTCCATTTCCTATACTGTCCTTTTATATCCACATGGCTATTCTGCAACTACCTATTTGTACTACTTAATTCTCTCACATCTTTACCAATTTGCCCAACCCTCCCCCATCTGGTAACCATTAAAAAGCTATCTGTATCCATGATTCTGTCTCTGTTCTTCTTGTTTGCTTAGCTTGTTTTTCTTAGATTCAACTGTTCATAGATATCTATTTATTGCCATTTTATTATTATAGTTTTGATCTTCTTTTCCTTAAATAAGTCCCTTTAATATTTCATATAATCATGGTTTGGTGATGATGAACTCCTTTAGTTTTTCTTGTCTGAGAAGCTCTTTACCTGCATTTTTTTTTTTTTAAGATTTTATTTATTATTTCCAGAAAGAGAGGAAGGGAGAGAGGCAGAGAAGGAGACAAACAGAGAAACATCAATGTATGGTTGCCTTTCACCTGCTTCCAGCCATGGATCTGGCTGGAGACCTGGTTATGTGCCCTGACTGGGGAATCGAACCAGCGACATTTGGGTTTGCAGGCCGGTACCTTATCCACTGTGCTACCAGCCAGGGCATGCATTTTTATTCTAAATGATATTTTGCTGGGTAGAGCAATCTTGGCTCCCTGCTTTTTAATGACTAAATATTTCTTGCCAGTTCCTTCTAGCCTGAAAAGTTTCTTTTGAGGAATCAACTCATAGTCTTACAGAAACTCCCCTGTAGGTAACTAACTTCTTTTCTCTTGCTGCTTTTAAGATTCTCTCTTTCTTTAACCTTTAGCATTTTAATTTTGATGTGTCTTGGAGTGGGCCCCTTTGTATCCATCTTGTTTGGGACTCTCTGTGCTTCCTGGCTTTGCAAGTCCATTTCTGTCACCAAATTAGGGAAGTTTTCTTTCATTATTCTTTCAAACAGATTTCCAATTTCTTGCTCTTCCTTATCTCCTTCTGGCACTTCTATGATGTGAATATTGGATCTCTTGAAGTTGTCTCAGAGGCTACTTACCCTATCTTTTTATTTTTTAGTTTTTTGGGTTCCTTTTTCTTCTTGTTGTTCTGATTGGTTGTTTTTTGCTACCTTATATCCCATTGATTTGAATCTTGGCTTCTTTCACTCTACATACTGTTGTTTCCCTATAAAATGTTCTTTATTTCAGTAAGTGTATTTTTCATTTCTGACTGGCTCTTTTTTATGTTGTTGAGGTCCTCACAAAGTTCCTTGAGCATATAACTAGTATTTCTGAACTCCATGTCTGATATATTGCTTATCTCCATTTTGTTTAGTTCTTTTTCTGGACTTTGATCTGTTCATTCATTTGGGCCATGTTTCTTTGTCTCCTCATTTTGGCAGCCTCCCTTTGTTTGTTTCCATGTACTAGGTAGAGCTTCTTTGACTCTGTGTCCTGTTGGCGTGGCCTAATGTAGTAGGTGTCCTATAGGGTCTAGTGCACACCTCCCCTGGGTCCTCAAGGTCCACTCTTTGTGTGGTCTGAGTACACCCTCCTCTTGTAGTTGAGACTTGACTGAAGTTGGTAGATCAATGAAAAGGATTCACCTTGGCCAGTTAGTTGTAAGGACTGGCTGTGACCACCAACCTCCACCCTCTGTGGGGGATCAGCTGTGCAGGGGCAGGGTGTTTTGTGCTCCAGTGTGGTCTGTAGTTGTCCACTGGGTATGCTGGCCATGAGGTTTCCTGGGTGATGCAGGTCAAGGTCAGCTCTGATCTGTGTCATGTCTGGGGCCATTCTGTCCGAGTTATAAAGCAACCTGAATATGGCTGCTACTTGTGTTGGTCTTAGAAATTCACAGGTGCAGACAAGCTGTGAATCTAGGCTGACTGCTGCTAGTGCCAGGCCTGTGGCCACTTAGCAAGAGGTACAGGAGCTTCAGGTTCACTGAGGCAGCTGCTGCTTTGAGAGGATTTAGGAAGTTTTGAAGCATGAGCCCCTAAGTTGGGTGGGACAGAATCTCTGGGGATCTCCAGAGCTGGGCAAACGGTGTTGGGTAGGTTGATAGAATCTCAGATACTCTGTTGGGGGAGTGTTCAGGAAAAGGACAATGACCTCTGTCTATCTCTCTTCCCCCAGCTCTTGCCTTGATGCCAGACACTTCAGTTCTCCCTGTGTGCCACTGGTGCCTTTCAAGCTGTTACCCTGGTGCTGAAGCTCAGCGTAGTAATCTAAGTCAGTGTGTGGGTTCTTTAATAGGAACTGCATGGAACTCCAGAAGTTTCTTACACTGGAGTCAGTTCCCCCTTGGTTTTAGCAACCAGAAGTTGTAGGGACTTATTTTCCTGGCACTGGAACCCTCGGCTGGGAGGCCTGGTGTCCCAGCTGGGACTCCTTGCTTCGGAGATATCCTTACTAAATTTTTATCCACCACACATGGATATGGGACCAGTCCATTCTGTGTCTCCCTCCTTCCTACCAATTTGGATGGATGTGGTTTATTTAATTCCATAGTTGTCAGACTTTCATTCAATTCGATTTCTGATGGTTCTGAGGGATGGTTGCAATTTTGATGTGGTTGTTCAAATAGGTGAGCAATGTTTACCTATGCTGCCATTTGACCAGAAGTCCCTCTGTATTCTTTAAGTTTTTTCTGTTCCTAGATATGGTTATGTCTCCTTTCTCATCCATTACTTTGTAGATTTTTACCCTTTCTCTCTCCTTCCCTAACTCTATTTAATTTGGAATATAAGATGTTTATTTCTTTTAGGCTTGCCAAAGAGCTAGCTTTTGTGTATATCTTTTCTACTAGTTTCATTTTGTCTTGTTTTCTAGTCCATTGCTTTCTGATTGCATTAAATAGATTATCTTTTCCTACTCTATTTTGGTAAGTTTTATTGTTTCACATTTTAAAAAGATGAATGTTAACTTTCCTTAATTTTATTCTTTCTTTTTAAAATATAAAGGCATTTACAATGATAGCTTTTGTCATGAACATTGCTTTTGCTGTTTCCAATAATTTTAGTACAAATTTTTATTTTTATTTTCACTTTTTCTGGATAGAATTGTAGTTTTATTTTAATTTTAAACTAAGATTACATAAGAAAGTGATTCATGATTTCAAAAAGAGGATAAAATTTTACCATTGAATACTTTCTATTTTATTAAATTTTCAGAGCATAGTCTTTAAGATAAAAAGTTTTATTGAAGTCACATTTATATCAAAAAATGTAATTGATTTTTAAATACATTTCTATTGATATAACAAAATATTATTTATTCCTGAAATATAAGGTTCACCATGCCTATTAAAGTTGATTGACTATATTATTAAATTTTACTATGTCCTTGTTAAATTGTATATACTAAATCAGGCCAATTCTGAAAAAATATAAATTAAAATATGCCACCATTATTTATTTTTTTTTACTTAGTTCTCCTTTAGTCACTGATAGTTTTTATTTCTTTAATTTTTGTTCCATTTGGTACCTACAGATATCTAATTTGGTATCTCTGACCATTTTTTCTGCTTTTAAATTAAGCCTTTTTTTCTTTCTTTTTTTTTTTTTTTAATTAATTT